>PYHW01010413.1:1733957-1801630 GCA_013186435.1 Turdus rufiventris | reverse complement strand
AAAAAAAACAAAACCAAAAAAAAAAAAAAAAGTGTGCCTTATAGTCGTGAAATTACTGTAATCTTACAGGTCTGTGGGAGCAGGCAGAAGCCTGCTAGAAATTAGTCTAGGACACAGCAGTGTCAGAAGGCAGAGAGGGATGAGCTGAACAGATCCAAGTCCAGAGCACAGGGCTGCAGGTGTTATCAGGGACATGTTTCCTCTGCTGTAACAAAGCTTCCTGCTGTGCAGATGCTGTTCTGCCATCCAGGCCCCCTCACAAAACAGCTTTCATCTGCTGTAAATGTACACAAGCCCCAGTACTTGTACGTTTCAGTTCATAATGATAGAGGGCTTTACTATAGCTATAGAAATAAACTGCTTCTGCCTGACCTGAACCTCCAAAACAGACTGTGTGTTTATCCCACAAAAGTTCCCAATTAAGACTCCATGTTTTTTTGCCACAAACAGTATAAATGACACCAACTTTCCTTTTAGTATATACTGAAATAGCCAAGTGTTGGGACCAAATCTCAAAGGTTTCTTACTTGTCCTCGATGGTGGTAAACATCAGCATTCTGAGGATCAATGTCAGCAGCCATGTTGAAGTCCTGAGTGGACATTGCAGGCTGCTGCTGCTGCATGAACATACTGCCCCGTTTGATCAGAGCGTTGGCTCGCAGCTGCAAAACACGGCCAGGGAAACGTCAGCCACCCCAGTGTTTCTACACATTTAAGACTTCATTACAATCACAGTAAATGTTGAGTTTGACTAGTTTCTCCCACTGACAGGTTTCAATTATTCTAAGCAGGAATAAGCTTCATATTGACCCTAAATGAATGAGCTCCCTTAATTTCAAAAATGTCAGCCTACTATGCTTCCATCCCAGTGGATTTCCAAGCCTCCCCAAAGCCTTCTCAATTCCTATGTTTACAAATACATCAATGCTTTTTGAAGCAGCTGAATATGGAAGTGTAATTTAGGTTTTTCACTTATCCAGAGTGGCTAAGCCTCCAATTCGTTCAACTTCCCTCATTCTTTAGTTTGTAATACTTACCACCTTTAGTTTGCACTACTCAGTACAGCTGTCTCAAAAATCAACAAGCCCTTAAAAAAACCAATTTATCAGTAACAAAACAGTAAATCAACCAGAATATTCCCATTAATACATCTGCAAGTTTGGACAAACAACTTCTTGAAGTATATTGCAAGTTTATCATCTAACTTCTCAATCCCAACTACAATCCAGCTGTGACAGACTCTTACCTTCACATTTGCATCTTCCATGCTGATGACCTGATCTAGGTCTGGTTTGGCAGCACTTGCATTGCCAATAAGTAAGTAGAAAGTAGCTCGCAGAAGCAAAGCTTCTGCCATGTATCTTCCCTTTGCTTCAATTTCTTTTGTGCTTTCACTGATAATTTTGTCATAGTTCTCTTCTTCCATATATTGTTTTGCTCTCAAATAGCCAGAGCTGTAAATGATGTAAAAAGCAGTTGTATATAATATGCATGCATTCATTGAACACTGCAATTTCCATTCAGATGTTTCATCGAATTATTACAAATACTAACTTGTGCTATACTTTTAACACCAGCATAGTCCCATTGGAACATCCATTCCTGGATGGAGCCATCATAGATGGAAAACAGTTTGTACAAAAACTGGCCAAATTAGAATGGAAATAAAGAAGAAAAATGTTTTAAAGATTTTGAATGTGAGCTTCATTTGTCTCTTGAAGGTTTTTTTCACATGAAGAACAGCAATAATCTCTGTTTTAAAGAAAAAGACTGGAATTCATGGACAGTGAAATATTAAACCTAGCAATGTGCAGCTTGTATATAGAAGAAATTATTTAATATAAAAAAATTACAGCTCTGCCTTGTTCTCAGCTGTATCCTGGATTAAGTGAATCTGCCTGTAGATCAGGACATTCTCTCTTACTTAAAAAAAATTACAATGCTGTTCATAATGGTTTCTAAGCTGACAGCACTGCTATCTTACAAAAAATAATATGGAAAGTAGCATAGTAAAGTAAAAGAAAAATAAAACCATTTATGAGGTGCTCAGCTGCCACTAAAAAAATACAAAACAAAACCAGAAAACCAAGTTTTTCTATGCTAGAACAAACTTTTCATTTATGGAAAATTTGATCCCAGAAAGATAAAACACCCTTTCAGACTCCACTGCTGTAAATACATGTTTTTATTTTAAAATTCCCTTTTCTTAGCTCATCTTCTCCCTGCCAGTCCAAAGGCTAACTTGCTCTCTTCCTTAGAAATGCTTCTTCAGTATAAAATATTCCTTTCCTCCAAAGCGTCATTCAGTCCTCTCCAGTTCTCCCATCTCCTTAGTTTTATTGCGATACTGTAGTAAATATTCAGCGTTTTTCCCCAATCTCATTGTCCTTCATCTGCTTAGTGCAAGCTTGGAACCAGTCAGCTTTCACTACGGTTTCACTTGCAATACTGATAGAAGCTATATCAAAGGAATCTCCATGCCAAGTACTACACAAACAGCAGCACAATTCCTAACTGTACTGTACACTCACTTCTCTTTTACTTCAGAAGCCTCTCCCTCCTTGTCCTTATCTTCATCTGATTTCTCACCCTTAAGCAAAGGTTGGGAAATTATATCATCTGTGAAAGAACTGAAGTAGGATTTAATGAACTGTGGTGAGGGCATCAGAGGTTCCCGATTCTGAAACAGAGAAAGGTAATTCCAAGTCATTAGGTGGTAATGTCAGATGGTAAAGATGGAAATGGATAGCAAACATGATTATTTAAAAAAAAAAAACTGATGGAACAACCAATGTATGCATTTCACTAGCTCATCTGATAGCCTGATTTTTTGGATTTGCCATTTTGATGTTTAGAGATTCTTTAAGCTTCTGATCACAATACAATACCTATCACCAGTGAAAACAAAGTGATGATATTTGGGGGGGGAGGGAGATTCTATCTTTCCACCTATGTGACTAGAAATAAGGACTCTTTGGGAAGATGTACTAAAGCACTGGATGTGCACATAATCTGAGTGAAAAATGCAAGCTGGTGAGTTAATCGTGAGCCTAAATTTGAACAGATTCTGAAAGGCAGTCTTCTCTTTTCTCCAACTTGTCCAAGAGAAGCTGCTGTCATTGTTACAGTGGAGACTAATGAGGAAATACCCTAGTTCTGTGTGGAACTTGGCTCAGATACCACACATTTTACTTGAAGTCCCAGAAGTAACACCTCTCAGGAAAGGAGTATTTTCTGCAGTCAAAAAATATCTTGTGTTTAAAATAAACTGCACACAAGAATTACAGTTCAATCTCTCCTGCAGGAAAACACTGAATGTGCTCTTCTGAAGCACACCTATTTACGCCCACCTCTTTCATAACACTATTTGTTGTTACCTCTACACAACACATTTATGTGAATTTCTGTAGGAAAGAAATCCAGCATCTCAAAACCAACACAGGATTTCAGTACTTCAACCATCATCAAAACACAAGTAAGAATGCTTTAAAAACAACAGCCAAGAATGTGTTAATATCTGTCCCAAACTTTTTGTAAACCTACAGCCACTTAAAATGATTACTCCTGGCTACCCCTATGCTTCCACAGTTCTCTCTTCTACAATTTCCAAACATTCAGGCATAGATGTGTGTTCCAAAACACCCAGTTTCCATGAAGTTGCAAGTTGAGAAAAGCCCCATGTAGGGCAGCACACCAACTTAGGGTGTCTCCTGAATGTCATAACAAATTTCCTTATTAAAGGGAAATAACTCCTAGAAGTAGATTTCTCTTCCCTGATGGGGGTTCCAAAAACTTTGGGGACGTCCCAAAGGAAAATAACATTGGCACAATGGCAGCTTTGTAGAAACCAGTTTGTGTTGCTTCTTGCATTTGAGCAGATGGAGACAGTGACTTGTTTGTAACAACTGACAGAACGCCAACAACCGACTTTTCAACAACTGCTCAGGTGAAATAACAATTAGTCAGCAGTATCACAAGTCCTACCTTGTACTTCTCTTTGGCCTTTTCTTTTCCAAGGAGTTTAAGAACTTTATCAGCTAATAGCATACTTTGCTGGTTTTGGAAGGCTTCTAAAATGCAGACTGCAGTGACATCTAGGAAACAACATACAAAAGTGAGATTAAAGGAATGATCATCAGCAGGAATGATTTCACTTGATGAAATTCATAAGGGTAATTTCAAGCGGTAGCTTGTAGCTCAAAAGTGCTGTGTCAAAACACATCTGACCTGTAGTTCTTAATTTCCATGGCTTCTCAGTGATATCTTCCTGACAGTTCAAAATGTATTCTGTTTAGGAATAGCATCGGAAGGATTTGACACAGTAATTTCTTCCAAATACAAAATATTAATATTTTAAAAAAATTAAATCTGTTCTGGTCTTCATAAGCTGTGCACCAGAAAAAAATGCTACTGAAGCTGTTTTCACTCTAATACATGTCCAATGCATTTAAATCACTGCAGTATTTTTATTTCTGACCATGTATCTCTACCTGCAAAAACACCCTCATTTCTGTAATAGCTTGATTTCTCCAAAACAAACAGAGAAGAAGAAAGCCTCTTTACTGCATGGAAGTAGAACAACTGTTGTTCTGGTTATCCACTCATCATGTTAGATGAATTCTATTCTAAAGTGAAGGAGTTTCCTGGAAAAAGAATACCTTGAATTGCTACAGTAACATCAATTTCTCAGCAGTCGTTTCAGATGTGAGCAGATGAAAGCTTGAGAAATATGAATAGGTTTCTTCTGACAATATGTATTTGCAGAAGCTATGAATGGTTTTAAATACATAATATTGTGTCACTGTGGCTACAGAAGTAAAAACAAAACATTTCCAGAAGTTGCCATCTCCAAAGCTCCTCAAAGCAGCAGAGCTAATTTCACTTTTAAGTATACCCAGCATGAGCCACTCACCTTCTAAACATTCCTTCTTATTGTCTAGCTTCTCATGGGCCTTTGCACGTCTGAAGAGAGCTTTGACATATTTAGGGTTAAGCTCAACAGCCTTTGTGCAATCTTGTGCCACTTCTGTCCATTTTTGCTGTGGGCAGAAAAAGAATACAGTGAGAGGGGGCCCCCTCAGCTCCCTGTGCTGGCTTCTCACAGCCAGCTCCGGGGCCGCGCGCACCCAGCAGCGGCTGCGGCTCCCGGGGCTCCGCTTCTCCCTGCTTGCTGTTGCTTCTCCACAGGGAGAAACTGCCCGGGCACCACTGCAAACCACCTGCAACAGAAACGGAATTCCCACAAAATATTACACCAGACACTGTACAAATCCCGTGGGAGAACATAATGAGTTGATGCAAAGATGGATATCATTGGGACTGAAAGACTAGTGTAAAATAACTAGAATAAAAAAGATGGAAACATAATGGAAGCAAACAAGTTTACCAAAGTGCTAAAACAATTTTTTTAAACAAAATTTATTTCAATTTATCAGAACAGGCTTTTCTAATAGAGGAACCACACACATTTGGGATTCATTATTGCATGAATTTGTGTTAGACAAGAACTAAATCTAACACGAGATTTATGTAAGCACAGTCTCTCACTTGATACTTCAGACTGTACAAAGTCATCTTTTCCACTCCTTTATACAGCTCACCAACTCGACCTCATAAGCAAATCCATCATTCCATAATAAGCAACACTGGCTGACTTCTAAAATAACACCAAGTATATTCAGCTGTCAAGTAAATGTAATTTCCCCATGTGCAAAATTTAGGTCGTCGCCTTTACTAGGATTTCAATGATTTTTTCTTAAAATTTTGAAGTAGCATCCTTACAAAATATTTGACCTTTTACCTTTCTTTCATGGTTAAACACTCACGTAGAGAGAAGTAAAATTAACTTATATACAAGAAAACTGTTCCAGAAAAGAAGAAATTAAAAACTTTGTCTTGGAAGAACAGGATGCATAAAAATAGATAGACTGAGTGTAGTTAACAGAAAATAATTTTATTTATATGTAGAAAAGTATGATGAGCTGAAAAAAGCTTCAACAGCATCTTGTTGTGAGAGCAGCAATGTTATCACTTGGGACCTTTCAGTGGATGAAAATGACAAAATACAAAATTGATAATGCTACTTTTTACAATAAACACAATCATCTTTAATTTCTTACCAGTTGTTCATAGGCAGCAGCTCTGTTTTGATAGAAGGTAGAAAGATCAAGGTTTTTCTCAGAAGGACACAGGCTGATAGCCTCAGTATAACACTGAATAGCCAGCTCATATTTTCCTGCTTTAAAGTATTTGTTTCCTTTGTTCTTGGCTGCTTGGGCTCTACCAAGAGGACTCTGAAAAAGAAAGTGAGAGGTCAGTTCAAATTAAAAAGGCATCACAGCACACAAGCTATGCACTTTAGGGCTCATCTTCAAAGACATAAAAAAGGACCTGAGTTGTAAACTGTAGCCCAGTTTCTTAAAACATCTCACTCTTTTCAATTCCTGGAAACACACAAGAATTTTCCATTGCAAGTGTACCAGATAAGAGACAATCTTTTCACAAGATTCACTACAATGGTAATAAACAATGCAGTGATTTCTGCTTGGAAGGCTAAACAGATTGTAATCTTTCACATGGCTGGTGATGAGAAGAACCAATGAGGTAAGTTCTTGCTCCAAAGGCTAAATGTATAAAGAAAACAAAGCCCTCAAAGCAATTCAAATAGAAGAGATTCCCTTTGAAATACATACAGCATGTAAGACCAGAGGAGATTCCTCAGGCTATGAATTAAATATGGAAAGCATTTTGTAGAAAGACCTACCGAGCAAGACAAATAAAACCTGTAAGGAAAATAAAGCTGGTTTATCTTTCATGCACCAGGCACATTAACTTTATAGCTGACTCCTCTACAGCTTCACACACTCTGCTTCATGCAATGACAAGTGCTGGACCATCACCATCTTAGCAGGGGACGGGAAACTTCGCTCACTGGCCTAAAAACCTGCTAAATGCATCTTTATGTTCTGCACCACATACTGACAATCTGTATTTCTGCAGAAACTAACATTGCTGCCTACCTGAAACCTCTGGATTTACAAATCAGTTATCAAATCTTGTGGTTTGTAAGGGATCAGACATAAAAATGCTCTGTCAAAGCGGTGTGACATTAAAGAAATAAGAGCTGCTAAAGATTCTAATGTTGATCTTCCCGATTTCTGCTCCTCTGCAACAGCCTTGCTTCATGGACAAAATTTTGCAGCAGTTCTGCCAGACCAAAATGAATGAAGTATGAGCACATATGCCATTCTACCAACCTTTCTGAGAAGGGAAAGGCCAGAGACTGGGGGCAACAACAGCTGCAGGATTCACTGCGTATCACCTGCACTTCAGATCCTTGAGGATTTGTTGGGACTTGTCCCTGCTGCTCTTTGACCATACTTCTGCCGCCTCTACCCACTTATCCACGGGCCAAATTGAACAGACAACCATACAGCTGTAACACAAGTTTGAAAGCAGCTTTAGATTTCATTTGCCCATTCCCCTTAATGCCTGCTCATTTCATTCCAACCTGATCATTTTTTGCACCTAAGTGATTTACTTTAAAACTGAAAACCTGAGGGGAAACCAGGACTTGCTCTACAACCTGTCTTTTAAGGCCTGGATCCTTATCCTGGCAGGAGAGAATCAGATAATGGATACTAGCCTCAGTTCCTACATAAAAGTAGGCATCCAAATAGAACAAAAGTATCTTAGAGGCCTTTTCGTGAGGGGAGACTTACAAGTGAAACCATATAAGGGAGAGAATTTCTTGAATATCCCTATTGCCAGCAAAGCTCTTCTCTTGCAAGTCATTAATGACTGGGGTCACAGGAGATTAATCTGCACCATCTTTACTGTTCACAGAACAAGGCAATCTGCAAGGCTTTCAGAGTTTTCTATTGTAAAGCTTCAAATTTAATGTGATAGAGGATTATTAACTTCACCCCATACTACGTGAAACTCTAAGCCAAAATTAGAGTGCAACTGTTTTTACTGAGAGACAAGTAACTGTGTATCTGATAAGTGGTTTCTTTAAAACTTAACCAAAGACTCAAAAGGTTAAATTTGTTTCCAGTAGGTCCTAAATTTACCTCCAAATACAATGCTTTTCTTTTAACAAAGGGAAGGGTGATGCATATGCCACAAACTTAAATGCATGCAAGTCACCTTGAATTTTAACTTGTGCATCTCTAGAGCAAAACACAAAAATGCCTTTGTGTAATAATCTTACACATGTCAGTGTTGTTCTATTAACTTGGGTCAAAAAAGAAAAATACATTATATGGGCCATGTTGTAACCCAGTGTGAAAATTATTTAAAACTGCAGAGATTAAGCCTAAGTGCAGCTAGGTTACTACTTTACAATCACTGCCAATTTCTTCATGCCAGGGATCACCTATCCCAACATGTGCCCCAGTCTGAGCAGTCCATGTGCTCCATCCCAGGCACTCTGAGAGCCCTGCTCCACAGACCGTGAGTAAAGCCATGCTAGGGATGAGCACTGCTGGACAATACCCAAGTGCAACGGCTGCTCTAGTGTCAAGTGTGGGAACTGTAACTGGAAACAAGACATGTATAGGGGTCTGGTAGCTGGTGCTCTGCTGGTTTTTGGGAAGCATCAAACCTTCAGACAGGCCTACGAAGTGCACATACCAGTGATTAAAAACTTCAGAGACTACAGACATGATGCCGAAGTTATTACAATCAGTAACTCTGTTATGTGAGTAAACTTTTAGTAACAGTTGCAGGATCACAGACAACACAACCAATCTTACAGAAATGAATCATGGAACATTTGCTGACTCCTCCATTACCCCCTGCTGCGCCCATTGCATGAGGCAAGAAATGTGGGGGTAAGGACTCAGAACTTAGAACACAACATGCTCTCATGCAACAAAGTCAGTAGAAGCTGGAAAAGAAGAAATCAACTTGTTTATGCAGCTTTAAACCAGACTGCTTGCTCTGAGATGTTTTATCTCTGCACCCCTACTCAAACTATTCTGCTGTAGCCCTCAGTATGCACCCAAAACACCACCAAATCCTACAGATGTTTTTGTTTGGTTTGGTGGGTTTTTTGCTGTTATTTGTTTGGAGGGTTTTTGGTAGCTGCTTATTTAAAAAAAAAAACAAACCATATTAAAGAACTCACATAGCATTATATGCTGCAGTACCTTTTTGTGATAGCACAAATAAGAATATGAAAATTAATTATTCACATAATGCCAGTTTTTGAAGATTTGTTAAGCCTTAAATTTAACCCCTACAAAATTTTTTAAGCATATTTTAAAGAACTCCTTCTCAACTGCTACACTGGACATACACAAGATGTGTATGTAAGCAACTGATAATGCAAACAAACTTCATGTACCTCATGCACAAGTAATCAAAAACCTGATTCTTCTATTTTCTTGACAAAGTAATTATTCTAGACATTATTTTCCAATTTCACTGCTTCTCCTCACCTGACCCACTGCCATCCTATGTGGCACACTGGAGATTTTTTTATCCCCATAGTGAAGGTCCATATAGAGCAAGAAAAACTCTCCAGTTTGTCATCTTCTGGTCAAAGAGTCTGTGCAACAACCAAACCAGCTCAATAAAATGAATGTAAGTTCTTAACAGCTCAACAAAACAAATAACTCAGAAATTATTTGCAGCTACAAAAAAATAACATCTCAGGACTGCTTTCAGCAACTCTTCATTAACAAGTGTTAGAACAGAGCTTAAGCTAAAGGGCACTTGTGAAATTGAGTTATCAATTATCCAGGTACCTGAACAAGCAGATTGCCAACTGACCAAGGAATAGAGAACACTGAGAAAATTTTCTTAACTTCTACTTTAGCCTCAGGAAAAGTGCTTTCCTCACAAAATGTCCAGAAACTGCATGCAAACAGCAACTTAACAGCAACTGAATGCCAGCTGCAAGAATAATAATGTTTAATAACTCCCAGCAATGGCAATATTATTAAACTAGCAGTTCAGAACCTTATATATTTGAGGGAAATCATTATTCAAAGTAGAACAAGAAATTTCCTGCCAGCCAATGTTGACAGTGATTCACAACAGAGGCACAAGCAGAGAGTTTCAGCGTTTTCTTTTGGTTGAAAAGGATTTGCATGAGCCCTTGTCTGACTGATGACATGGAGGGTAGCTACTGTTTCACCCTTCTTAATTCAACCTGCAAAAAAATAAAGCCTTGGTCTAGACCTCTTTTTTTGTCCTGTTCTTTTCTGAATACCTATCCTTCCACTTCTTTTTTTTTACTAAGGTTCATCTCAAGTCTTTTTTCAAACAAAGGTATTAACTGAATATAAATGGTTTTAAAACCATATAGAAAAGTATGCTTACATGAGCTTTAGAAGTAAATTCAAAGCACAAAGAAGGATGCATTACACTCAGAAAAAATGAAAAAGTTTACAGGAGAAACTCGCAATGTTCTCAGTCAGTCACCTTCCTGTTAAATCAATTTTCCATCCACGCCTTCCATGAACAAGCAAAGAGTCTAACAATTGTTTTACTGCTATTGTACACTCAGTTAGGAGTTTTCTGTCCACTACAGCAAGCATGAAACAGAAGACTTACAGTAGGCTGATACCGAGATTTGTTAAGCAACAGGTGCACAGTACAATAGAAATGACTTTTTAGTTACTTTGCTTAGATCAGTTTTACAGTAAGTACCAATGTGTGTTGGTTGCAGCCTAAGGGATTCAGTTCGTTCATATCCTGATCTAATGTCAGGGCAGTAAGAGAGGCAGCATTCAGCAATTGCTACTAAAACAGATACTGGAAAGAAGCCATGCTAGTTGGCTGCTGATCCTGATATGTGGCACCACAAAGGCCGAGGAGTTTGTCACGTTCACCCACCACTGCACTCAAGGACGATACCCAGCTCACAGGAAAGTGTGCGGAGACAGGGAACTGCTGGTGATCCCAAAGGGAGCTGCTGGTGACCCCAAAGGCTTTGTCTGCAATACATAAGGCCACCCAGCTGACCTCCTCTCACACCAAACACAGGGTTACCCCGTGAACTTGCTGAAAGAGTTAAGGGGTGAGATTTGGACTATCATAGAGCTGCAAAAGGAATTGATTCCAACTTCAGGAAAAAAAAAACCACTGAAGCAACAACACATTACCTCACTGACTAAGCAGTGTTCACTTCCATAGACAAAGAGGGTATAAAATCTGCTAAGAATTTATCATGGAATAAGTTAAAAAAAAAAAAAATCAACTGGGCACCAACTAAAGCAATATATGCAAATATCCGTGTTTTAGTTCCACAATACTCCCTACAACCAGGAGAGCGTGTAAAAAACAACTGCAATTGAGTGACTAAAACACATTCCATCTAAATTATAAGAAACTATGAGAACTGTCATTAACATACAATTTGGCTTTATAACCTTTGAGCCATCCATAGATGCAGTTTTACTGACATCACTTAACTGGCTCAATAACCAGTTTACAGTACTGCTGAAGAGCTGTGCTTACAGGAGAGGGAATCTCAAAAGTAGTTCAGCTTTTCCCAATATAGCACCTGTACTAAGGGCTTCTGCCAACACAATGTCAGTCACAGATCACACACTTGGCCAGTTCATCGATGTCAGGAGAATCCTCTGGTGCAGACACAGCCTGGGAAAAAAATGTGAGGCCTGTGCAGCAGGTTAAAAGAAAAGCTTGAACTGCATGCAAAATAGTAACAAGTCTAAATAAAGAGCAGGGAAGATATTGGGCCTTAACATTTTTAAAGAACAAAGAAAAAAATTCAAGGTTGTGTCTTCAGAAACAGTGACCAGAACATCAAATGGATATAGGGGCTGATTTAATGAAAAGCACAAAAAGTATGAGGCGTAAGTTACATTTATGAGTAAAAGCTGATACAGTAGTTGGTAGCAAATTCATTATTGACCTGTGTTTTCCAAAAGATTTTCCTCTTGTATTTCAGCTGTGAAATGAATTATTGGCTCTTGTTCACTGTGCAGACCGGTATGTGAAATTCAATTGAGTTTAAAAAAATACCCCATCAGTTAGAAAGACAGATTAATACAATACAAGCAGTTTTACAAGTGAAGCATCTCTAATGGTTGCATTTTCAAGCATGGATCTTACCACCAATATCCATAACTAATAAAATATGAGAGGGAACATGAAATCTACAAGGCATCATTGCTTTGGATATGAGTAACAGGAAGACAATCCTCCACATACACATACAGCAGTCCTGGGAACTTGGAGCAATTTATTTTTCTGATGTATCTATATTTTGCCAGCTGGACAATTATCTCATATAATCAGTCAAATGTGACAACTTCTGCAGCTTTCCTAAGCAATATCTCTCATTTCTTTACAGTGTAAGCAATGATACTCTTTAAGAAACTTTGCATCAGGTCACTTACTCTTAAATGTACAGAGCCTACTGGTAATTCAATTTGTGGAGCAACACAGTATTTTAAATCAAATGCTACATGTTTTAAGTGCTTCCTTCCTACAACTGCAGAATGACTACAAACCCCTGGATATTGCTGGAATTCAGAAACACAATCAAGAAACCCAGAGTGAATGCACTAACAGGGAAGTTACTGCAGCAAGACAAAGGTCATAGCAACCTGCAAACCAGAGGTCACATGCAGCAAGCATACTCCCATAAATATGCCAGATGCTGCTTGCAGCCATGAGCCAAAGCTACCACAGTAAACAGTGTGAATTTGCCCTCTGTACACAACTTGTTCGGTACTGTTTGGTGCCCAGGAAGGAACAAATCACTGCATTCAAGTAACTGCCTCAAGGTCCAGCATAGGTTTTACAGCTTACTGTGCTTCCAGGAATGCCAGAGGGTAGCTATGATTCACGAGCTGGGGAAGTTTCCACCTTTCTCACCATTCCCATGTGTGCCTGCCTGCCTGCCCAAGCACGTCCATCTTCATCACTCAAACCATCAAAGTTAAAAGTGACTTTTTCCAGTCTCCAAGAGGTGATTTTTTTCCCTTCCTCATAACTTTAGATGGAAAGCTTAAACTATCTGACAGTTCAATGCATTTTGGGTGATACAGAAGAATGGGAGAAGAAAATGCAGTATGGGATTTTCTTATAAAAGCCAATCAATTTGTCAAATCCATTACTTTAAATGTGCTTGTCAACTGCAACATCACGTCAGTAATGTTGCATGATTGGTAAGGTACATCTGGGACTGCACAGGTGCAGAAAGTGCATCTTAGAGGCATTTTTTTCAAATACAGATATACAAGAGAACCATGGATCTGATCTGCACTCTGACCTTACATGTTGTCCTTGAGTTTTTGCACAGACCATTTAATCTGAAAGTTCTCAGAACAGTAATTTAGAACAGGATAAATGTATGTTTTAAGAGCACACTTACTCAGGCAAATTCTACACTTTAAAAGTCTCTGCTGCACAAACTATGTGGCTTCTATATTTTCATGGAACATATTCCATTTCCAAATGATTTTGGTAGTGATCTTTCTTTCCACTCTGCTATATCCAACATCTCACAGATTTCCTTTTCAAAACACTGTTCCTGGAGGAAACTTACTCACAGCTATTCTAGACCTCAGAGGCAGAGGTACGTTCCCCCCTCACCAGCACAGATCCATGCTCAGCCACCTGATGACAAAAGGTATTTGGCAATGCCTGATCTTGGAACAAACTACTCCTGATCCCTGTGTGGAAAGGGCAGAACCACAGCCACGAATACCTGGCTAAGAGCTCTGTGGGTCACATAGGCAGACCACAAAGGAGACATGGAGCTCTGGGAGCATGTCCAGCCAAGGGTGATAAATGTGATTAAGGGACTGGAGCATCTCTCCTAGGAGCAAAACCTAAAGGAGAATGGCCTGGCCAGCCTTGAGAAGAGATGGCTGAGAGGGGACCTCATCAGTATCTATCAGCATCTGGAGAAAATGTGTCAGGAGGAAGGATCCAGGCTCTGCTCAATGGTGCCAAGCAATGGGACAAGAAGCAACGGGCAGAAACTGATGCACAGAAGTTCCACCTGGACATGAGGAAGAACTTTACTCTGCAGGTGGTCATGCACTGAACAGATTGCTCAGAGAGGGTGTGGAGTCTCCCTCACTGGAGATATTCTAGATCGACTGGACACAATCCTGTGCCATGTGCCCTGGGATGCTCGACCCCAGAGGTTGGACCAGATGACCCACTGTGGGCCCTTCCGACCTGCCCAGTCTGTGATTCTGTGACCTGCCGGGCGTGCACGCAGAGCAGGACCAGGATGCCACCCGAGCTCCATCGCACCACACGCCTGCTCCTCGGTCGGGAGCGGCATTCTGACCGCCGCTTTCCGGACCGGCCCAGCGGCCTGTGGGGCCCTGCCGCCCGCAGATCGCAGCCCAGGCATCCCCACGCTGCTCCGGCCGGAGGCGGAACCCCGGCCCCGGCTCCCCGCGCGGCGAGCCCGGCCCCAGCGGCCGCTACAGGCGGCGCCGCTCCCCGCTCACCATCTCGTCGTGCCCGGGCCCGTCGGGCTGCCCGGAGACGCCTTCGCCGCCGGGCCCGGGGCTCGCCCGCCCCTCAGGGGTCTTCCGCTCGCTCGCGCCCTTCCCGCGCCGCGCCGCCCGCCGCCCCCACAGGTAGATCGCGCCGGCGCCCAGCAGGATGGGCGCACCCAGCACCAGCGCCAGCTGCCATCGGGAGAGCCCGGCGGTGCCGCCGCCGGCGCCCGGCGCCTCCACGGGCTTCGAGGCGGCCATGACGCCCGGGAGGAGGAGGAAGAAGGGGGAGGGTCAGCGGACACGCGGGGAGCGCCGGGAGGACGCGGGCGCGCCGCCGCTTCCGCCCGCCCGCAGCGCCCCCTGCCGGCGCGGAGGGGCACTGCAGCCCGGGAGGGGCCGGGTCGGGCTCGGGGCTCTCAGGAGCTCCCAGGCAAAGGAGCAGCCTCAGGGCCCGAGTGATCCCTGCGGAAGAGTTCTGAGCCGCTCCCACGAGACGTGCGCTCCACATCTGGAGTGCTGTGTCCAGTCCTGGGCTCCTCAGTACCAGAGAGACGTGCAGCTCCAGGAACAGGTCCAGGAGAGGGCAGCGAAGGCGATTAAGGCACTCTTAAGAGGAAAGGCTGAGAGAGTTGGGCCTGTTCAACCTCGAGAAGAGGTGGCTGAGAGGGGCCTTCATCAATGTGTACAAGTACCTGAAGAGGAGATTCCAAAAAGAAGGATCCAGGCTCTTCTCAGTGGTGCCAAGCAATGGGACAAGAGGCAATGGGCAGAAACTGATGCACAGAAGTTCCATGTGAACATGGGGAAGAATTTCTTCACTCTGAAGATGGCTGTGCATTGGGCAGGTCACCCAGAGAGGTTGTGGAGTCTCCCTCACTGGAGATATTCCAGACCTGTCAGTACACGAGCCTGTGCCGTGTGCTCTGGGACGACCCTGCTTGAGCAAGAAGGTTGGACCAGATTGTGGCCCTTTCTACCCATACCTGGTTGATTCTCTACTTCTAGTTTCAGCTAATGTTGCTAATTAAAACTTTCTAGGACTTTGTATTTAAGAGTTTTGGAGCAATTATTTAAGAGTTTTGGAGCAATCCTTGTTATAAATTAAATCTTTCTGTTTTCTTTCCAGTTATTAATTGAAACTATCATAAAAATAATGTAATATCTAATACTGGAATTTTGATTGTATGTGTCTATGCCTAGTTAAAATCCTTACCTGTAGGCAGGAGAAGCTTATGTTCCTGTCTCCACTTATTTCTGTGGAGCACTCAGGTGAAGATGAGGAGGAATCATTTTTGATACTTTTCTACAATCATCTCCAGTCATCTCATGCCTGCAAATTTCATTGTAGGTGGGAGGGAAATGTGAGAAGACACCTATTGCACAGAAAAAAAAAAGGGCTGCAAATAAAAACAACAATAAGATTGCAAAGCAAACACCTCAGGATCCCAACTAATATTTGCCCTGCTCTGCTCTGAGTCAGTGTATCTGTGTGCCTGATAGTAAACAACTTGAGAAATGTCCTTTAATTGATGGATTATTACTATTTATGTAAGCATCTTTTGACAAAGCTGTGGGACAACCCCTCCCCCCCATTCTCCCTCACAATAGAAAGTACATATCCAACAGGTTAATAGCTTCCTGCTGGGACAACCTCAATGCCACCTACATTGTGCTTCCTGTAGATCTTCAGATGTGCTTTGCTGGTGCAGATGGCTTTCCTCCAGGAGGTAAGTCAAATTCAGGCTGTTTGAATAAGGCCAGGAGTGTCCTTCCCCACCTAGAAAATCAACCTACACATCCTTTTCATTGCTTCAGATGTCTTCTTACTGTACTGTTTTGCAGGCATTCCTGTTGCTCCTGTCCAGGCTGCTTCAGGCATGGTTGTGTCTCCAAGCTCTCACACAGAACATCTCAGGGAATGCCATCTGCACACCCATGTACTCAGGTCCCTCTGCTAATCACACTCTTGCCTGCCCTGGACAGGGTAAAATTGGGCACATAGACATCCATGACCAATCATTCCCCTCACCTGTACTGTTCAGAATGAACAGTCCCACACATCTCATACCTACACCCCCATGAATGAAACTGGAGTTTTGTAGTTACATCTGTAGTTCTAAACAGGTTGGGGAAAAGGTTTAATGCTGGACCACTGCTTCTCTGTAATGCTAAATTACCAGCAAGCTTTTTGGCCTATTTCTGGCCAAGACCAACCAGCATCTCCCCAGCAATGCCTGGGCAGCAGAAGAAAACCAACACACACCAAGGACTGCTTCCATTAAGAAGTTAGATTTGGTTTCTTCCTCCCATGCAGTCTTCCAACACTATCCCAACAGCTCTACAGCCTCTGAACCCTCATTTTCCTCCTGCCAAGTCCCAAATCATGTGGCACATCTTCCAGTTTCATACCATGCAGACAACAGTTTTGTGGGCCACAACAGTTTTTGTGTTATATCAGAGATTTTTAAATAAAGGAAACATAAAAACGGCAACAAAGGATTACAGCCACAGTGCAATAATTACAGCATAGAGCCCCGAGGAGACCCTCAGCACAAACACCACATAAGGTACAAGAGGTCAGTTTAGACACTTGGTCTGAGGGCCAGAAGTCATTCCCTGGCCCTGTTCTGTTCCGTGGTATAGGCAGGGTCTGTATGGCTTACACCCAGGGCTGGTGAGGAAGAACCAGCACATTTTAACCCTGAGTGCAATCAAGTGAGGCAGAGCTTCCCATACCCCTGATATGGCAGATGAAATTACTCAGGTGAAAAGCAGCAGCTGCAAGCTTGTGCTGTCTGTCATAACCCAAAAATGAATGAGCAGTTGCTTCAGGGAGGGTTTATACCTAGACAGACAGTGTTTTTGAAATGCTGAAGGAGAAGCAGAGGCAACAGAAGTCAGGAGAGAGAGCAACAGGAGAAGAGTGGGCCATTTGTGATCCTGCCCACAGAGCCAGCTAGGTCTCTGCAAGCAGCTGTGCCAGTTTCTGACCACATCAATATGTCAATTCTGCTTCTCAAAAATCACAAGCTTACTTTGGGTCTGCCCCCCACAGGCATGTAACTGTGGGCAATTCTGCATTGGTATTGACAGCTGGGGCACTCAGCAGCAACACAGGGAGCAGCCACAGCACTGCCACCCACCCCCTGCGGCAGTGTCATATTGGACATGGCTGCAATGGAAAGGTTAAAGGAAAGCTTGTTGAAAAGAGATGAGAAAGGGCTGACTTTATGATTAGACAGTGCCCAGGGCTGCAGTGGGACAGATTTTGGGGAGAGAGTGCAGAAAGAGTGGTTTAAACTGTGTCTCTGCTTCCTCTAGTTGGCAGAACAGTGTGAAACTACAGGCTTGGTAGTGGAATTTGACCTTGCTTTGCCTTGTCCAGTTGGGAGACCACCCCCCAAGTTTGGAGCATCTGTACATGGAATATGATGAGGATGATGATATTTTCTTTGCAAAATGGATGAGCAGCTTCTGGGGCCACAACTTGATCGATGAGGAGAATGAAGGCAGAGGCCACAAGAAACGTCAGCCACGAGTCTTTAGTGAAAGGAGAGCATCTCTACCGGTAAGAGCTGTGTGCAGCTTTCTCTGTGTGTGCACATGGTATATAAATATAAGTTCCAACCCCAGAGGTATGGCCTCAGGAATGTATGAAGATCTACTTATACCTTGCCAAGTAAGTTCAGTTCCTGCTGGCAGCTGCTAGTTACTTATTGAACTTAGCTGTCTGACAGGGTAAAGCCTCTGGGGTCTTGGAATACAGAAAACTGGCAAACTCCAAGATAAGTAATGATAGGACCAGAAATGTAAGGAGAAGCATGTAATAGCTGCCTAACTATGCATTACTGCAGTATTACTGTAATAACATTTAAGTATTACTGTGTGTGCTGGCTGCTCAGCACAACTGGCAGAGATCAAAACATTTTGCACCTGCATGCATAACGACTGTTCTGTAATGAGTCTATTCTCATGTGAAAAACTGCACAACTCCACACGTATTAAAAGGATTTGGACCTAGTTATGCAACAATATTGCCTCCTGGAAGTTTTACCCTTTACCCCTTGGGACTTACCTGTTTTCATGTTAAGTGTAACTTCTGTTGTAAGCTGGACGATGCAGTCCCTCCTGTTTAAAAACATCTGACTCTGAAAACAATGATACAACACATAACAAAGCTTACTAAGTGAAATAGGATTTTGAGGTAGAAGTACATTATTTATTCTTAAAACAGTTGGGAAAGGGGCAGATTCATGTGCAGAAAGCTGCTCATAGCTGTCTAAGTGATTATCAAAATTAGGTTAAACTGAAAGCAACTGTTCACAGTCTTCCCTTTATTCAAAGATTGCTGCTCTCATTTCAGCACTTAAAAAAACATTTAGGTGGTCTAAACCTGTCTCCTTTTTTTTCCAACACATCAGTTGTCTTAACAAAGATACTATGTTTCCTTACAAACAATTTTTTCTTATAACCTTAAATCATTATGGCTGCAATGAAGCAAATGCTTATATATTGGGGAGGAACAGCTAATCTTTTCCAAACTGTTTTTTGTGCCATTCTGTGTTTCCACCTAGCAAGTTCTCCTCCTCTGTAGCTCTCAGGTTCTAAGCTGTGGGATTTTCCTTTTCCAAAAGAAATTGGCTAAGAAAAACAACCGAGTCCAAAACCACTTCCTCCCTCTTTGAATTCATGGACAGGCTGGAGAGGTAACCTTAATTTATAACTTTTGGTGTGATCAGCCGTATTTGTTATTTGCTCTTATATTTCACCTCAGCCACAGATTGCAAGACAGACTGAACTAGAGCTTTGCTGCTCTATTCCATCAGAATGCTGAATACATAGTGTTTATTAATGGGAGGGGAAGGAAGTTAATCAATTTTATTCTATTTTACTTTTTTCACTCAGAGATCCATGCATATGTGATTTCTTTAGGCCTCAGGAGAAACTGGAGTATAAAGACGTACTTTAAATCTCTTTCCATTCAGCAAGGTGCTGAACACATCTGATAGATTTGTGTCTGTATTTGAGTGTGAACAGACATTTCATTTGAAACATGTCCTTATAGTCAGTTTGTTCAAAAGCTATTTAAATATTTAGCTAATAGCTATTCAAATACTTTGCTATACTTGCATTCCTTAATCCATAGCTGACAGAAAGACTATGATATTTTTGATGTTGCTGTTTAACAAGTTAAAGATATTATGTATATCTGATGTTTTAATTAATGCTTCACATAAATTTGTCTTGGTCCACTAGTTTCATATAGAAGTTGTAAATTTTAACTCCTTTATTTCTCAGTGCCAGATGTTGACTGGAGGAATGAGATGGGAAGATTTCTCTGGGGATTTTATGATTTGGGGATACATCTTGTAATGAACTCTTGATTTGGAAATTAAGTAGTTAGTAGTAAAGAGCACTAGGCATGTGTTGTCTAATCAAAGCTAGAAGTTAAATAAATGGGCACCTCTGATGCCTTGGAAATACCTCTAGACAGAGCATCTCCTTGTTGAGAGCAGTAACTTGAGAGCTATTGCACCTGGATTTTTTGTGTTTTTTGGGTTTTTTTTGTTTTTTTGTTTTTTTGCAGAGTTATTCCAAATTATAACTACTATAAGGTTCATTATTGCAAATTATAACTGTTATAAGATTCAAAACACTGGCACTGTTATTTAAATATTGTCTTCATTTTATCAGAACAGTGCTAATTATCTGGAGGAATAATAACTGAGATTAGAATACATCTCTTCTGAGAGCTCATACCTCCACAGCGAGTCGCAGTGTACCCTATCTTCTGTTTCAACACTGCAAATTGAGATAACTCCACTGTCTAGATGAAAATCAACTCAGCAAGTTCTGACACAGCTGTTGGGATAAGCTCCTTGTTCAGGTACAACAGTACTGCCAAAAGAGCACTGCCAGCTCACTTGATTTCATATCCAAGGCTGGTATTCAGCAGCAGAGCAGTCCTGCCCATGTGAACTGCTTCTGCACCACGAGCCTTTTGGTGCTACACAGCAAAGTGCTCTCAGGGTAGCACAAAAGGTGGTTCTGCTGGAAAGTCACTTTCAACTCCAAACTGCTGTGTTGGTCTTTGTAGTGCTGTAGTGAGATATTCAAGCCACTGCTCCCACCTCAAAGACAGAAATAAACTCCTGTGGTATCCTATGGTGGTACAGTCTCCATCCTAAATATGGGTAAAGCTTTGAAGAGTAACTCCCAAACTAACAACAGGTTTTTGGGTTTTTTTCCCAATATCTTGGTATACCTCACAAACACTACTGAGATGAGCTTTGCAAAATGCTTTTGCTATAGTCATTCACACTTTGCAGAGGGGAGCGCAAAATTATATTCATCCTTCACTGTGTCACTTGCAAGTCAGGTTAAAACATGTAACTCCAATCTGTCAGGCTAAAGCAACACTTAACTCCACTCTCCTACAAAGCTCAGACCTGTGTATGTTGCTGTAGGCCAACACTGAGTGTAAAAACTGCCTGGGGATAATTAAGTCAGCTGTTTCCATCTCCTCTATTTTACTTGTTCCCCTGGCAAACTTTAGACAAATTAACTGTGATACCCTTTTTGAAGCCTCCAGCTATGACTTTCCTTGACACATTCTAGTTACATACTTTTGTTTCAGAGCACATCTTACCTCCCAGACATTTTGTTGTAAGGAAAAGATTGGAGACAAAGGAAAACTAACAAGAAGTTTACAGCCCTGTACATATATCCACTTTCTAATATACATTGTTGGTCCAGGAGAAAATTGCCAAGACAACTGAGAGTGAGAGCAAAACAAATGACTGCTGTTGACGTTACTGGCATTTAATTTAAACTAAACTCGACTGAACATTTACAACACTATTGTTACTATAGACCAATTAAAGGCCAGACCAAAACATTTTTAAGAAATATATGCTTGTCTGTAAGATTCTCAAAAGGAAATGAAGCCATGGGAGAGCATCTGAATGTCAGATGTTCCAAAATATCCCTAAAATACTCGGGTCATTGTGTAAACTCCAGCAAACAATGAACACTTGTGCTGACACAGTGAAGATTAATGTTTTTACTGACAGCTGCACAAGCTCTCAAATCAAGCCCAAAAGATATAAACAATTAACTTGTCTACAACAGAAATTGAGAAATTTCTGAGATAAGGCAAATTATACTGACAAGAATTTTTGTGGTGCCAAGTATTTTTGTTTGTGTACCTTTTGTATGTTTGAGATGGGCAATTAAGCAGAAGATTAGCTGTTTTGTAAATAGATACACTGAACATGAGTGGCCTTTACCCAGCACAGAAAAAAGGACTACTAATGGGAATGAGAAACAATCCCTGAAATCCCTTGGTACTTCTGGCTTACCCAGCACTGGCAAAAAAACCCCATTTTGATGATGGAGAATTTGATGTATCATGCAAAGGCACTGTGAGAGAAAGCACAGTCACAGTAATATGGTTGCATAGACCTGTGTAGCTTTACCCTTAGCCCACTGAAGCAGATGGGCATTTCAGAGGGAATCTTGTCCCTTTTCTGGACCATTGCTGCCATATCAGTAGGTAAACTGGAGTCTTTTTGTTAAGGGCTTAAATGTAATTCTATCTATGAAGGGAAATTAAAAAGAAATATCTTAGGAAAAGAAAACATTTACAGACTTTGCAAAACAAGAGTGATAGAATACAATCCCCCATTTCAACTGACCTCCTGTGTTTGGTTTGGGTTTTTTACAAAACCCTCTAGGAACAGATGCCAGTGACTTTTACCATGAGACAATTTTTATTTCCAGGAAAAAATATATGTTGATGCCATTAAAATGAGACATTTAGCTTTTTGAGCCTGGCATGGAATGTGTGCTTCTGTCCCTCGAGCACAGTGGGATTGCTTTGATGCTTTCTAAAGTGACAATACAATATGACCTTACAGAACTTGCAACTGTATTGACTGTTTTGAAACTGAAGAAAAATAATATGGCAGAAATCACTAACACTACTCTCAGAGGCAGTCCAAAACACTGGACATAGTAAGCTCATGCCTGGAATAAAAATGGAACCAGTGCCATGTATTTTGTAAACACTCTTCAATATTAGGTACTTCTGTCAGGTGTGAGATTTATTATTTTTAGCATCTCTTGTCTGTCTAATGTGATGTAGCCACAGCCATATGAATGTACAGCCTCTCTATTCAGAGAAAGGCTGCATAGGTTCCTGTTGTGCCAATACATTTATAGTAGCACCTGGGCAGAGTGAATGAAGTTGTATGCAGGACATGTTTCAGGTCCCTTGCAGTCCAAGGTTTGTAGATTCATGTGAACACTATCCCAAGTTGGTTTAGTTCTCCCCTGTTTGTTAAAATAATAAAACAACAAAAACACACCACAAACCCTGTACTGAGTGTATGGTTTTCTACTGGATTTTCTTAAAAAGCATTGCAGAACCAGTGAGATAAACCTTCCTGTGCTATAAACAGAGCTTCCTTAAAGCTAGCAGAACTTCTTGGGGTTACTTAGTAGCTGATGGTTTAGCATCAGGCTTATACAAAACAGTGAATCACAGAATTGATTAGGCTGGAAAAGACCCCTGAGATCATCAAAGTCCAACCTTTCACCAGTCCACCACCATGTCAACTAGACCATGGCCCTGAGTGCCGTGTCCTGTCTTTCCTTAAACACCTCCAGGGGCATTGACTCCTACACCTCTCTGGGCAGTTCATTCCAATGTCTAGCCTTCCCTTCTGTGAAGAAATTCCTCATAATGTCTAAAACATACATACATTCAGAAATATATACAGCAGCTGGGTGCCTGGAGGCACCAACCTGCAGGGGTGTAATTTTCAGTACCTCCTATCTCTCATAACTTTCACCATGGGCATTTTACCAGTGTTCAGCTACTAATCCTCCTGAAAATCATCAGCAGCTGGAAAGGTTTGGGGTACTCCCACCTCTGTGGGGTGTCCTTCTCACACCTCTCTTCTACAGATCTGTCCGTTTCTAAAACCACCAATACATGACTCCACAGGACACAGCAGTTCTGTATCAGTGTAATTGCCTTTGCAAGCATTCAATTAAACACAGCTGATGAAGATCAATAGCTTTTATCTGCATGCCAGACCTCAGAAAATTGAATCACACAGAAACGAAACAACTATCTACTCACTCCCCACTTCAGTCCTGCAAATATAATTGTAGGAGTCTGTTTCCTACCACTTCTTTGCTAGGGGTGTGTCCCTCAGTATCCTGAAAGTGCTCCTTCATTTGTTCAGGACAAATATGCCCAAGAAAGCAGCAGAAAATTCAAAGTTGGGCAATAAAGCATCTTGTCTGCATGTAGGTGGTACTGAAAACTTGGCAGAACTGGGTGAGAAATTGTTGCTATCACACTCTAAACTCAAACAGCTGATAAGACCTAGAGCACTGTGGGTAAAACCTCTTATCTGACTTATGTGGCCACAAAAGGCTAGGTAATGCTTTTTGAAAGTCCTCCTAGAAACTGCAGCCTGGTGTGGGGCCTGAGTTTTTGAGGTTATGAAGAGTCACAGTTCCTTTTAGTATCAGTGAACACTAAGAGGTTTACATTTGACTACTTTACATTTAAAATGTTCATTATACGCCAAAACTTATATCCTCAAACCCAGCAATAACAGGAAATTCTGCTGCTTGCTGCACCTCCAGAAAGGAAGATCTTGGCAGTGTGATTCTCCTACAGTTAAAAAGAAAATATGAAGAAGTCTGTGAAAGGTCCTTCACTTTGCAGCACTGTTTGGGAGAGTGTCTGAGGCAGAAAAAGTCTGCCTCGTGTGTTCTGCTTTACTATTCAATAGTCAACAAAGACCTTTTGTTTTTCAGGCCAAGCTTTCCTCCCTCCATACAACACAACTTCATGCTTCTGCCAAAGGCTCATCTTCAGGTCATCTCAGGGGCTCCAAGGAATTTCAAGAAGACCAAGATGTCAAATGCCACTGCCACAGGAAGGCAAGCAGAACACCTTCAGCAGACAGCTCATGTCCAGAGTCAAGCTCAAACTCCATTCAGAAATTTGCAGAGTCCTTTGAAAAGCAATTGCTTCTCAAAAGCAAACGCTCAGTTTCTTTGGTAGGTAACAACCAACTTAAGATCACTACAGACGAAAAAAGCCCAACCAACCAAGTCAGCTTCATCCTTTGTGTAATTGCTGTGACTTTGCTGGGGGGAGTGCAGAAATAAACTCCAATTGGAATTTCTCATATTATGTTGTCTTGAATTACTGCAAGTAGCACAAACAAGGTTAAAGTTGTATCATTAGTGTGATGATCATTGATGTGGTGTTACTGTCTAGGCTTATTCAGGAATGTTTATCCTCAAAAATGAGACACTGCACTGGCTCATGAGGCAATGTTTTCAGAGGTTCCTATGGCTGTGGCCACAAAACATGACAATACAAACCCAGGTTTGCTTCACTTCTGCTGCAAGACCCAGCTCACTTTTTCACTGCTGCTAACCTGACTTAACCTTTTTGGAGTTATCGGTAATACTGCCAGACACTCTGGTGTTTGCAGGCTTCTCATTTACCCCTCAGGACTCCATCCATCTGCTTTCTGCAGTGTTACCACACAGCTGCAGCAGCAGCTATTGCTGTAAGTAGTGGAACATATTTTCACTGAAAGGGCATGTGGGCAGCCGGGGATTCTCCCACCATTTCATCCTTCTCCCCATTCATTCTGTCCAGAGCCATGAGCATTTTGTCTGTTGTGTGTTGATGAAGTAGCCAATAACAAATTTTGTGTGTGACACTTTAATATATTTTTATGGTATGTAGTATCTGCTGTACCATGCAATGGAAGAAAGGGTGATAAATCCTAACTCACTTTGAAGTATCAGAAAAACACTATCAAATTGTCACTCCATTCAAAAAATTGCTTGACATTAGCATCAAATAGCCACAGAAGGAAGTATTCTTTTTTCCCCCAGTTTCTTCACACTGACAATTTGTATGGAAAAGTAATTTTCAACTCTCTTTGCACAGTAAAAGAGGGGAAAAAAAATCTCTTTTCAATAAGCAACATCATTACATGATTGATCCCATAATTATAGTCCTTGCATGACCAGTCCTCTAAGAATATGAGGAATTATGATGATGACAGCAGTATTACACCATTGTCAAAATTTCAAGTGCATTCCCTAATCTTCTTTTTTCTTCAGGAACTATCCAATTGATTTCACTTGGAAATTTACATTGCCTCATGTGCCAGCATTCACCAGTGGTTGTCTGGTTTATCATTTATAATTTCTAAAAAATGCCTGCGGCTAGGAAGTGTGTGAGCATGTAGTTGATGTACGATTAGGTATATACTGAACATAATGTATTAAATATGGCTTTGGTTCTAGTTAAAATAATGGATTTCAATGCCCCTCTGTAATCAGCATTGAAGTGTGCTGAGCTGTATTTTAATCTGTTTTTCAAGCAGACCAAGTTGTTGCCATTCCCTCAGTTGCAATTGCAGTTTGGGAGATGTGAAGGACTTGTAAATCTCAAAGAACTGAGCAATAGGCCAGAGATCTGAAAGAAAATTTGGGCTTAAACCTGTGCCTCCAAATGGAGTGTTTTTTTTGCATTCAGAGCTCTGTGGGTGCAATTCAAACCACCATGATCAGACAGGTGAACAGTGTGGGAAAGGTAATTCATCTCCTCCCCTGCATATTGCTTTTCTCATAGAAATGTGTCTTTGTGAACCTTTCAGACCTTGTTTTCACTGAAGTCTTTGCAGGTAGCACTGAGAAGCCTTCAGGGGCATAAAGATGGATCCCATGAAAGGATAGAAACATGGAGTCTGGGCTGAAATCTCAGAGCTCCTCCCTTTCTCCTTCCTGTCTGCTCTCCTCTTCAAGTCCACTGAGCCTGTGACCCTCCTATCATATACTGAGTAAAATAAAAGAATGTGTGTTTCTTCTTGCTGAGCTTTAGGGTCACTGGCTTGGGCCTTAAATTTGAGCTCATTGTGGTAAAGCTGATCTTGGTAAGGCAGGTTACTGGAATATTTTATTACACAGGGAAATAAATAAATGAGTTTTTTTGATTGTTGTTGTTGTTCTTGTAGGAGTCTCTTTTAATTCCCTGCTGTTTTTTCCCTGCCTTTTAGCAACCTGAAGGTGCAAAAGAGAGACGAGAAAGAGAAAAACTGCATTTGAGAAAAAGCAAGTCTCATAAGAAAATAGGAGAGAAATCAGAGGCAAGGAGAGACCAAGAAGAAGCTGAAAGTTCAGAAGTACCTGCAAAACACGGTGAACACCTTCCATCACAAGCAAGCATTCAGAAAGGTTATGTATGCACAGGCAGCTAGAATGCTGAGATGATGGATCTTAACACTCTCCCTGATGAGCAGAGGGGGCATTCTTGTTCTGTTTTGACTAGAAGAGGCCTATTAGTTAGAATAGCCCCTAAGTTGTAAAATAAAAGTAAAATTCAACTGCCCCACTGGCACCATGTTACTACCTTCCTTTCTTTACTTTTGTCATTAGAAATGTGACCTTTGTCATAGGAGTGGATCAGTAGCAAGATCCAAGTTAGAGATTAACCCCCATAAGAGGATTTCAGGCATATTTAGCATTGCAGCAGGGCAGTGGTGGATGTGTTCCTTTAAGAGGAGACCTCCATTTATGTATTACAGAGCCATGCAAAGCCTTATGTTTCTTTTTTAATTGAAAACAGGCTTTTTGGTGGGTTTGGGAAGAAAAAAAGTACCCATAAACAGTCAACTGCTTCCTGGCCCTGACATTCTCTGAGATTTGTCTAGAAGACAGGTATCTTTTTGCTCTGACAATCTTTCATCTCCAAATTTATGTAAGTAGAGAAGAAAAGCCCATGTTCTCTTCTACACCTCCCTGATGTCTCACTTCTCTCTGCTTTTCCTATCACTGTTTTCCTATCACTCGTTTTAGTGGCATCTCCCAGCCCTCTCCCGTGTCCTCAGTCCCATTTCCCCAGTCACACAACTAGTTCTTTCTCCCAGCTTTAACCTTGTTACCTTGCTTCTTTTGTGGCCTTTCCTCTCTCCATTTACTACTTAACTGCCTTGTACCTATATATTGCCTCTTGCTACATCGCTACTTTTTCTTCATCAACATTTGAGCCTTGCTGAAAATTGTCCAGTAAAATCAGAGACGCTCTGTCTCTCCTATTTCCACATAATCTCTTCAAGGGGTTGCTGAGGCATTGCAATCCTTTTTCCTTTTCCAAAATTTGGGCCAAACTGGCTGTCTCTGGTAAGCAGGACCTAGGAAAACTCTGTTCCTCTGGCTGAGGATCTCCTATATACGCAGGTATAAATCTCATTTCCACATGCTCTCAACCACATACACACTCCCACAAGCCCCCTATACTCCCCTTTCTTCAAAGTGCCAGTGTTCTCTGCAGATGCAATCCTGCTCTCTTTGGAAATAATCCCCTCAGGCCTACTATGGAGAAAATCTTATTTAGATAATGCAGTTGGAGAAGAGTGAAGACTAATGAAGGCATTAGCGAAAGTCAAGGTTTGATGGATATTCTTCCTGTGATTTTTCTGTAATTAACAAAGATCTTACTAATTTACTTCAGGGCCTTACTTTTGAATGTTCAGCCCTTTAAAAGCTTAGGGCATCTTTAAAACTTTGTAATACTTATATCCATTAAGGGATTATGTTGTTTGGATTTTTGTTTAGGGCTTTGGGGGTTGTATAAGAAAGCAATTGGACCCTTACTGATGCTTGTAAACTGCTTCTTGCCTGGTAACATATATTATAAACTAATAAATCTAATAATGGAAAAATGTTCCTATGCATAGTTCCCGTCCTTCCCAATCCAGATGGAATTTTTACAAAGTTATTCTGTCAGCCAAAACTTCAATAGAGATGACTTTTCCTTTACAACCTTAATCTGAAGACTGCATTACAGAGTATCTGGATAGAAAAGAACATGGCCAGAGTGTCTGAGCTCCTCAGATGAAACCTCTCACACACATCCTTTCAGGTAGCAGCCTGCTCTCACATCTTAGGAGAGCTGAATGCTGTGGCTGCATCAGCTTTGCCTGGATTTCAGGCTGTCAGCTGCCTCCTCCTGTGTTACAGACAGGTTAACTCAACAAGCCTCACCAAGCAGAATTTGCTTGTGTTCATCAGATCAACGTGCTGGTTGTACACCACACCTGATGGAAAGAAAACCCCAAGCAAATCTAAAATAGGATAGCCCTGTGTGGCTGCCTCTGACTTGCATCTCCCTGAAAGCACAGAGAAACCTCACTGCCACCAGGGCAGCTGGGCAGCTCTGCCTGCAAACACCTCCCCTGTGTTCCACCAAATCCCACTCTCTGATGAGAGAGTCTGTAATTGTTTGTGCGCTTTTGAACTGGCCCATCAGCCCCATGGTGTGACTCTGGAAACAAGCTTTCACATAGTGCACTCTGTTTACTCAAAAATGCTCTCTCTTGCTTTGTGTCCAACAGTCCTTTCCAGCTCAGACCCTTCCAGTCTGAGGCAATAGTATTACTTAGATGGACTGAAGCTTGCATGATAGAATGAAATCTTTCTCCACAGAAATTAACAAGTGGGGCATTTAGGAACGCAGGTAACCATACAAAGAGGAATCTGATTGCTGTGGCTCATCTGATGTTTGTGTTTCCACAGGAAGTGGAATATACAAGTAGTCAGAAAGACTCCAGAGGGTTTCCAGTCTCACACTAGGTCACTAGTTCTGTTGTGACTGACATAAAAAATAGTCACTGCCTTGATTCTATCCTGAATTCCCAGAGCAACGGGGCTGGCTGCAGGCAGTTTCTGCACAAACACCCATTCCTGGGCAAACACTGTTTGCTTTTTCTGCCCTTTCCAAGAGTGGGATGGCTGCAAGTTGTATTAGAGTCCAAACCCTGGACATGAAGGAGGTCAGGCTTCAGTGGGAAGCAAAGAAAAAGGGATGAAAAAGTCCATAAGCTCACTAATAAGAAATATTGAAAACATGAAACAGAAAGGGGAACAAGCAGGAAAACTGGTGTGATTCAGGGACCCATGAAGGAAATATTAAACTTGCTGTGTCTCACAAGTGGAAGACCATGGTCTGATAAAATGCTTATCCCTGTGAATTCTTCCAGCAGTTCAGGCTAGCTGGAAAGTGCTCCTGTGGGAAGGGAAGACGCGGGTACATACAAAACTTTCAAGAGCAAGAGAGACTTATCTCAGTGTTTTCTAAGAGGACTAAGAAGAGGACATCAGTTGTGGTTACCTCATCTGTCAGGTGGACATTCCTAAAGCAAAATACAGTAATTTCACGACTATAAGGCTCACCCTTTTGAATAAAATTTTCCCTCGAACCTGGAAGTGCGCCTTATAGTCCGGTGCGCCTTATCTGAGGGACAAATCAGTGAAAGTTGACAACTCGGAAGTGCGAGCCGCGAGGGGGATGGCCCCACATCAGGGCCGGGCTGTGAGAGGGAGTGGCCCCACAGCAACGTCGGGATGCGAGGGGAGAGGGGCTCCACGGGGCGGGGAAAGCCGGCATCGGGGCGTCCCCCATGCAGCATTGGGGCGGCCCCAGTGCGGGGTGGGGTAGAAAGTCACCGAAATTGGGGCGGCCCAGGGGCGGGGGGAGTAGAAAGCCGCAGAAATCGGGGCAGCCCCGGCGCGCGGGGGTAGTAAGCTGCTGAAATCGGGGCAGCCGCCACATGGGGAGGGGGGGAGCCGCCGAAATCGGGGCAGCGGCAGCACGGGGTGAGCCTGCCGGCATCNGGTCACCCGGAGCACCAGGGGACTCCTGGAGAAGCAGGGCCCCGGGGACGCTCCATGGAGCGGCAGCAGCCATGCCCCGTCCCCGAGGACGCTCCACCGAGCGGCGGCGGCCATGCCCTGGCCCTGTCGGGTACAGGCCAGCCCGGGGGCCAATGGCTGCCGGGTTGAGGCGGGGCCTCGGCCAGTAAACGCGCAGGGGGAGCTGGGGGCGGAGCCTCACTGCAAAAAAATAAAAGAAGTGCGCCTTATAGTCCGGTGCGCCTTATCTGATCTACATGTTGCGAATTTTGCTGGTTGTCAGCGGGTGCGCCTTATAGTCCGGTGCGCCTTATGGTCATGAAATTACTGTATTTATGCTTGCTTCTCAGGTATTGTTTAATTGCACTATATTGTTTAATGGTTTTGATACCTTAAGTTTTAGCTTTTATATTGTTCAGATTCTGTACTGCATTGATGCATGACTCTGGACCTCCTATGAAGTGTTAGCAAATTCTCCTCACAGTTTAGTTAGACAAAGCAATCCTTTTCCAGCCTGAGAACCAAGGACACCATTGCAGCTTCAGGCCCAAAAAGTATAAAGGTCAGCAAATTGAGGAGAGTTGTCTGGGAGGATGGGACTTCATAACCTGAAGCTGTAATTGGACAATTAACCCCAATATGTAAATGGACCAAAACTTATAAAAGTGTGACTGGTCATCCATCTTGGGTCCATCTTGGGTGCATCTTGGACAGGACCACGGCTGGGCTCTTGTGCTGCACAAGGTGTCCTTTGAAGGCCTCTTAATAAATACCTTCTTTATTCCCTTAACACTGTCCAGCTTCTGTTCCAGATAGCGTCTCTAGCCATAAATTTGGAGGATGAATTAAATTCTGAGTACTGGTTAACTTATCATGTATTGGTATATGAAAGGCCACACTCCACACAGGTAAAATGATATAAGAGCTGTATTTATGTACATGCTCACAACAATGCTTTCTGGGGAAAAAATAGGAAATATTTAAATCCATGAATAAAATAAAATGAAACATCCACAATGTATAAGTGAAGAAGAATATAATAACTATTAAAAATAAGAAACAAAATATTAAATACAAAAAATATTAAAATATTAATCATTAGGTTTTTGTTCTTTAGCACAAAAAATGGCTGTGCTTCCCCAAAAAAGGTATTTGGGTGAGCACAGCCCTGGCTCTGAATGCATTCAGTGTACATGTGAATAGTGTTAAACCAGGTAGAGATATAATCAAGCTTGATAACTGAAATTATTCACACAGCAATGAATCATATTCATTGGACTTTGAGCTTATTGCAGCTTTCTGCCAAAACTGTTGTAAACAAGCAGGTCTTGAAATATTTCCAGAGAGATATCACAGCCAAAATCTAGTTATTCAATGAAAGAACTGGACACTAAAATACAACAAACTTCATAAAGAATGCCTTGCCTGCAGTTGTTGTGCCAGAGCTTTAGGTAATTGTGTGAGAACAAATGTGAAAATAAACCCTCTCATCATAGAAAACATTACTCACAGCATGCTGATTATCATTTTCACTGTAGTTTTAGATTGGCTTGACAGATGCTTCACTCCTATTAGGAGGATCCCTCTGAATCCCAGCTCAGAATATACAGATCTTTGGAAAAAGATAATTTCTCTAAGCTATGTTTGGTCCCTGGGGTCCAACAGAAAATAAAAGAAAGAAGTGATACGATGAGCATCAATATTCTGTCATACTGGATGCATTCTTGTCCTTATACATTTGTCAAAATGCTTCAGTTCATACAAATTCTAAACTGACAAAAGTTTTGGTGTATTGAGAAGACCAACCAACTTGTGACAGCTGTACATGAATTTTCATCAAAAAGCTATCAAGGGCCCTGCAGAGAGTTCTCAGACTGGAGAATTAGTCCTATTCCTGATAATGAAGTATCCAAAAAGATCTCTTTTTTTGCTCTGAAGCTTGAGCAGAAGGATTCGTGGTTGCCTGCAGCCATATCCAATGATATGAGGCAAATGTTAAGATTTGGTCCTTTGAAAAGCAACCCTTCTTGGGCCGTTATGCAATGGCTCTAATTTGATATACTGCTCTTCCTGTAAATACAAAATACATCCTCAATGTTTCTCATGAGCTTTTAAAATATAGTGGGTGGGTCTACTCCCTGAGGACTCCTATACAGAGAAATTTCTCTGTCAGAAAACAGCTGCAGTGATTTTAGATTAGCACAAATTCGTGCCTGGCAGAGAGGAATGATCGGGGCATTTCTTTGCTCTAGTGGTCCCAGCAGCAATAAAATATCCTCAGGGAGAACAAAGTAGCTTTAGGCTGCTCTCACCTCTGCAGGGGTGGCCACCACAGATTAGCCCCGGATTTGGGATATGTGTAATATATATTAATGAATTCCTTCTCCATTGTGCCAAGTTCTACATATTCAAAGCTGCAGATGAGGCTACTTCATCTTCCATTCCTTTAATGCCTTTTGCATGGTACAAAAAGACTTTCAGATTAGCATAATCCAGGTCTCAACTGGTCAATGGGCGCCAGCCATAATGTCCATCACTCACTCAGGGTACTCACTGTAATGTGATTTCCTAATCCAAAGCAGTTCTGAGCTGAGAATGGTTAAGACTGATAAATTTTTCTTTTCAGTTGAAGCAAGAAGATTTAGATCCATGTGCAATTTCTCATGGTGCCTTGGGGACTAACAGGAGCACAGAACTTCACTGCATGCACAGCTTTTATAAAAGGGGTTACAGCAAACTCTCAGGGCCTTATTTTCTATTACTTGCCATATAGAGAGTAGAGAAATGACAAATCTTGACTAAACCCTGAATGCTGGTGACTGAGAGGTGATACATCCTTGTATTAAAGCTGCTGCAGCAGTAATCCTGTAGAAGGTGGGAGAACCCTCAGTATTATCTTTAATGGCTTCTGACATTTTATACTGAGGGAAAGATCAAAGGTGAAGACTGTGGGCCACACTGAAGCTACTGCAGCCAGAGTGTGTCATTCTTTAAAGAGCTGTATCACTGGAAAAGTGGAACACAGTGCTCTAAAAGAGCTGCAGGCACCAGGGTGTTTCAATGTCTGCAGTTCAGAGCTGGTACTCAATTAGTGAGTTAGTTGATGTACTGTGTCCACCTCTGGTGCCCCCAACACGAGAAAGACATTGACCTGTTGGAATGAGTCCAGAGGTGAACCATTAAACTGATCACAGGCCTGGAGGACTCTACCGTGACAACAAGCTGAGAGTTTTGAAACTGTTCAGCCTGGAGAAGGGAAGGTTTCAGGGGGACCTTAGAGACCCAGGCAGTACCTAAAGGAGACCTGCAAGAAATCTGGATAGGAGCTTTTCACAAGTACATGGAAGTTGTGACTCTCTATTGCTGGAAGTGTTCAAGGCCAGGCTGGATGAGGCCCTGACTAACCAGGTCGATTGGAATGTTCCCTGCCCATGGCACAGTGCCTGGAACCAGACAATCTTTTAACCCAAACCATTCTGTGATTCTGTGATGATAGAGATAAATTATATGTCGTAGTTATTGCCTATATTGATAATTTCAGGAAAGGCACCAAGTACCAAATACTCCTCTCTTTGGAAGTTCTTTCTGTAGGCGGCATCTGACACACATTGGTGGGTGGAGGGGAGTGGGAGAGCAGGCATAACTGCTGTGCTCTGGTGGTACTTTAAAACACAAATCTTATCTCAATACTCTTTGGTCTAGTATCAAACAAGCAAAAATAGAAAGCACTGGATAACACATTCTTCTAGAAAAAAAAATAAGGCTGTGTCTGATTCTGCTGAAGCTATTCTGATGATATAAGAGGACTTCATCTAACAAAAGTAAACTTTCTTTCCTTAAGAACAGTGATCTAGTAAATTATTTGGACCAGGGATCTTAATTTCTGAAGGGAATATATCAGCTCCACCTCTTAAAATTCCTGAGAAATAACAGGAATTCTTGCATTAAAATCCTGTTTGCAAATGCACTTTTCCACTTAACAGTGCATTCAATAACAGTGCATTCAAAAGTTGCTGCTAAAGAAACCAGCCTGTCCTACATGTCATGTCCTGCTGTGTCTGTGAAGTCAGTGGCTGGTTCTTGTCCTCTGTGATGAAGAAGTGAAGAAGAGAGGGTCCTTTAGAATTACAGAGGAGAGCTATTCTAGATACAGAAGAAAAGAGAAATGAACACTTTACTCAGTGCATTAATGCATTGTAGTGTAAGTGGTGTGGCTTTTTACAAAGTCCAGAGATGAACTTTGAAGATAAAACCTCCTAGCTCTTTCCCAGTAATTAGGGAAGAAGTCAAAATATTTTTACCATTCCTTGGACAGTGTAAATCAAAATTGCACATTTGCCACAAAATATATTGTTTGCCAGCTCTTTCACTTATGATCATTAATCCACTAAATAACCTTCATATCCACTTTCCAGTAGAGGGAGTCTGTCCATACCAAGTGAGCACATACACTATAGTCCAGTGCAAGCACAAGTTTGAGACTAAAATAGTTACAGTGCCAGTAGTTAATAACCATGGCAGAGCTTAATCTGGTGTTAGGGACTGCAGTATTTACCCCATGGTCAGCAGAGAACCCAGATCCAGCTCTCTCTTAGTCCTTACTATAGGAAAGATAATACATTTCTTGCCCCAGGTTTATTCTGACACAAGTTCCTCAGTGAGAAAAAGCAACAGCATTTTTTTTTCCTCATAAACAGCACAAGTACTTTTCACAGGAAACACAGCTGAAAATAAGCTGTATTTTTAAATACATTTCAAAACATCTCTGTTCATCAAATGCAACCTCTCCTTTGCAATCCCTAAGTGAGATGAGTGGCATGTCCATCCCAATTTTTTCCAGTCTGGTTCAGGGTCTGGGGTGTGGGGAGGTCTGTGCTCCTTTACTGGGCTGAGAACTCCCATGGCAAAGGGCAGGGACACGCTCCTGCTGGGCAGCTTTGCTGTGAGGCTACACCTGGCAGTGGGACAGAAATAAGCACCTGGGGAGCAGCAGAAGTCATAAATCACTCAGTTTCTTTGCACAGGTAATGTGAGTTACGGTCCTTGGCCTCTCACTGTTATTGCAGAGGATATCTGGATACATAAAGCCATATTGAGCTTAATTCTCCAAGCACATACAAATATGCTAATTGCAGGGGGATTATTCATGCTTGTGAAGGGAAGCATAAACGGACACATTGGCAGGATTAGTTCACATGTCCTGTCAAGTAAAAGTGCACATTTGCTCAGAAACAAAAAGCAGATAAAACAACTCTATTTCATAAAAGAAACAAACTAAGTCACAGGAAGTTCAAAATAAAGCTGGTAATTGAAAAAGGATGATTTGACTTGGAACTTCAGCAGAAGACAAGGAATCAGAATTGATCTTCTTTCAGTTTTACACTTATCACTGGCTTACTAAATTAGTTGGTAATTTCATTTATATCGTGCCTGTTCGCCAAGGTACAAAATAACATTCTATGTGTATTTATATAACATATGCACTATACATATATACATGCATGCACACACATACTCACACACACACCCAGAGAGACATGTGCTGACAATTAGGCATTTGTATATCTGCATCTCCCAGGAGACCTGTGCTGTACTGTGGGTTTCTCTCCACCACTCCTCCTGCCTGGCCACAAACTATTACTTTTCAAGCTGCCCCTGGGTTTCTCTGCTTTCCCTCAATTTTCTTGCTTAGAAACAATGAGCAAGATTTCCTTGTCAGTCCCCAGCTTCTCTACAAGAGCCTTTTCCTGCAGAGATGCTTAGCTGATTGTCTGTGACCCCATTTGTATCCAACATCATCTTGCAAACTCAGACCCATGTTCAAGTGTGTCTGTGCTGATAAAGTGTCTGCGTCAATATATTTTAATCCATGGGCAGATGGACATTCCCATGCTGTGGGAAACCTCGTGAAGAGGCAGGAACAAGTGGGAGTCTCACTGTGGAGGTGGCAGTGCCAGCTGGAGTTCTGGAATAAAACAAAGAGGAGGAGGACCCCAGTGAATTAATGCTGAAGCACCTCTGCAGCTCTGACTTGGGAGCAGAGTTGGTGATGCCAGGGATGAGGAACTCGGGCTGAACATTTTCATGGGGTGATCTGATTATTGCATCCCTGGGGAGGAGAGTGGAGGAGAGAGCCCAGAGATGCCTTTGGGAGGGATCTGGTTTGCAAGAGACGTTTTGGGTTCATAGGGACTCTGTAAATTCAGGTGTTTTGGGAGATCAGAGTTTCCCTATTTGACAGCCAGCCAGGAGTCCAAAGGATCCATTTCCCAGTGAGATGGGACACATGGCCATGTCTTTAAGGAGCTGATTGGGAGGACAGTGGGTGAGGGGAAAGTGTTTGTCTCCTGGGAATATTGAACACAGAGGGTTTTGCGACTTGGATAGACTCCCTCCTTATTACGGCCTTTTCTCTTTCATGTAAGTGATAAATATGTGTATTGGGGGAGCTTTTGTGCACCAGACATTTTATAGCCCTGGTGTCCTATGGGATGAAGACTGGTACAACAACCACACGTGGCAAGCAGGAGGACATTTTCCTGCTGTGCTGCAGAAGAGCCAAGGGAGAAGGGTCGTGGGAGGCAATGCCTATGCAGTGACACTGGATTTCCAACCTCCTCATCACCCCACGCTCACCTTCTACAGCTGTGATTCTGTTCTCACTTTCCCTCTTCTGCTGAAAAAGCATTTTTCCTTCTTTCTCCCTAGGCTGGGCTGCAGCTGATGTTTTTCATATCATTGCTTAACTGGCCAGTTTCCCTGTCCTGTTCTTTCTGCCTCGTGTCTCTGTCTGGAGGGTTGTTCACCCTGATGTCTTTCCCCAGCTAACAATCCTGACTCACCCGAGGTACGTGCAGAACAGCAGTGAGCCAGAGAAACGGAGAGAACAAAAATTAACAAAACAATGAGGAAGATAAAACTGCAACTTTTAAAAAATATGGAAAGAACACCATTAGGTTTACAAAGTTAAACTCTCAAATGTTGGACGAATCCAGACCTAAGTCTGCCTTTGGAGGGATAGTTCAGCCGCCTTTTCCCTTCCCCCACACAATGTGTATTATGTGGCATGATTTAATTGTTTGGCTGCATACTATTTTTCCCACAGGACTAGTGCCTCATTTAGTGCAAATGCAGGACAGTGTCTGGGAATGAAGCTGGTCTCTGCATTTCCTGGACTAAGTGTGTGACTGGGAGTCCCGTTTATCAGCACCTAACCCAGACACTGTGCTGAATTTGGGGCTGACAACTTCTTCATGAGGTTTTCTGGGGTGGCTTCCCTGCAGCCTCTGACTATTTTTCACTACAGTCTGCCTAAAGGTGAGAAGCTACTATTTCCAGGAAACTGGGAACTTTTTATTATGGTTTGATGAAGTTTTTTTTTGAATACTCCATTTGCTGTGGCATTTGTTCAGAATACTTTAACTAACTGATGCATCAGACTTCATTGGCTGTTCTGAGTGCTGGGTGCTTCAATGAATCTACAACCTAAATGCTTCCTACCAGGTATTTAAAAACAAGAAACCATAAGCCAGACATGCAGATATCTCACCTAGATGTGACTAAGGAGCTTGATAGAAGAAGGGAGAGTTTCTAGTTCTTTCAGCTGCCATTTCTTTCCTCTGCTAGTGGATTATTCCCTGTTTTCCCACAGTCCTCTGCCTTAGGTCTCCATGTCCCAGATAAGCTAGGACTTGGCTTGATAATTGACCCTGAGTGAGCACACCAGATGAGCACTCCACTTACTGATGTTATTTAGAAGTTGCATCTTGTAAACTTGTTTGGTTATTCTGTTGCTGACTGTCCTTCATCAAAAAATGCCAGGTAATTTTCCTCAGTGTGAGTAATCTCTCATTTTCTTACACAAAACTTGTGTCATGAGCTGGAGCGTAGTGAAAAGAAATGCCATTCCACATTCTCAGAGATGATTTTCAGAGCTCTGTGTTGATATTTGCAGCTTTAAAACCATATTTTCTCTCATTCAGCTGATACCCGATGAGACAAGGAAAAGCCAAGATTCTTGCTTGGCACTGTGGGGATTGGGCTTAATCTTCTTTTGTGCAGTTCTGTCATGGTTTAACATGTGTACAAAAGCAGCACAGTACTGCAGACAACCTCACCTGCACAGCTGTCAATGTTGAGACATATTTACTTCAAGAACTGAAACTCTGAGAAGAAAAACACTTGGAACCTGCAAACTGCTTTCTCCTGGTGCTTCTGTTTTTCCCAGATTTCTCTGTTCTTCATCCTCATAATAAAGGGATAGGAGAATCTGGGGAGTCTCCTGGCATTTCTGGCTTTATTACTCTAGATTCTCTGTGCCAAATTGCTGGAGTAGTTCAACAACTTGAAATATTGCTAATTACCTGTGAACTAAATATTGTTTCAGGAAATGCTCCTGCAGTCACTGCAGTTCCTCTGTTCATGCAGATAGTGTTAAGCTGAGCTCTGCTGACTTTTTCTATCCCCATGATTGTTTTTACATGTTCTTCTAGATGAAAGACTTTCATAAGGGAGGGATACATTTTTATATGCTAGAAATCAGCTTGACAAATTGCATGGATAGGATATAAACTCGGAAAAAGTACTCCTATTGAAAGTTTCTTAGAAAGGTCTCACAGCCTACCTGTAAAAAACAAAAAGCAGCTAACATAAACATAGCTAATAAGTAATAACATTAAAAAATTAAAAATGTAATGTATAATGTAATGACTTTTCTTCACCCCCCTTCCCTCCCCCTTGATAGGATTAGGTCTGGAAGCATTTTTTAAACTTTACAGATTTAAACTTGTACCTTCAAAATCCACGCAGGAGCAAATATTCCTATTAGCACTCCAAAGAATGGACTTTTGTAAATGGGTCTTTGTATTCAAATTCACTTTTTATTTATTTTGGTTTTACAAGTTGTATTAAAACCAGAATGTCAATGTTTGTTTTTCCTCATGTCATAGCCAATGCATGTCTCTGCTCTTTATTCAATTGTTGCATGAACTTTGCAAGGCCAGAATTATTTGTTTCACTTTCTGGGCACTCTATCCAGAGAGCTATTATTTTATCAGCCACACTTCTATGGTGCATTTCATAAAATGATATAATGGTTTAGGTTGGAAGGAACCTTAGAAACCATTATGTTCCAACCCCCTTGCCATGGGCAGGGACACCTTCTGCTAGACCAGGCTGCTCAGAACCCCATGCATGCTGGCTTTGAACACTTCCAGGAATGGGTCGTCCACAACTTCTCTGGGCAACCTGGGCCAGTGCCTCAGCACCCCCACAGTAAAGAATTCTGAGTAAAGAGTTCTGGGTAAAGAATTCTGAGTAAAGAATTCCTCATATCTTCCTTTCTCCCCTTTTTTTTTCAAATGGAGCAGTATTTCCCTTTTTTTCCAGTCACTGGGAACTTTGCCTGACCAATGTGACTTTTCAAATATGATGGAAAGTGGCTTGGCAACAACATCAGCCAGTCTCCTCAGGACCCTGGGATGCATCTCACCAGGTCCCAGACATTGTGGCTATTCACTTCATCAGATGGTCCTGAACCTGCTCTTCACTTATGGTGGGAGGGTCTTCACGCCCACAGCTATAAATTAGATGTGGTGCTAAAAAGATACCTACAAACAGTAAACCTTGGACTGCAAGTCTTCAGAGGAGTAGATCAATATTTCACTTCAGTTTTAACCCAGAAACAAGTCAAGGATATATAAAGTAGTGTTCCCTGAAGTGCCCAGGCTGAAACCAGCTCACCTGACCCCAGGTAGTATTTTGCCTTCTGGGCCAATATGCAGATGTTACAATAATCCTAAAACATCTAGAGCTCTGATTTGCCTGTAATGTGCTCATTAATTACTTGGATCAAGGCATAGATGTGTGATTTCATGTTAGTGTTGATGTTAGTGCCTGGTATCTGTGATAACTCTGATTAGGTAAAAGCACTGGACACACCATTAAATGCAATGTAATAGACCTGTGGGTCTTGGAGCCACAGACATTTGACCATGTGATGTTTCACTATGCTAACTCCTGTGGAAAGTGGTTCAAGCATACTTGCAAATTAATCTTACAACATGTAGGCTTTGCCCATGAAATAATATTTTAGTGCCTTGCTTCAGGTGCAATGCTCAATATCAGCAGTGAGAAACCAAACAAATGCTCTGTTTGGATGCTCTATTCCTCCAGCAAGAGAAGAGCTCAATTGCCTGCCTGTGTGTCAAGCATGTATCCTAAGTTTGCAAGAGGAGTTAGAATTAATTTCCTAACTAACATTGGAATAAGGCAAAAAGAGTAAGGTCAAAATGAAGGAAAGTCTGAACTTGACTGAATGTGGCAGCACTGTTGGCCTTTTGTTGACCTTAGGTAAAAATATCACAAAAGATGTTTTGTTATTTCCATAGTCTCTAACAGTTTTGTAGAATATTTTATGCATGCACTTCTCCGTGGTTACTTTGACGAACACTGGTTCACAGAGGAGGAGAATCCCTGCAGGGCTCCAGGGATGCTAATTAGAGTTTTTTACATTGGCAACATCGGTTGTCACTTAGAATGATTTTAAGTAATTTTAAAAGTGGATGGAAATGAGGAATCCCAGGAAGTGATGGTTGCTCCACTGCCAAGACAAGCATCAAACTAGTGGCAAATAGATGAGATAATTACAATTATCATATTACTGACTGACTTAGCTCAGTCTAACTGAAAACTCTACTGCAAGAGGAGGATATCCATTAGGTGGGGATTAATGTTGAGATGTGAAATGCATTCTGCTGTCTGAAAAAAAATAATTCAGAAGAAGTCACTCAGACTAGGAAGCAGCTTTCATAAAGGCTGCATTTCTGAAGTACTGTTTACAGAGAGGTGGTCCTTCTGGGAAATATTATTGCCCCTTTACTCTGTACTCATTACATCATCCAACCTGCAAAGGCATCTGCTTGCCAGATGCTGAGGGGTATTTGCTGGAGTACTATTTATCTGAGAGTGAAAGTTTCACTTTGTGCTAAAGAGCAGGCATGGATGCAGCTGCCCGAGAAGGTAAGTGAGCATGAAAAGGTTTTAATCTTTACATGGAATTGGTTTCCTCCACAAATTTCCACAAAAAAGCTTCTGGATCATTAAAAGCAAAAATCTTATATTAAGAGACTTGAGGGGGGTGTCTCAGAATTCAATCCAAATTACTGGTGACCTAGTGGGAGGGAGAGTTGCACCTCGGCTTGGTTATTCCTACAGCCACAGAGGAATCTGGCAATACAAGGTCTTGATGCTGTCAGGTGGAAAAGGGTCAAGGGAGTCTTCTGGCATAGTTTAAACAGAGCTTCAAAACCCGATTATCACAACTCCATGGCAAATACCTCAAAGGAGGTTTTTTCCACTATGAAAGATTTGAGGCTTTCCTTGGTGTTCTCTGCTGGCTACTGAAACAGAGGTGGTGCAGTGGAAGTTGCCCTTCCTTACACTGTGAATGATTCTGTAATGTCACTTACGCTGTTTACTACGGGATGGCATCTGCAAATAAAGCCGTGGTTTTGTTCTTGAAATTTTATTTTTAGACATTCTTCTTTTGGATTCAGGGCTGTACCCTAAATTCCTGCTAAATTACAGGAATGACGGCCACGGGTGATCATTTTCGTGGAGAAAACCACGGCTGTCGGTGTGTGTGCAAATAAAAAGAGGCCTCTGTTACATGCAGCGATCAAAGGAAAGTTTGTACGTCTGAAAGCCTCTCTACTTTTTCTATTTTTCCTCGGCTTCCCGGGCTGCTGGGAGCCGCTGTTCCCGGCCGCCAGCCCCGCGCCAGCCCTGCCCGCGCCCGGCCGCTTTTCCTGGAAAGCGGGGCAGGAGAGGGGGCGGGCTGCGTCGGATCCCGCGGAAGCCTCGCTTTCCCCGAGCCCCTCGCCTTTGGCGCTGCTCTGGATCCTTCCCGGCCAGGCGGGGAGGAGAACGCCCGTCCCCCGCGGGGCCGCCAGGGGAACATCTGGGCGGCCGCGCCGCCAGCATCTGGAGCGGCCGCGGTGCATCCCGGGGGGGCGCAGCTGGAGGGTCCTGCCCCCCACCCCCGGCGCTGCCCGGGCCCACAGCGAGACCCCCGGAGGAGGGCAAAGAAGGCGGAGAAGGGGCTGCGAGGGTGGGCACGGCACAGGTAAGGGCTGCCCCGATCCCGGGTGCGGGAAGGGCCGGGGTGAAGGCAGGACGGGCAGGGCCGGGGATGTCGGATATTGCCGGGGGAAAGGACAGCTGCTCCATGTTTGTCTCGGTCCGGTCCAGGGGGGCACTTCTGAGGTGGAAAGCGCGGACGGGACTTGGAAATCAGCAATGGCTTTGGCGAAGGTTGCTGGTGCTCAAAGGGGAGCGTGGCCCCTGCAGGCATCCGGAGCGTTCTGCCCCGTGGGCAAGAGGCTTTGCAACAGAGGTTCTGGATCGTTGAACAAAGGGGAGACTAAGTGTTCGGCTGAGTTCTAAGTTTACTACGTGACTTTCCCCCTCTCCGTCCCTCCTGTATGTGTCAAAAGGAGGTGTAATCCAAACTTGAATTTCCAGGCAAAATTAAGAGCATTTAAATGTACTTCATGACTTATTATTATATGAGAGAAACCCTAAAATTATCTTAGCCACTTTATTTTATTTCAAGACAGAATAACCCTGGATAACCCATTTTGTTTCAATTTTCCATCAATAAATCATATTCTACTCTGGTAATAACACTTAATACATGACATGGTATCAAAAAAAGTATCTTTTTGATAAAGGGCTTTCTGAAGAGTTTGGGAACTGAAGTACTTAAGATCAAAGTATTTCTGCTTTTTTCTTTTTAAACCAAGTGTTTGATGATTACCATGCATTTATATATGTAGGACTTGTGATTTCGCCACTATGAATAGTTTTGTTTGCATCACCTTATATTGCTGTTTCTGTGGAGTTCTTTAAATTATAGCATAAGTTATACTCCAAGTCACTGTAAGTATTCTGTAAAAGGAATGTTTTCAATATCCATTTTAGATGCAAATTCATCATTGACTCTGGAGTTAATTACCTTTCAGAAGTTTGCTCAGGTGCCTTTTGCTGCTTTTCAGGGTTGCTTGTGTGGCCTTTTCTGTATTTTTCTCTTTACAAATGAAGCTGAGCAAACCAAACAGATTTCTCTCAGTTGTGGAGACTGTGGGTAGAAATAAATGCTGGAGAGAAAAACTCAAATGAACCTTAAGGAGTGGCTGGAATAATTATGCCTGTGTTTAGGCAAACTACTGTTTACTCTCTTCTTGCACACAAATCTGCCTGCAAAGATAATTTTAGTCAGTACTGCAGTTGGCCAGTGCAGCAGAGCAAAAATGGGCTCCTTGTTTCCAGTCTGAAGAGGTACACGAACCAAGACTTCTCAGTGTTGAAACTCTTGTCAACTGGCTGCTTTGTCTTACATATGACCAAACACACTCTTGCTCACTTGTAGTTGGCAGCAGTAGTGATTTTGGCCACTTTTTCCAAGCTACAAGCAAGACAGGCTCCTAAACCCAGGAATCACAAATAATTTGACATTGGTTTTGAAATACCTACATTTTTAGTAGAGCGACTCTCTATGGGAACAGTTCTATCCCATCATGCAGCATGAGCCAGACCTTGGGTCCTGGCACTGCTTTTTGCTCCAGAAGGTAAAAAGGAGACTTAAATCCCTTTTATCAATTCATGCCTAAATCAGGGCCTGCTATAACACTTTAATACTGAGCAACATTCCTAAAACTCTTGCTCCAAATCACCTTGCACTTGAGACATTTCCAAGAAAAATTGTGTAGCATCTGTAATGCCGGTGGTTTTGGAAGAGGATCTTGCTGGGTCTGCTCCCTCTGTTAATTGTGCAGAGAAAACTTCAAGGTACAAAGGCAGGTTAGCCAAAGAAAAGCTCTAGGTGCAAACCCCACCTGCTCTGCTGCACAACCTTGTGGAAATTACTGATAAGAAAATTTTTATATTTTTTTCTTATCACAACAGAATGTGTAAGCCCCAAACACTCATATAATTGGCTACAATCTTCAAATCCATAAGAAGTAAACATTTATTTGTAGTCACTTTGTTTGCAATGAGGGCTCACACTACCTAACTGTCCTGCACAGACAGGTGGGGGGCCTGAAGATGGGGACAAACTTTTTAGCAGGGCTTTATGATAGGACAAGGGGTAATGGTTTTAAACTAAAAGAGGGTCTATGTAGATCAGATATAAGAGAGAAATTTTTTGTGAGGAGGATGGTGAAACATTGGTACAGGTTGCCCAGAGAGGTGGAAAGGTTCTTTCCAACCCGAACTATTCTATAATTCTATCATGAGGTTATGAACCCTTAATGGAGTAACTTCTGGAAGCAGAGATTCATGAACAAGTGGGTGGCTCTCTATGGAATAAAACAACAAAATGAAGCACAGTGTCACAGCAGAAGCCAATATTCTGGACACATGTGCCCCATGTTACCAGCCTTCTCCCTTGCGGGGAACAGGAGTAGTTGACTTCTTATAAATGTCACCTGCTTGTTGCCCAAGTATGAGCTGTTATGAGCATCACATTTACAAACTGAGTCTCTTTGTAGTTTTTCAGTAAGAAAAACAAGTCCTTCCCATGAAAACCATCAAGTACTTAATAATGACCTCGCATTTGTTGATAAGAGCTCCCTTCCCATTTTTGTCAACTTGAGACTGTCCTTAAGACGAGAGCTTACTAATGCACACAGTACAGATGACAACTCTGCTTCCCATATTCTGTTAGTGTCTGGTGATTCCTTAAAACAGGGTCTTCTTTCTAATCCAGTTTCTCATTCAAAAGCTTCAGTTACCCCAATATCTGGTACTGTATATAATGAAAAAAATTCTAATGCCTTTTCTGCACAGTCATCAGTAGTTATTGTAAGGTTATTGCAACTGTTATAGGTGCATAACATCATGTTTGCTTTTCACAACTATTAAACACTCTATATATAATGTTAAAATAGCTTTTCTATAATAAAAACCTACAACTAACACAACAATTATCAACACTCACCAACTACAAAAAACCAAAACCACCACCCAAATTAAAAAGTAATAATAAAAAAAAAATTAAAACCGCAAACCAAAAAACACACATACTCTAAAAAAACACCCCCAAAAGTAACCATACTAAATAATTCTCAAAAAAAGTTAAACTAATTAAACTATACATAAAAAACTATAAATATACAACAAATTAATGTATTGTAAAATGCATTTTAAAAAGTGTTTTCAAAGCAACTGTGTACTCTTAACTGTTTGCCAAACACCCAACCGTTTCAATCCTTTGCTTTATATGTATCTCCTATTATCTTTTTATTAAACCTTTTAAATTTTACCAAAACAATAAAATGTGCTTTTCACTCAACCAAAGAATTATAGCTCATGTTGAGATCAGCAAGCCTTGTACTTCACACCTCCAATGCCTTCACACCTCCCCTACAGCTACCTGAAAGGAGATTGTAGCCAGGTGTGGGTCCCCTCTTCTCCCAAGCAAGTAGGGACAGGATGGAAGGGCATCGTTTTAAGCTGTGCCTGGAGAGGTTTGAGTTGGACATTAGGAAGAATTTCTTCACAGAAAGGGTAATTAGACACTGGATTGGACCACCCAGGGAGGTGGTGGAGTCACTGTCCCTGGAGGTGTTTAAGGACAGAATGGACATGCCCCATGGTGTAGTTGACAGGGTGGTGATCAAAGGCTGGATTCAATGATCTGAAAGGTGCTTTTCAAGGTAATTGATTCTGTGGTTCTGTGACCTGTCCTCCTCTAAGCACAGAGTTCTCTTTCAGATATGGCTTCTTTGCTGGTGGAAAAATATCCACTGAAGACCGCTCAAACATTAAGATTTCTCAGTAGACTCCCCCCTTTTTATTGGGTTGTGTCTTCTTGTCTTCAAAAAATGTTTGGAGACTCTTCTGTAAAGAGCTTTTTAAGTGCCAAATGCAGGATCTTTCACAGCCCACGTGGTCATTCGTACTTATTACAAGTATTTTCCATGGTCTAGTAGTCCTGTCGGCTTTACTGTTTTATGAGATCATTCCACTGAAGCCCCAACCTTCCTGTCAAGATGACAGTGAGAAAAGAAGGAGAGTAAGGAGAAGGTCTGTAAAAAGGATGCCAAGAGAAACCAAGCCATATTTTATTTAATTTCCTCTCCAGAGCAGGGCTCTGATCTCAAAATCATCAGTCGATACATCAAACTTTGCTCTCTTGACATTCTCCTAGCCTAGGAAGCCTTTTTTCTCCTAGGAAGCAGAGAACATTTAAGTGAACTGGAAAGCCAAAGAGGAGCCAGAGATTGCACCCTACAGAACTGGTTTATGTAGCAAAGCCATGGAGCAGTCTTCTTAGTAGCATTGTAACCTCTGCTGGACCACGTAACTCCAGAAATATCTAGAGACCTGCAGAGGTTATTCATTGAAGTGACTTGGACTATTTTAAAGATCATAGGTAATCCTCCCCCACCAGTCTGCCCTGGTGAGGCCCCATCTGGGGTGCTGTGTCCACTTCTGCACTCCTGAGTTCAAGGAAGACAAGGAATTACTGAAGAGGGTCCAGCAGAGGGCTCCAAGTAAGATTAGGAGACTGGAGCATCTCTCTTCAGAGGAACAGCTGAGGGAGCTGGGCTGGTTTAGCCTGTAGAAGAGACAACTGAGAGGGGACCTCATCAATGCATGCAGATACCTTAAGGGCTGATGTCAAGAGGATGGTGCCAGAATCTTATCAGTGGTGCCTGTTGACAGGACAAGGGACAATGGGCACAAACTGAAGCACAGGACGTTCCACCTGAATGTGACAAAAAACCCGTCCTGTGCAGGTGGCTGAGCACTGGAACAGGTTGTCCAGAGGGATTGTGGAGTCTCCTTCACTAGAGGTATTCAAGAACTGTCTGGATGCAATCCTGGGCAACCTGCTCTAGATAAACCTGCCTTAGCAGGGGGGTGGACTCGATGACCTGCAGAAGTCCCTTCCAGCACTAACCATTCTGTGATTTCATGATTTTGTGATTCTGTTATAAAAGGAATTGACTTCAAAAGGAGAGCAATAGCAGGTAGGAATTTCACTAGCCGGCACAACTAGGGTTAAAATAGGGAAGCACTAAGATCTCCAGCTAAGTCCAGCTCTGGGTGGGCTGGAAAGGGGAGATAGTCTCAGATTTTAGTGAAGAGCTCCCACAGCACAGCCGTGGGATGTCACAAGTCGCTCCTTATGCCCTCTCTCCAGCAGCACTTGCCACACACCATCAAGAACTGCCAGGCTGGGAACAGCCCTGCAGCACCTCAGGATCTGCTGTGACCCTCTGTGGAGAAGGAAACCCTGCAAAGGGGACAGATGGAGGGTCACCCCACAGAAGGCACCCCACTTTGGGCATGGAAGTGGCTGTGGTGGCTGCAGCCAGACCTGGTCCCACTGGAGGTAGCAATGCTATACCTGCAACAGTCTGCTCACACACCCGTGCTGTTTTAGCCTTTATTTCAGCCAGTGCTAGGAAATACCAGGGTTTATGGCCAATACAGGAAATATGAATCTTTCATAGGAAAAAATTACTCTCACGTGTCCCATGCACTTACCAGGTTTACTTTTTGTGTGTTTAAGTTTTTTGAACTTGTGGTGCTCTGAAAAAGGCCTCAGTTTGGCAGTTCTGAAGACCAAAAATTTCATATCCCCAGATGAGCAGCTGCTCAGATATCAAGAGCCAATGGTAAGATTATTATGTAGTACTTGTCCCTGGATAACCCCTGGAGATAGCCTGCTCATCTGTGGGAGCAGAGACAGACAACAGATGCACAGAGAGCAGGGAAAGAGAGTCAGAAAAATGAGGGTCATGAAAGATGACAAACACAGTGAGGAGCACTCGGAGGCCTGACAAAAATCTGGGAAGGAAGAGTCTCTGACAGATGCAAGGCACTGAAAAACAATAGAGTGGTACAAGTTGTGGGCCCAAACTCATCACTGTGGGAGACTGTGTCCCAGAGTCCCTCCTTTCTAGGGCCAGCAGATAGATTTCTGGTCATTACCTCTGGGATTTTTGGTTTTCATCCCCATCTTCCAGGTCTGAAAATCCTCTCAAGGCTTGCATTCTTCTCCTATAGACTTTGGAGATGTGTAAAACATTTCTTTGTTTTCTTTACCTGAAAATCTTTATCTCCCACACCCCTAAGCCAAAAATACCAAGGCTGTCCTGTAACCTTTTAGCATTTCAAATAGTCTTGTGTCCTGCTTTCATTCATACACACAGTACTTAGTTTCAGTCTAATTCTAAAGCAGCTATAGGTGCCAGCTGGGTATTTCCTTAACACCAGAGCAGTGATCTCATCTGGAAACATGGAGCTGTAATCTCTGAAATTCTTTCAGTCATGACATGAAATCAGGATTGTGTTTAGTGAACAAAGTACTTGGAGCAGACAGTTTCTGAGATCAGCCTGCCTGGCTGCTGTGTTTACAGCATAATGGCTGCAGGACAAAAGGCACTTGCCTCATGAATAAATCTCTAGCTGCAAGTAGGAAACTATGGTATTGAATTAAACCTGCCTGTGATTTTGTCTTACATGCATTGCAGCTTTGCTGGTTTCCATTTTTTGTAAAAGCTGTATGATCACAGCTTGTGTACTGATTAGAAAATGTCTACAATTGCTATTTCCTCCTCTTACCTGGATGCATCATCCTCACTGATATCACAATCCATTCCTGCAGCTGTTATGGATAAATCAACATTTCCCATCAAATATTATAAACTCATCGCTGTTTTCTAATCTAGCATATGGAAGAAAAAGTTGGTGATGCTTAATCTTTGCGTTTAACCTTTGTTGTCATATGGTTGTGTAGCAGAAATGAAGGCATTGCAGCAGTGTGAGTGTGTGGCTTTCTAACCTTTGTCATTTCTGGAAAAGAAATTCACATTTCTGGTCTACAGTCCTCTGTAGCATCCCCAGGGCTTGACAAACACAGGAAATTGCAGGGCATACTGCTGTGGCAGAAGAATGTGCAGGGAAGGGAAACTGCCTGCTGCAGGGTGGGCTCTGCTCAGCCACTGTTCATGTCCCTGTCCCATGTAGGTTGTGCTGCCTAAACCTCTGTCTGTCCTTTAAAGGGAAAGGGGATAAAAGGGAAACTAACCTAGTTCTTCCAGAAGCAATTGAGAAGCCTTCTGAGTAACCAGGTGGTATGTAGGGTTTCTCCATATCATTTGCATTTATTGCCTTAGACCTCACAAAAGTGGAGATCAGAAATCGAACTGGTAAATATTACCAAACAACTCTCCCAAAAACATTGGAAGATATTTCAATCAACCATCTGAGTCTATTTCTTCTGGATGGCTGGCTCCAGAGAGGGGTGGTAAATGGTGCTGCATCCAGCTGGGGATCAGTCACCAGTGGTGTTCCCCAGGGGTCTGTGCTGGGGCCTGTTCTGTTCAATATTTTTATTGATGGTATGGATGAGGGTATTGAGTCTTTCATTAGTAAATTTGCAGATGACACTAAGCTGGGAGCGTGTGTTGATCTGTTGGAAGGTAGGAGGGCTCTGCAGAGAGACCTGGAAAGGCTGGCTGGATGGGCAGGGTTCAATAAGATGAAGTTTAACAAGTTCAAGGGCCAAGTCCTGCATTTTGGCCACAATAACCCCCCACAGTGTTATAGGCTGGGGACAGTGTGGCTGGACAGTGCCCAGGTAGAAAGGGACCTGGGGGTACTGATGGGCAGCCAGCTGAACATGAGCCAGCAGTGTGCCCTGGTGGCCAAGAAGGCCAATGGCCCCTGGCCTGTACCAGGAATAGCGTGGCCAGCAGGGAGGTCATTCTTCCCCTTTACTCAGCACTGGTGAGGCCACACCTTGAGTACTGTGTCCAGTTCTGTCCCCTCAGTTTAGGAAGGACCTTGAGACACTTGAACGCATCCAGAGGAGGCAACGAGGCTGGGGAGGGGCTCAGGACACAAACCCTGTGAGGAACGGCTGAGGGAGCTGGGGTTGTGCAGCCTGGAGAAAAGGAGACTCAGGGGTGACTTTATCACTCTCTACAGCTTCCTGAAAGGTGTCTGTGCTCAGGTGGGGTTGGGCTCTTTCTCCAGACAGTGACTGACAGAACCAGAGGACACAGCCTCAAGCTGTGCCAGGGGAAATATAGGTTGGACATTAGGAAAAAGTTTTTTATGGAAAGAGTGATAAAATACTGGAATGGTCTGCCTGGGGAGGTGGTGGAGTCATCATCCCTGGATGTGTTTAAAAAAAGACTGGATGTGGCACTTGGTGCTATGATCTAGTTGAGGTGTTAGGTCATGGGTTAGACTCGATGATCTTGAAGGCCTCTTCTAACCTTCTGATTCTGTGATGCCAACTGTCAGTGCACCTTTTGTAGGCATCAGAGCTGCTGGCTTTGCCTGGTCGTGTTCGGAGAAGGATTTGGACAAAGCTGAAGTTGTGATGCAGGTCACCAGCTAAAGGAATGCATGTGGCACCTGGTGGGACTTGGGTGGTTTTGGGGCCAGGTTTCATGGCCCCCTTCTGTGGGGCAACTCTGCTTACAACTCTGGCAGACCATAGAATCACAGAATTGTTTAGGTAGGAAAAGACCTCTCAGATTATTGAGTCCAACTGTGAACACAGCACTGCCAAATCCTCCACTGAACAATGTCCCAGGAGTCACATCTCCGTATCTTTTAAATACCTCCAGGAATGATGATCCCACTACTTCCCTGGGCAGTGGCTTGACAATTCTTTCAGTGAAGAAATTTCTCCTGATATCCAATCTAAGATGGTGAACTCTAGGGTGAGTTGTGGGCAGCAAGGAATGTTTGCTGCTGAGAACATGGTTGTGGCTCTGCCAAAATGCTTGGCCCTGAAATCACTGAGATTAAAAAAGATCTTGGATTTGCACATCCTGCAACATCAGTCCAAAGTTACAGATATAGACTGATAAGGCTCTGCAAAAATAAACCCTCAAATTTATCAAGTATTGTCATAACAGGCTGATACCATCTTTATCCAACGAACAGCACCTGCTGTACCAAAACTCTCTGGCTCTCAAGCTGTGCAGAAGAGCTGTCAGGAGATGTTTTGTCTCAGACTGCACAGGGGGATGCCAAAGTGCCACAGGCAGCAGCCTGACATCTTGTTCTCCTCTCCTTTCACCTCCCATTACACCCCTGCCTTCCATCTCCCAGATCCATCTCCCGACCCCACAGTGACTTTCCTACTGAGGAGTCTCTGCTTAGCCTCACCATATCCTCAGTTTCATACTAAGCCCCTAAAGTGTGCAATATCCCCCAGTTTATTTGCAAACAAAACTTCTCAGTCACATCAAAACTGTGGGCGTTGGCAGGTGACTTCTAGACTCACCAAAAAGAACTCTCAGGCCTGAAAAGAGAAAACTCATTAATTAGAAAGTTTAATCATTTTAAGGCAAGCTTTGTTATGAGGTTTTCAAGTTCACTAAAACTTTAAAGGATAAGTTGTATAACTCCTTTCTGAAACCAACTGTGTTGAGATGCAGCATTCCAAAGGTCTGCCACAACAGCTGGCAGCAGAACTGATATGTGTCTTTCTAGAGAAATCCAACAGATAATCCCTAACACCTTTGGATGAACTCAATCTGAAGTTTGCACTCTCTTAAACTAATAATATGTGATTGTATTTCTTTTAGCAAAATAGTAATTTTTCTGGCTCTATTTTGTTTATTGGATGTGGAACATCAGCTGCTGTATCAGCCTTTTCTTCTTTTGGCTTGTTTTGAAAGGCAAAAAATAGTTTAAAACAAATTTTCTTGAGAACTTGCCCAGATTTAGTGCAGAAAGATCCTCCAGTGTTTAAAGAGCTGGGTAACCCAGGTGTGAATTTGCAGATTAATAATTACTTTTGAAGTTTTGTATACTGTGCACTACAAATGACATCAACACAATTCTTCATTTCACTCTTATTGCAGCTCTAGTCTCCAAAGGCAAGGTTATTCAGATGTTTCATTTACCCTTCTAATCCATTGTTTTGCTTTGATGTGCAGTACAGGGCAAATTGTTCCTTTTGAACTGCTTTGTATCTGTGGTGAACAATGATGAATAATGAATAAAGTCTTTTCAATGAACAGTGTTCAGTAAGATCAGACAAGGTGAGGAAAAGCCACTCCCCTCTCCTCCCCTCTTCCTTTCAGCAAAAGAAGGGAAAAGTCCTGAAAAAAAAGCAATACCTTCCAGGCCAACATGTTTTAAAATCTCAGAAATTAAGGTTTGAAAAGCAAAATAAGTATTCTAAAGGCTAAAGCAAAGTTTAGACAAATCTCTAAAGCTGCTAGTACTGCCCTTCATTGAGGCAAACAGTGGTGCAGTGAGTACTGACAGGGATGTGCAGGCAGGTCAGTCTCTTTGAACTAAAGGTGTCCCAAAATGAAGAAAAAAACCTTTTGGCTGAGATAGGAGGGGCTGGGTCCCACCTACGGGTCTGAGCTCCCCAGACCTCCCCAGTGAGAGCCCCACTGTATTGTGGGCTGCTACAGAGTGAATAGCGGCAAATAAAACACCTGCAAATAAAACATACATGCATCAACACAGCAGAACTTGAAGGGTTGTGGGAGAGGCAGAGGAGGCAGAGAAAGGCTCTCCCAGTTCTTGGACCCTCAGGTCCAGAAGGCCTTCCCCACACAGCAGAAATCCCAGGTGGGAGTTCTCTATGTTTTGTTCATAAACATTCCCTCATGCCCCCTTTGGCTGCCCCATGACTGGTAGGTGGTCTTCCCTGAGCTCGATGCACCCATCTCCACACACTCTCCTTCCCAGCTTCCACATGCAGACACCAGACCCTGCAGGGGGCACATCCAGAAATGGGCTTGCTTGGATAACCAGCATCACATTTCTCTGCTCTTATACCTCCCCAGTGCTTCCCTAGAAATAGGTAAGCAGGGTATTATCCAGGAAAAGCTTTTAAAGCTCGCCTCTCCCACTCAGCAGCCCTTACAGTGGGAGAGGTCAGCTCTGGAAGAGGAGGGGACAAGCAGGGGCTGCAGGACCCTCTTCAGCATCCTGTTTAAATCAGGTCAGACTCATGCTATGCATAAACAGTTGTATTTTCTTTTCTTCTCCTTTGTGGCTATAGAGGTCATCTCTCCTCATGCAGTTGGGATGGTCTTAGGAGAACTCCAGGACCTGTGCATGTGGAAAAGTTTCCCTTCTTAAACAAAAAAAGTTTAAAAAAAAATACTTTCAGTGGAGTTTAGCCTCCAGAAATAGGAGAGGGCTCACGCTACATGACTAGACAGCTTTACGTGAACCAGCTGCAAGTACTCCATGGCCCAGAAGCCACAGTTTAAAACTTCTTATGCATAGCTGACCATAGTAAATACTCATGAAAAAGAAAAATATACCAGAGCTTCCATGCTCCATTCATAGCCAGATGGCTCCAATGTAGTGTGGCAATTGAACTTTTAAGTCAACAACAATAATAACAGAAAGTACAGACTGCCAATCCTAAAGTGGTTATTCTTGATTGCTGCCTGTGCAGAGACTCAGTATTTCTTTGGGGATGAGGCACAACAACTCAATTTATAATATCTTAAAGAAAAATTGCAATTCAATGTTACAACTGTCATTTTAATGAAGAAGCTGCTGGCTCAAAGGCAACTATCCTAAATGTTGGGATGATGACCAGAATTACTAGGATTATTTAATGGCACTGCTTTTAAATGACTATATAAGCCTGACCAACTGATAACTTTATCACACAGTGTACTTGATGTACTTGGTAATACATATCTAATTGTGGGTGCATAATTCACCCATCAAATAATGAGAATGATTTGATGCTCGTAAATCATAACAAGACATCTGGGTTGAAATAAAAAATACAATTTGCTAGTGAATATTTACCCATTTGATGGATATGCAATTAATTTCTCCTTCTATCAGGTACTGTCTTGGCTTCCTTTCATGAAGGATAAAAAAATATAAAACCGTCTCTAAAGGAGAAAGCACCAATTAGTGAGTATTCAGTTTCTCTCTTGCTAGCACAACTTCTACAGCAAGGCATAGTGTGCTATGGCTTTTCCTTCTCCTACCCTCTGAGTGCCAGCTCTGCATTTCAGGTCAACTGCTCTGCAGTTGGGTCTCTGCTTCTGCTTCTGCAAAGCTATGAAACTGGGGAGACTGGCTGGGAAGATAAGTGCACGAATTTATTTTTAAATTAACTGTGAGTACTCAATTCAGTGACACCCATTTGATCTAAGCAAGGAGACATTTTCAAAATTATAACTCATAGAATTCTCCCACTATTCCCATAATTGGTCTCTGTTTGTTTCTCCTTCAGGTATTGCCTAGCAGAAAACCATGGGCAATTTCAAAGGGCATGCCCTCCCTGGGAGCTTTTTTCTTCTTTTTGGCTTATGGTGGTCAGTGAAGTATCCACTGAAGTACGCCTGTCGAAAAAACAAGAATGCTTGCTACCTTGGTTCCAGGGCAGGATTCCAGCGCCTGGAGTTTGTTGAGGGCATCATCAAAGCTGTCTTTGCCCTCATTGGTAAGTGAGGTGGACTAAGGACAGGCTGTATCTTCTAACACCTTTTGCTTTAAATTTTGTTCTCTGATAAAATGGATTTCCCTGTGTTCTGCTCTTTTGCCTTTAACCACTGAGAAGTGGTGGGGTTGCTGCTGTTAATTACACAGCTGTGGCCGTAATGTGGTTTCCATCCACAGCACTCTTCTGCAGCTTCTATGAGGTGTCTTGGCCACTTGACCACTCCTGACCACATCTCGATGGTCATGTACTGTTCACTGTTCAGGGAGGGAGATATTTGGGCATGCTGGGAGCACCAGACTGTGAAGTTGTGCCTTTTCTATTTTGAATTCATTTTCTATTTTGAATTCATCTCAGATGTTGGAAGCCTCCACTGATTTATTGACAAACCATGCAAATGATGCAGATGATTTTTAAATTAATTTCAGTCAAAAGTGAAAATATTCACCTAAAAAGGCTGAACTCCAGATGTTATTGCTTCAGGACTGTTGTGATGGGGCGTGGGGGAGCTGTTTGTCCTGTTGTGTCCAGGCTGGGTACAAACCCACTGGGATGGTTTTGAGAGCTGTGTAGCTGACTGGAAGTGTTTAGTTCTTGTTTAGGCTGTATGGTAGCAATTTAGCTTTAGAGAATAAGTAAACGAAACAACAAGGGATCTGAGCATATCAGCACCTGTGGCTCAAGTTGAAAAGTATCTAAATTTTAAGCATATTTGCACTTCTAGATTCTATTTGTCTGCTCTTCTTTAGATGCTCAGAGTTACCTCATTTCTAATCGAAGTGCAGGCTGTGACAAAGTCTTGTTTTTGCTTTTCCTTCCTCTCTGTTAAGATCCATCAGCACTGAAGGGATGTTGTGTCTACAGTTTTATCATTAAAAAATAAAATTAGATTTTAGATTTTTTAGATCTAAAATAAAATCTAAAATAAAATTTAGATTAAAAATCTAAATACTAGCATTCATTTTGAGGCGTTATGTGGACATCTTTCCTACAAATCTCAGTCTGTACCTAGAGGTAGTTTGGCAGCTAAAACATTAATCTACTGGTTTTATTTTCACTTTGAAACCACAAGCTATTATTTTAACATATAGAAATTCCAATTCCGAGCAAGTGTATGGGAAAAAACTCTTGACTAAGATAGATATTAAAGGCATCAGGAGTAAAACCTTCTGTTTCCATGTTAGGGAAACTGGAAATAAAGGTGGAACAACACTGCATTTATTCTACAGCATATCTACTTATACAGCAGGATGCTGGCCTATGCCCTATAAACAATATAATCAGCTTTGATGTTTTAAAAGCAGATCAACTTTTAAACTCTCCCCAAACTTCATTGATCATATAAAGCATTTTAAAGTAGTTTTCTCTTGCTGGAGTACCTCAGCTAGTTAGCAAAACACTGAAGGGCCAAGGTAAGGGGGAAGAGAGTGGAGCAGTAATTCAAACACTAACTCCGTGTACATTCCTATGGGACTTTTAATAGCCCTGCACGTTGGAGGGAGTTTTTTTTATGGCTTTAGAGGAAAAATGCCATTTGAATTATGAGTCTGAACTCTGTCATCCTGCACGTGGCAGGACACTGAAATGGTAAATCTTTCTTTTGGAGACTTTAGTGTGTGTTATGTTCATGTTTGAACCGTTGGAAAAGGCAGCTGAAAAATTTTGTCAGAAGACTACTACAATAGCAATTGTTTAAAAGAAGAAAAAGCAGCACAGAATAGCTGTTTCCATTTTCACTGCTGGGAACTGCAAGATGCAAATAGTTCCACCAGGAGTGCAGCTGAAGCCTGATTTCCTCTGGCTCTCCATTCTGCAGATTATGTGATGCTAAAACCTCAGACTTACTGGCGTTATGCTGCAGGGGGATATATTGCTGTCTCTATTATTTGTGTAAAGACTTGTCATCAGTTTATACCTTGAGTACCAGAACAAATGTTTTTTCTTCTCGTTTCATGCACAGGGATGGTGGCTGAGCAGTTTGTTCCTGATGGACCTCATCTGAAGCTGTACAACTATGAGAAAAAGCACTGGGATCACCTGATGAACTGGCAGCATGCCACCATGTACCTCTTCTATGGCATTTCAGGGCTGGTGGACATTGTGGCACATGGGACCAACGCGCTGCCAGTGGCCATGGACAGGATGATGCTTTCCTTAGCAGTCTTTATTGAAGGTCAGTTTACCTCTCCCTGCAGGTACATGCATGAATCCTGTGGATGGGTATTGGTCATTGGTCTGGGAATCTCAAATCAGCCTTACAGAATCCTCTGTGATCTAGGTGTTTCACTCCCTGAAACACTTCAAAGATGTCACAAAAAGATGAGTCTTGGCTCTTGTTACACTGCCCAGGTCACGATCCCAAATTGTAGAGGTGTACCTTAGCTTTCCTTCCTGCCTTAGACAGCAACAGAAGTGTTATGAAAATAGCAGCAAAAACCTGTTTTGGGTAAGTGCTCAGTAGCTCAGGCATGTGTTTTATGTAGGTACACATGGTACACAACTAGTTAGCTAAAGCCAGTGTGGGAGAAGGTGATTCTGCCATAAGGAGAAATGCCAGAAATGTTTCACTGTTTTCTAAAAGCAGATGAAGGGAAATTGCAAGGGATGAAATGCTCTTAAGCTGGTCACAATTTATTCCAGGTTTTCTCTTCTGCTACCATCTTCATGGGAGAGCCATGCTGGATGTTCATGTTCATCAGTTACTGCTATTTGCTATCTTTGGAGCTGCTGCCTGCATATTTTTGGAAGTTTTTTTCCGTGGCAGTACTGTGCTAGAGATGCTCCGTACAAGCCTCTGCATATTACAAGGCAGCTGGTTCTGGCAGGTAGGTAACTTTTCTGCCTTTGTAAGTTCTTCTTCACCAAAATTAGTAATTTTAACCCTTTGCAGATGTTTCACAGGTTATATTTATGCCTTTTAAACACAGACTTCAAAAGACTTGCAAAAAATAAGTTCCTTTAAAGAGATAGAGAAAAATATTCCTTTTAAGAGATAAAAGTATTTCTCATATCCATTTTACAGAAGAAGAAGCAGCAGGCATTTTACATGCAGTGGCTTTTATTTGAATCAATAAAGAAGCTGAAGTGTTTTTCTTGAGCTCTCCATGTTACAGAGCTCTGTGATCCCTGTAAATTTGGAACATCCTGTTCCAAATTTGCCAGCCAAATGGCAGTGATTTTAGGGCATGGAAGTATATGCTGTTCTTTACAAAGAGTCTCCACTGTCAGCTGCTGGAACAGTGAGTAGATGCCCAATGTAGTACTGGATAGGTGAGGCAAAGGCCTCATTGACATTGCCAAGTTCAAAAGGTACTTAAATTACAGATTCTCATTAGGAGACTGGGTGATGTAAAGTCTCCTGCTCTTCTAGTGCTCAGGGAGCTGAGCAGAGAAAACAACAGCCAAAACTTTGGTATTTCAGGGATGTGGCTCCTGAAAGGACTCCTCAAAATGTAACTTCTGTGCCCTCACTTACTTGTGAGTCTATCCAATAACAGATATTAGACAGTGGTTCTTTCTCTCCTGTCAGAACAAAAGAGAGATTTAAGGAGTTGCTAGGAGTTTGTAACAGAAATAGGACCACTAGTGCTGATGTGTGTTTCATCCTATAGTGGAGGATTGAGGTTACTTCAATGATTTTACTTTCCGGCATGTCTAGACTGGCTTCCCTTTTTTCTGTGCTGGCCAGACGCGATGAATAAAAATGTTTGCTGTTTCTTAGGAGAACTGGACACTCAGCACCAAATCAAATATTTAAATGCTTGCTCTGGCATGAAGACAGACCTCAGAACTGACTGTATTTTTCTATAAGTGAACTCAAGAATGTGGTGCTGCAACACTTGCTGTTTTATTTTCTTGTTTGCAAACTTTCAGCTGGTGATTTTAGAAGATTTACATAGGAGGAACAGATGCAACCATTTATTCATTGTTTTCTGCCTAGTCTAATTTTAGAAGAGATAATTTCTTTAGCTCTAGAGACAATGTGGCTTTTGTTTCAAAGTGAAAAATTGAAGTACTAAAAATAGAAGGAATTTAAGTGGCTTTTTTCACACCCGAATCAGACTTCAACCATCTGTGTGACTGAAAACCACACACTGGCTGCAGCATAGGAAATTTGTAAAAGGTAAAGGGACTTTACTTCTGCATCATCAACACCCTCATTCATTGAATTCTCTGCATGAAAATGCAAAATGCACTCCCCTCCTTCTTCCTCTCTTCTTCCCAATTTCTAAATTCTCAGCTAAATTGCTGAGTGATGACTTTGAAGCGTATTAAGCAGTGCAGAGAGTTGGTGTTTGTCATGCAAACCCTGCATAGCCACAGGATTAACTGTTTTCCCCTTTTTTTGCACAAATATGAATTTGATCTTTCCAGCTCTGAATAAACACATCAGCTACATATTTCACATGAACTCACAGTCTTGCATGAGGAAGCTCCATTTTTATGCTATTTCTGACCTTTCCCTTGGATGGCCCAGAAGAAATAGACTTGTGGCTCCCCTTTATTTGTTAATCGATTATTCATCTTCCCAGCCATGTAACACATTCCCAGACACTGCTGGGAAGAAAGAAGGCAGTGCAAATGGCCAGGCAGGTTTTCTGATCCATGAGGTGATTTCAGATCAGAGCATACAGGGCTGAGCACCAGCTCCTCTCCTTACAGTGCATAATTGTGATTGTTGCAGGGCTGGGCTGTTGGGCAGGCTCCTTAATTTTCTGGGCAAGAGCAGTGGGTCTCTGGGACTGGCACTTTATCATCAAAGGCATTTCTACATAGAGCTGTTTAAAGTGATCCATCACACCTGAGACTGACTAAAAAATTATTTTTAATAATAAACACAGAAATAAGCAGCACCATAAGAAAATTAAATGTCTGCCTTGTGATGTGTAGCATAAAACATGATATGGCATAGGATACTCATCAAATGACATATACTAAATCTCTTTTATTTTACTACAGATTGGCTTTGTGCTTTATCCTCCAAATGGGAGCCCAGAGTGGAATCAGACAGATCACACTAACATGATGTTCCTGACCATGTGCTATTGCTGGCATTATGCCTTTGCTTTTCTTATACTTGCAGTGAATTACACCATTGTCAACTGGTAAGTTACTTGAAACACTAAAACTTTGGTGATTTGTCTATTTAGTCTAGTAGGGGCTTACAGTAATTTCATGACTATAAGGTGTACCCTTTTGACTAAAATTTTCCCCCTAACCCGGAAGTGTACGTTATAGTCTGGTGCGCCTTAAATAATGTACAAAGTTGCGAAATTTGCCAACCTGGAAGTGCAAGCCCGCAACAGTCCCGAGCTGAGCAGAGCCCGCCTGGTGGCAGCATCGGGCCAGCACCGGGCCGGGGTGATCCTGCTGGCATCGGGGCAGCAGTGGTGCGGCGCAAGCCCACCAGCATCGGAGCTGTGCCGGCATGGGGGAAAAGCCCGGGGGGGCGCAGGGCTCCCGACGCAGCACGGGGCACCCGGAGCCCCAGGGCAGCGCTGGGAGGGAGGGAGCGGGCTGCCACAGAAGCGGCAAGCCGTGGCAGCCTTGAGCCACCCCAAACCGCCGCCGCCCCGAGCCCTGCCTCGCCAGCCGGCGCCGGGGGTGGGCGGGAGTGCTGGGGCCCGCACACGGGGAGGGCACTTGGGGCTGTGTTTAAAGGCTACACCAATCTGTGAAAAACGTTTGCAAATTGAGCACGTGCCAGTAAACGCCACGATTGCGGGATTCCATTACTAATTGGTTACTTTGTTGTGCGCAGCACAGATCTTCACGGCAAAAAAAAAAGCATACCTATAGTCCGGTGCACCTTATGGTCTTGAAATTACTGTAATTTTAGAAAAGTTTCACTGACAAATGAAAAGGTTTCTATGAAGTAATTAATTGTCTTGCAAGATAAAATAAAAATATTTATTAGCAATCAATGAAAAGCACATGCTTCAGTAGAAAGGGGAAAAACACAGCCATAAATACAGCTCTGATAGCATAATACTTCTCATAAAATGATCTCAAATAGTCTTGCACATTTGTAAGTCCATATAAAGTCAGAAGTAGGAGATTCTTTTTACCTGCAGAATCTTGTCTCCCACTGCTCATCTCTTCTAATTTTGAGTGGCTTATTGAGCAGGCTTCATTATTCACTTTGAAGATTATTACACAGAATTTCTTGCTAGAAATTTCCTGTGATCAAACCTGATTTCTTTCTCACTGATTATTTTCACCCCCTAATGTCTAAAGTTAACTCTTTTACTCACTGCCCAGCACTAATTCGGACAAAATTCCAATTTTACCATGCTAAAAATTATCAGATGAGCCTTTGAGTTACTATTGAGAACTTTTTTTTTTGCTTCCAGGGCAGTCCGTTTAAAGGTTAAGCAGTCCCAGCCCATGGAAATGGGTTTATTGAAAACATCTGAACGAGATCACGAGTCAGAAGAAGAAATTTAGCATGAGTATGGCTGGACCAATTTGCCCACTCCAACCAACAGGCTGATTGATACCTCATTTCTACTTTTTTTGCCATGTTATTCATTCTTTACTATAACTTGCTTTTCAAATATCAATCCCCTATGATGTCTACATCTACACAGTTATATTTTTTTCATGAAGGGTAAGCTTGATGTTGGTCCATGGTGATTGCATTGGTACCTTGCTTATCACATGCTTCACAGAAAATCAGACCAGTTGGACAGACTTGGCATGGATGAGGTGGCACAATGAAGTTTGTATGTTTGCCTTATTAAAAGCTAAGCAAAATGTTTTTCAGCTGCTGCTGGACATAAAGTTTCCATAATTAGGGTGTCTAAATGTGTGTGTTGGTTGCCCTGCAAGTGCCTGTGGATAAATAACTGTGCAGACCTGGAAAATAGTAGAACAAGATAAAGAAACCACAGTCTTGCAGCTGTCTTGTGTAAAAACTTTGTGTCTCTGGCTTTATGTTAAATAGAAGAAAGAACTTCTCACTGTGAACCCCTTGAGTGGTTCACTGAAGTGTGTGTAGTGTGTTCACCTCCCCAGAGACACCACCAAGCCTGGCAGGAGGACCAAAGATGTGCATGGTGATCAAAAGCCAGTGCAGTTGTTCATGCTTGTGCCTAGACAGTCCTGTGTCTTTGCTATCCTTTGACTTTGCAAGGCAGTGGAAATGACTCTGCCTTCCTTTGGTGCCTGGAAAAATTTCATTTCCAGAAAGGCTGAGGGGTGTCCAGTCAGGCAGCACCTAACTGCAAAAACAGTTTATTTCCCAAAGTTATTTTCTTTCCTTTGGTGGAATTTGGTGGTTTTCTGCAGGGTTCAGAGCAGACACACTCACCACCTGAGTTCAGGAGTGGGTAATTCTGCTCTGTAGGCAGGATGAGATGGTTTTGCATCCCTTTCCCTGTATCACCCCTTCAGTCATCAGGCAGCCTGCACAGTGCTGCATAGTGAGCTATGGTAGGGCAGATGTTGCCTTCTTAGTAGCTCCATACCCAGCTACCAACACCAGTGAAGGAATTAAAAAATAACACCACTTTTAATTGCATTTATTTTCTCCATGCAAACTGATTTAGTGAAAAGCACAGTGTTCATGGCCAGTGGCAGCAAACTGATTGCTTTAAAAAGCTAGCTAGCAAAATAATTTGTACCTCAAAGGGATCCCAAGACCTCAAAAATCCTTACAGGCTTTTTCTAAAACTACTTTACCTCCAATGTAACATAAATATTTACTTTGCTTTTGAGATCTACCTTTTATCTCCCCTTTTTCAAGGACCACCTTTCTTAGCTGCATATGCTGTTAATGCTGTATTTTAGTCTGCCAGTTTTATCAGTGCTTTTCCAAAATCAGTGGTATTATTCTGATGGAGATCATCAGAAACTACTTTGTTTCTCACAGGCAGGAACAATGCAAATTTCTTCACTGCTTTTCTTGATAAATACATTTAATACCATGAAAATATTAAGATGCTGTATCTCTAAACTAAAGGGATCTCTACACTAAGAAGGATAAAAAGCACAATAAACTGTCTGAGCTTTTGTATGTCTTCTTAGAAGACTTCATTTTTAATTTTAAACATTATTTTACATGTTTGCCAAGTATTGTGAAGTAACACCTGTAACCAGGTGTCAGATTATCCAGATGAATCTTCTTTGGAAAGCAAGAGTAGTTGGCTCACATGGATTTCTACATTTACAAATGTCAAAGAGAAAATTGCACATTGCTAGCCAAAGATCACTGCTTTTCTTAGCAATTGTTGGCCCCTTTTCAATGCCTTTCTCTGAAGGCTTTTGGAGATTTTGGCAAACTTAGTAAAGCCTGTCATGGGACATTCTTGGAAGATAGGTACTGGTAAGGTATATTTGTAGCTCTGTGTCTCAGCTTTACAGTGGTCTTATTACAAACTCTGAAATAATTGTATTTACTTCACTCTGCAAATCCAAGACTTGAGTTTGATTACTGTGGTTCCATTAAAATCAAATTTTCTGTAGAAGGAAGATCCATGGCTTCCCTGAGGAGCTTTCCTGTTAATTGCAGCATCTTACCTTCACTGCACCACATCACTGTTGTCTCTAAATTGTGGGGATATTTTAAAAGGGCAGATTCTTTTTCCAGTTAGCATAGTTGAGCTACAAATCTTCTGTAGTGCTGGGCAGAGAAGACGATGGACATCAAAGAGAACTTGGGGATTATTACAAAAGTCTACCACAATAAACGAAAATCATCTGATTAAGTGAACCTCATGGGTGAGCTGTGCACATGGAAGATGATTAGCAAAGTCTCTTTTAGAAAAAAAATTCCCTGCTTTTACAGAAGCAAAAAGGGACAGTGCTTAAACTCTCTGGCCAGGGTGGCTGCCTGACACTGTTCCTCCTGTGGGGAGGAGCCTGGCTCTGGCTCTGTCCTTACCCACATCCAGCTGTAGAGCTGGGTCTTTTCTTTGCAGAAAATATGAGCAGGATTTGGCCTGCTGAGAGGTAACACCTGCACCTCCCTCTGTGTCCCTGCTGTGAATCTCCTGTAAATGATCACAGAACTGGATGAATAAGCCCAACACATGTCTGCTGGTTTTGGTGCAACCATGCCTAGCAAAGACACCTCTAAAGAAGCACTGACTGGAGGTTGATGCAGTCTGTGACACAGAACTGTAGGGCAGGCTTTGTGCAAAAAAACTCTCCTCACATTAGAAAAGGTGGCATTGCATTATCAAGTTTGGAGAAATGCAAGAAAAAACAGATCCTGAAGTCTCAAAGAAAGAACAGTCTTTTGAATTTAATTTTTAATACTTATAGTACGTGCAAAGTGAGTGTCATAGCAGGGGGTTGTGCTTGACAAATTTATGGTGCCACAAAGGAAAGAAATACCCTGTTTCAGAGTGGGGTTTTGCTACATGGAATGCTGGCCCATTCTACTGTGTTCAAAAGTGATGCCCAGGAACAGTAGGGCACCTATTACAATGAAAAAGGTACAGCCTTCATCATTTCATAAGCAGCAGGTGTTGCCTGAGTTGAATGAGGGGAAGAGGTCTGACAAGTTTACAAACACCACTCAGAAAAGAAAGCTGCTCTCAAGAAAATTTAAATTATTTTTAAATACTGGTGCCTTTGAGAAACTATATGGTAGTTTTTACTAGACAAAATGCACCTGTAATTTTATTTAAATAAAATTGATTTATTCATGTAAGATGTCTGTTATGTTTTCAGGGGAAACAATATAACTATTTATGGGACAGGATAGGGTGGGATAAACAGGTTACTCTCATAACACATCCAGACATTTGAACAACCTGCACTTTAATCCAAGAAAGGTCAGAACTACCATGTCATTAGAAACTGTGATGTTTGTTCTATATTCTGTAAACAAATACTTTTTTCCCTTGTGACTAAACATAGCATGAATGAAGAATAAATATGACAGCAGGGAATTAGAATCCTCCAGGTTCACTCATCCTTAAAACTCAGACACTAAAAAATTTCAGTGTATTGTGTACCTTAATACCCTCCCCCAAAATGTTTCAATTCTCCCAGCTACAGCAGTTGGGGTAGGAGTTGCTGTTACAGAAGGTGGTGGAAGAAAACAGAATAGTTTTTTATCCAAAAAGCCCTTCAGCATGTATAGTAGTGGAAGGGAGCCTGACTCCCAAGGACTAAGCAACAAAGAGCACATCTGTTAAAAGGGAGAAAGACAACTGGAAAACTGCCAGAAAATTTGTCCTTAAAATCTATTCTAGGCACAATATGTACTTGCACAAAATATGTGGGAGTAAAAAGCCTAATATTTGTCAAAAAATGAATAACTTGTCCTCAGATGACTTTTTTTAACACTAATTTCTATCTCTTTGCTAGGTAAATGTTGCAGCTAATGGATTTCTATATTTGATACACTTCTTAGAATGACAATACGTTTAGAAAAGTAGATTAAAATCATAAATACTACAGCAATACTACTTAGCAATTTAGTTTAGAAAGGAAGTTGTCACCTATAGACTTCTGCCATTTCTGACAAAACGCTCTGCCAGAGATGGCACCTGAGATGTTAATGTAAGGCCAAAATAAAGGCACGAAATTGGAGTAGAAATGGTTTTGCCTACGTGCTGTGGTTACCAGCCACTGTCTCCCTGAGGAGGAGAAGGAAGAAATGGAAAATAGGCTGCAGATCCATATAGCTGAATAGCAATTAAGCAACAAGAAATCACTCCCAGCACTCTGAAGAGCATGGGAGGGGCAGCTGTGTTCATGGTATACAGCATTCCAGCCTCCTGCCTCCAGTGGCATTTGCCAGTGACAAGGTTCTCAGACACATGGTGGGATTTTTATGACTCATGTGCTGCAGGAAACAGCAATGCCAATCTCCCCCTTCCAGTGGGAATGACAGGAGGAGTGAAAACTTGCACTGCTTTGCTGGAATTTTACTGGTTTATGACTCTGACTCAGATGCAGTTGACACATTAAAAAAAGTCAAAGATGGTGTTTACTGCTGGCACCACACTTTGTGCACACTTGAAAACAAAAAAGAAAGGAAACAAGAAACATCTGTCTCTAATTAAGGCTTAAAAGAAATGGAGGAAAGCAGAAGAAACATATTCAGTCACTCAAGAGCAATTTTATCTCCTTCCAGCTGCATCACAGACAGAAATTTCCAAGTTCAGTTTGATTATTCTATCATATAAACATGGTTTAATATTTTCATTTTAAAAAGTATACTATCTTTTAAGAGGTGTTCATTTATTGTGTTGGTTTTGCCAGGTGGTGCCTTAAGTATTTTTTTTCTCTATGTTTTATATAAAGAGTGCATGTGAAGTTAGAAATTCACAATCAGTTTTACTCACCATCCTACTGCAACTTTCCAGGTAACAAACTGTCTTCCATTGGCAAAGCTGGGCTTGCAACCCAACGTTTTGGACTCCTAGTGTTTCATATATCTAAACTCAACGTTCTAGTCAAAGATATCCATGATGATATTAGCTGTGTAAAGGAAAGAAGCAGGGATGCTCTTTCCATTGAGTAGGAATGGCCGTGTAAGTAACCATGAGAATGAATGACGATTTCTTTCCTATTTGTCATTTAAAAATATCTACAATCATCTAGGGGCGTTTCTGTTAGCAAAGGACTCAGACCTGTGATTCAGAAGCTGGGTATGCTTTTAATATACCACAAACCTCAGCCTTAGCTTAGCAAAGCTGGATGGAGCTTAACTTAATGTCACTAAACTGTTCTGTGCCTCAGTTTCCCCATGTTCAAGACCCAAATTACTCTTGGTTCTGTTTTGTCTTGTAAGAGTCCAGCTCAGGAATGGGCATCTTCCTGTGTGTCTCTTAGATCCAGTTTTACATTCTTAGCCCTTTAAATAGCAGAAAAGCAAACATTTTTAACTGTTTATGGCAGGAAGCTGTAAAGTAATTAACATTTCAAGGGTCCAAAGCATTCTCTGTACACAGGATGAGGAAGAGATGTTTCTGTCCACCTGAGCACTGCTCTCCCAAGCCCATGGGATGCCCAGGCACTGGGATGCACACTGGGGCCAGCCCTGGAGCTGTGCCACCCAGCCTCCCACAACTGTCCTGCCCCACAGAGCCCCATGTCCACCCCTCTCTGATGAAGCCTCCCATTCCCTGGCAGTTCCCTTGGGTTTTGCCAAAACTGCAGTTTGGCACCCTGGGGAGTGAAAAGGCTCCTGTGGCCCTCGAGTGCTGTTTCCTCCCAGCCTTGGACTCTCACCCATCACCTGAGTGCCACAGCCCTGCACCCTCCTCATGTCTCTGTGCTGATCCCAGCGCTGAGGAGATTTTCCCTTTTCTGTTTACCATGCTAATGAGAATCTAGGACAAGAAACGTGTTTGTAACAACAGGGCTACCACGAACAGTCAGGCAGACACCCCCCACCCAGACTGGACAGAGCTGAGCCCAGAGGGACAGCATGCAGCCCCGTCCCCCCTAAAGGTTTGTACCAGCCTGTCACTGCTGTGGTGACACAGCCTGTCTTTTAATAAAACCTCTGTGAGCAGACTATTAAGACATTTGGCTATCTGAAGAACACGTTATCAATTTTGGTGCTCCCATTTTTAAAAGTACAGTAGTTTCACGAATATAAGCCGCACGGACTATAAGCCGCATCTCTGGGTATTGGCAAACATTTCGTTTTTTGTCCTTAAATAAGCCGCACCCGAATATAAGCCGCTCTGTCGTTCATAGCGAGGACCTGCGTGCAACAAAGTTGCCAAAGAGTAACAGAATCGCGGTATGGCGGGGGGTTTACTGGTTCGGCTAAGGCTGTGCAGGCTCGCCCTGCTCAGGGCTGCCGACGGGGCCAGGACGGAGCCCCACCCGCGCTCCCACGGCGGCAGGCAGGGACAGAGCACCCCCGTTCCCATGGCGGCGGCGGCGGGGACGGAGCCACCCCCTGCTCCTGTGGCAGCGGCAGGGTCAGGGACGGAACCACCCCTGCTCCCATGGAGGCGGCGGCGGGGACGGAGCCACCCCTGCTCCCATGGAGGCAGTGGCGGGGCACAGGAATGGAGCCACCCCTGCTCCCATGG
>PYHW01010413.1:1710535-1729085 GCA_013186435.1 Turdus rufiventris | reverse complement strand
ATCCTATCCTATCCTATCCTATCCTATCCTATCCTATCCTATCCTATCCTATCCTATCCTATCCTATCCTATCCTATCCTATCCTATCTCCTATCCTATCCTAATCATAGCATCTTTATCTGATTCATGGATGTGTGACTATCCATGTCCTTATTATTGTTCTAGGCCCTTCAGCTCTGGGAATCTGTGGCTTTGTGTTGCCTTCTTGGTTCTGTGAATTCCTGGAGAGGTAATTTGGGTGTTTCATGGACTTAACAGTTTGAGCTTTTGGAAGACTGGAGGGCCCCACTCCTGCTCATCCAGCATCTGCACAAAACTGTTCCTACCTACATGGTTTTGGTAATGCAAATTCATGTTTGGAAGCTTTGACCCCACATTCATACCATTGGTTTTAGGGCAACTGACCGAGTATATGGGTGAGATTATGGGCCATACATATTTTTTAGCTGAGGTTTCAAAAATATCATGCTTCTTTCTTTCCTTCATCAAATTAAATAGATACATTATTTTACATAGCCATTGATGAAGATTATATATATATAGACATATCTTGATTCTTTATTTGCACAGGCAGTACAGAGCCCATGGAACCTCTGTGCTTCTCTCTCCACAGTGGCAGCTCTGGGGATGGAGCCTGAGTGTGCCCAGAGGAGTGGGTGGGATCTCTTTGTCATACAGATCAGCACAAGCCAGGCAGGATGGGCAGCTGGCAGCACTTCTGGGAGCACCCCTACTCTGGGAGATCCCTGGCTTTTCCTGCTGCTGAGATCTGCTCAGCAGGATCAGATCCACAAGCAGTGCCATGGCTCTTCTTGCTTGGTGAGGCTGTATTTTTCACCCACCTCAAAGGAATAATACATCTGGGGAAGACATTACAGGTTTTGACAATCCGTGGCCTGTTTCTAGCCAATTTGGCTGTTGTTTGAATTCTCCTGTTCGAAGATCACAATGACTTGAAAATCTGATTCAGGTATCAGTGACCAGTGTTGCCGTGTCTGGATTTGCCCTGTGTTTGAGGACACCATCCACCCCAGCAGCCTGCAGGACAATGCCTGCCTTCAGCTCCTGCTGCCACGAGCACGGGTCTTGGATGAGTCAAATTTCCTATACCTGGAATAGCACTGTCCTGGTTGACTCCCATTTCAGGCCCCTCCCTGTGCTGGGAGGCTGCCAGCTCACAGAGCTGCAGGATATCCAGAGCTGGTAAAATCCCCAGCTCCTTCTCTCCCAGGCCAACAACCCACAATGTGGCAAGTGTGACACACAGATTCTCCATCATGTGTCAGCCGTGCTATTGTCAAATGATGTGACACGTTTGGCCAGAAGGATGTCAAAATAACTGCAGTGTAACCAGGAAAATATGCTTGGTGAGCACTGCTAGGTAGATGGAAAGTTCAGGTCTTCCACGTTATTTCCCTTATGACAGGATGGGCAGCACATCCAACAGACAATGATAGACTGGATGAGCTCATGACTGATTGGAACTTTTGGGCAAAACGTTTCAGAGAAGTTGGCTTAAATAAAATCATCATGGCTGGGATTTCAGCACTGGAAACAAAGCATTATGATGATTCTGTAATTTCCTTTGCTCACTGCTCTAGTGTTCTGCATTTGACTTGTTGTGAATTGCCTTAAAGAATAGATTTTAATAGCTATAGTTGTTAAAATACTTGAGGTAAGAATGCTTGGACAGACATAATTAACTTGAAATCATAACCATCAATTTTACTCTGTTTTCCCAAAGAAAGTTTATACTGTCACTCTGCCTGTTGTTCCACTTTCTTGGCACCTTCTTTAACTTGCTGACCAGTTTCAACTAAATTTATTGGGTGGTTACACATCTTAAAGGTCTCAAAATCTTATGAGTCTAGTTGGGTACAGAAGACCAACCCTATAAATATCTCAGAGAGGAAAAAGAAAGGAGATTTATGCCATCAGTGAGGAGGCTGAGGCCACATGGCCAGTCAATCCAGTCCAGTCACTAAGATGTATACAGTACACATGACATTTGTCTCCTCTTCACCAGCTAACAAAATGATGATGTTTATTTTATGTACAAAAATATAAAGATGTATCTAAGAGGTGTGAGGGGCTGAGATATGATGGAGCATGAAGAGCATGGGATCAGAGTGCTAAAGGTGTTGAGGAGGCAGGAAGAAAAGCCAGCCAGATGCTGAGAGTATGGAGGAGGTGATCCAGTTTATTGGCAGGAAGAGAGAGCATGGCATACAGCGTAGACAGTTTTTGTAACCCAATTACTTTTGTTCCAACAATGCTGAAAAAAATTCCACTTGGTTCATAATTCATTGTTTTTCTACATTATGTCATGGTTATTTTTTTTCACTAATCATGACAAAGGGACTGGTATTCTTGCGGTTTGTTCTGTTTGGGTCTTTTTTTGTTTGGTTTGGTTTTATTTTGTTTTGTTTTATTTTGTTTTAATCTGGAGTGATCCTAATGACATTAAAATAGTTGGAATAATTTCAGATTTTCATCAGTGGGAAAATTTTATTTCAGATGAACTCTCTTTTCTAAGTCAGAAACCCAGTAATATAAGCATATAAACCAGCCCAAACCACTTTCAGATCAAGGCCTGAATAACTAGAAAGAAAAAAAAATAAAGCTTGTATGAATGCATATGTGTTCATAGCAACTTATTCTTGGCTTCATCCCTCAGAGGGAGGGCAGGATCATCACAAAGGTGTTCAAATCCATGGGTCTAGAGAGGATTCATTCAAGACAGTTGAAAGACCTGGCTGATGACCCTGTGGGACTCCTGACACATGTGGTGATGAAGACAGGTCACAAAGAACTGGAAAAAGGCTCATATTATGGTCACCTTTAAGAAGGGCAAGGAGGGTATCTGGGGGAAGCCATAAGCCAGTCAGGCTTATCTCAGGTGCTGGAAGGTTTTTGGAACATATCCTCTTGGAGTCTGTTTCCATGCATATGAGAGACCAGAAGATCATCAGGAGCAGCGTGGATTTACATGCAGGACCAATCTGTCTGCCATATGAAGTAACTGTATGTAGACAACAGAAGAGTAACAAGATATAATTCACTTTAATTTATAGATGTTTTTGACACCTGTCCTTCAGCATTCTTGTTTGGTAGGTGAAGACACAAGGGTTGGGTGAATGAACAACTCACTGGGCTGAAAATCACCTCAGCAGCCAAGCTCAAGGGGTAGCAGTCAGTGATTTGATCGGGACATTGCAAAAGTAGAGCCACTTGCAGGTCAATAATAGGGCAGAATCCTTCAGTGGCTTCATCCATGACATGACACTGCAGGTCCTCTCAGCAAGGTTGCCCACAATACTGAACCTGGAGTGGGCAGAGGCACAGTTAATGGCAGAGCTTCGATGCAGAAGAACTTGAGAAAACTGAAGATCATTCCAACAGAAACCTCACAGTGTCCAGGAGGAATAAGTGCCGATCTCTGTGCCAGGGACATTGGTACAGAGCAGGAAATTGCTGACTGAGGAGCAGGCCTGCTGGAAGCTACCTGGGAATGACAGTAGATGCCAAGTCCAACAGTGTGTGGTTCTCTGCAAAAAAGGTGGAAGAGCAGCTGTGTTATGTGGAGGTAGACAGATTGACGGACACTTTTACCCTGCCCTTCCTGGTCCTGATGATGCACCACTGGGAAATACAAGCTTAGTTTTGCCACCTGCAAGCCAGGTAAACCAGACTTAGGGAAGCTGGCGAGGGTTCAACAGGATGCAGTGAGGTCAGTGAGGGGCTCTGAACATGCAGGAAGCATGGAAAAAAGAGCTGAACTTTTTCACTGTGCAGAAGAGGATACTGAGGGCAGGGCTAACAGCAGTCTCCACTCCAGCTGAGAGGGAGATGCAAAGACCATCAAATCCAAACCTTTTCAGTAACACCAGAGGGTAAAGCAAGACACAGCAGTCATAAACTGCAGTTTAAGATGCTGAGATGGAGCATGAAGAGAAATGCTGCATTTAGGAAGGTATCACGTCACTGCAGCACATCTCCCAGTGAGATTGTGGAGCCTCTGTTTGGCCCTCCAGAGGTTCCTTCCACCAGATTTTTGAGACACCTTGTCCTGCTAACCATGTCCTGGCAAGCAAGGCTCAGGTATGGTGCTGTAAGGCAGACTTCATCTTCGCAGCATCATGAATCCTTATTTGTTGGTAATAATTTGTGTGGAAGGATATCGGGAAACTGAGACCCTGTAGAAAACGAGATCTACATAAAGTTAAGTAACTTCACATGAAAGCCTGTTCCAGAACACAGACAACACTCCAGGTTTCCTAAGCCCCCTCAGGACCCTGACCATAAATATGCTTTGAGTCTGTCCTGCTAATGGGACAAAGTCGGCTGAAATGTGATCTGAATTAGGAAAAGTTAGCAAAAACAGGATGTTGCAAATCATAAGATTAAGCAAAATTTTTCTGCTTCTGTGCTGCAATATTTTTTCCAAGTGTTTGCAGCTTTGTGAGGTAAATCTGTGTTAAATTACAGCAGTAAGATACATGAGAATGTAATAGGCTGCTCTTTGGGGTCAGGCCACGGTTCACTGGGCTCACCAGGCTGCCTTTAGATGTAGCCAGTATCAGCTGCAGGGTCTGGGGCAGTCAGCCTGTCCCCATCCAGCAGACAGCCAAAACCAACCCATCATTGTTACAAACGGGCCAGGAGACCTGCTCCTTTGTAAGGCCTTTATTAGAGGTCAGCTTTGGGTGGGGAGCCCAAAGGGCTGCACACACCACTGCTGTTCCCTTTGGACGACATGAAGGAGGAGTGCAGCTTTGTCCTAGGGCAGAGCTGGGCCTTCCGTCCTCATGGGGTCCATAGGAAGACTGTTCTGGCTCGTAGTCAAGGGGGAGGTCATGTTGGTAGGGTGCTCTTCAGGTCATAGCGATGGAACAAAGCAGCTCGAGATGATAAATTTGTATTCTGCACTGTTTTCTCAACCTGGGAACGCTATTTTCAGTTCCAGATGTTATTCTGGGCTCGTTGTTTTCAGGGGTTTTTAGCACCAAAGAGTGTCCCAGTGTTCTTTGCACTCCTTTCAGTGGTGTACGGCTCGATAACGTCACCCTCCTCACAAGTGCCATTTTAGGGGAGCAGCAGAGGTGTTACCTGGAAGGGAAAGGGCATATAGGTGAGACAATTGGGGACCAAAGCATTAGCAGCATATGGCAAATATTAACAACAATTACATTTAACTGGGTAAACATACACAAACAACAACCAATTCATCACAAGCTCACCCACAACAGCATGGTTTAGAGTCACCAAAGGACTGTTCTCAATTAATTGTTAAAAAGTGTGTACTTTTGCTCCCTGCTGTATTCTGTGACATTAGATTACCAAGTCTGATTTCTGCCCAATGAGGCTTTATAATATTTTACAAATTTTCTAGGTCTAAAACAGTGAAAATAGAAAAGATCAAAACTACAAGCTTTTAAGGCTTCACTCACAAAAATATCACTTGTGGCAGCTTAGAAGCTTGGGTTTAGACAAGATATACCTAACTGCTTTTATTTCATTTAAGGCAAAAAATTAAATGAGCTTCTATTGTCTAAGTACTATTTCATTTTTGAAAACTGATCCTTATGCTAAAAATATTTCATCTGGAAATATATTTTTTTTTCTTTCAGTTCAGTTAATTTTTGTGACTACAGTACAGAGACAGTGAACATTTCAGAAAGTAATATAAAAACTTTACTTTTAAAGAGATTATAATGGGTAAATATGACCACTCCTAAAAGGAATGTGCACCTGATACAATAAATGGTATGTATTTCTTTCCTTTTGCTCCCATTTTCCAAAAGTAAATGTAAGGTTTGTGAAAGATGTTGGATTATTTGATCAGATGAGAAGTCTGTGTTTGAAGCCAGAACTCTGTAGCTCAGGCAGCAGGAGCACAACTTTTCTGTAAAGCTTTCTAACCCAAATGCAGAGAATTTCAGGTACTCATACTGAGATGGATCTGTGCCTGTCTGGGGCTGGGAGGAGAATCAGGGTCCTGAACAGCCTTTTAAAAGAAAAACAACCTGTTTACATCCTACTATTTAGCATTAGGATTCAGGGTGCTTTCCATCAACTGCTGTTCCATGAACAGTTTCAGCTTTCAGAGACCTTGCAGGGGAGTAAGTGCTGCACGACTGCTCCACATGTCCTTTGCATTCTTTTCATGACATAAAAACTCTGTTTTTCACGACAGGGTAAAAAGTCTTTCTGACAGCTCAGAGCTGATGCCAGTGCCTCCCAATTAAAAGATGTGTTTCTGCAGCTCTAACATAACTAAAGCCTGTCTGACTTTGGCATAAAGAATGTCAGCCCCTCTGACAGAACTGGGCACATGAATGTAAGTCACATGTTCTAAAAAGAACAATAAATAGTTAAATAATTGAGGGTCACTTGTAACACTGAAAGACAAAATTTTACAAAAACAGAAAAATAACACTGGAAAGGGTATCACACCCACAGAACAGTTTTAACTCCCAGTTAGGTCACGTGAATGCGTGAGAACTCCTACACTAAATGCATATCTTTCTACTTTTACAAAATTAAAGGTAATGCCTCAATAGGAATCTGGATGTGCTCCAGAGAAAGGAAAATTCCTACTTTAAAGCCTCCCCAAATTCTTGATTGTAATGAAAATCTGGACTCCTTAACATCACAGGTAATCTTAAATTACTATTTAAACAGTTTCTGAGGTTCTGCATTGTCCTGAAAAAAAAAAAAAAAGCAGGGAGTGGGAATAGAAAATTGGGGCAGGAAGTATATCTCATGTTCCTTAGAACTTTGCAGAAAGCAAAATAAATGAGCATAAGCCTTTTCCAATGGCATTCTTGACACCTGTCTGCTTTGCAGATGGCCTGAATTTCCAATGGTGATAATTTTATTTTGCTTGGGTTTGCCTGAACACAGCATATCCCATTTCATATCTCTTAACTGACCTGCAATTTCCTCAGTCAGGTTCCCAGTTCACAGCTAACGCCTCTGAGCAGAGGCAATGCTGACCTGGGGTACTAAACCAGTGAGAACGTGCAAGAGAACTGGAGAAGACTGGCATGAGTGTGATGACACCAATATGTTCAGAAAGATTAAGAATTAAGGCTTTCCATTCTGTCAACATTTCTGTCCATCAAGAATCCAAATTCAAACTCTCTTGTATGAATGCCATATAAAAATCCATAAAATCCATAGCTCCCTAAGTCTAGATCTGAGGCTTAGCCCTGCTGTACTTGCAAAACGGAGAGCTGAACATGACTAAGCACATTACAGTGACTGCTTCCTTCCTGCTGCTTCTGTGTTTCATTTCCTTATCACTAGTCCCAACTGAAAAATAGAAAAAAGAAAAAAAAAAATACACCAGGTACAGTCCCATTAAATAAGTCCTTTCCTCACACATTTTTGCTTGACTACTGTATCTTTAATCCAATGCTTCACCTGCTTGGATCCTTTCCTGAGGAGCCCTTGAGCTCAGTATTACATTTTTCCAGTACATAACTTGCACTAAATGGTTCAAAGTAATATATAATATTATAAGTAGCTATTTCTAGTGCCAGTAAGGTGTGACATATGTTTTTTCTGCTGCTGTCAGTAATGTGTGGGTTTGTTGGGACCTGTGATGTCGGGCTGCCATCTAGCGAGCTGAAGGCCACTTGGGGAGTTGGGGAATGGGAGCAGGAGGTGTTCATGCTAGAGATCCAGAGCGCAGATTTAAAGGATTTGATTACTTTTAAATAGAAATATTTACTTTGAATCCAAGATCATGCTAGAAGTCAGAAGCAAGAACAGTGAACACAGGCATTCATGATGTACTGTTGGTCCATCATGCATATGCAGATCTTTTCAAGTCAATAATATAATCTCCAGTAATCATAAATATGAATTTCCTTCCTCCCTATGCAACACATTCACTTTTCTTACCTACCATTCCAAGCTTTGTCTATGTTTCAAGCCTGCATGGCCTAATTAGTCTTGATTTTGGTAGCCTCCCAACATAAATAATTTGAGAACAATTCAGTAGATGACAGTAGACAGTAGAGTTATTCATTGACAGAATTAACAAAGAGATGACTTGACCTGATGACTGGCAGATTTTCCATCTCTTACTGTCATCTAGCTATACCTTCATATATCATATGAAGATATAGCTAGATGCCTCAACTTTGTTTTGTGTTTAGACTTTTAAGATGCTACAGACATTTAATCTCCATTCAGTGTTAAGTCAAACTGGATCCAACCAGTGCTTATAGCAACTCTTATTAGTACTCCCAGCAGCAGAATTTTTTTTTTTTAATTTTTACATTTATTCCAAGCTGACGCTCTGTATCATGTACTGAAGTGAGGATAATGTCCTCAATGCAGGTTATAAGACCTGTGTTGAGAGGCATGATTGTTTCAGAGGACATTTCTCAAGTTCCTCTGATGGCCTTTCAAAAAATCCTGTTGTGGTTATTTAAAGAACAATGAAAGGTGCACAGAAGTTTATAGACTCAGAACTCAGGGACCTCAAGACAAAGTAGAAGTCCTGCTGCTACTTCATGGAAAGGTGTGGAGAACAATAGAGCGAGGCTGTTCTTCAAGGTGTGCAGTTTTAGGATGAGTGCCCACAGAGTCAAGTGGCAATATGGGTAACTCCAGTTAGACAAGTGATTACTTTTCCCCTTTAAAACTGTTTCAAACACGAGCAGTTTTCCAAGAGAGGCTGTGGATGTTCAAAGTGATTCCCTGAGCAGCCTGGCTTCAGCCCCTGTTGGGCTAGGGGATCTCCAGGGCTTCCTTCCAACCCAAGATACTCCAGGAATTCATGAAAACAGTCTCTGGGGAAAATTTGGAAACATCACATACTTGACATTGACACAAAAATGTTATATGGCAAATTACTTGTATATTTTTATTTTTATTTTATTACTTGATTTTTTTTTTTTTTTAGTGTGAGAATGTTATGAAGTGGTGATTCTTTTTCCTTTAGTCTTTTTGCTTCTGTTGAATGACATTTAGCTCACAGGTTGAAACTGTGAGCTCCAGGAAGGTGTCAGTTATTGCAAGTAGCACTCAAATCCTGAGCTGACTAGATTGATAAAAATGTGACATTATGAACCTGTTGGCACAAAGTTTTTGCTGTCTTGAATGGCTTCCTTTTTTACCCTGTTGTGTACTTTCAAGCAATGCTTGTTAAGTTTTCTTACTTTGCCTATTCAGTGTGTAGCACATGGGGTGATTTATTCAACTGCATTTGATTATTGCCTGGGTGATTTATTCAATTGCATTTGATTGTCGCCTTTTTTTCCTGCTTGTCTCAGGCACCTGTGGCAGTAATGGCTACAGTGAGTCAACTCTTGGATGCCAACAAAACAGAATTAATCCACAATAATCTTGTCTATGTCACAACCAGGTAACTTCAGCTTTTGCCATTTTCTTTAGATGCAGTCAACAGCATTTTCCATTCTGTTTCAGGATGAAAGCAGTTAATGAAGAAGTCAAAATATTTTGGCATGCAGCTCCAACGTGTAACTTCCAATGTACACCAATATGAACATTGCTAGATTCTTCTGCTTTAGATAAAAGATGGGGATAGGAAATGAGGAGCACTTCCCACTGGAGAACCAAATCAGTGAGGAAGCTCAGAAATGTAGCTATATAATAACAAATAGTGATAACTTTTATAACGCTCATATTTTGATGCAGCCTCACAAAAGCAACGGAGAAATTTTCTTTGATTGGTAACATCTCATATCCCAGTGTTGCAATCCAGTGTGCTCCACTAAATTTAAGCTCCTCCTATGATTCTGTTTTTGGCACAGAGAGGTAAGTTCAGTGTGTTGTTGGATTTACCTAGACAGAATGAACAGCAGTATGAACCATAAATCCTAACTCATATACTGCTAATTGTTGCAGATAAACGCTGGGAAAGTTTCAGTCAACAAAACTAGAAATACAGGATAATATTCCTGGGCTTATTGGTGACCTCAGTACTGAAGTTCAGATACTGTTCAACATTTTAAGTAACAGTTAGTCCTTTTTTCTTTTGAAAATTGCAGGTGGGAAAATTTTTACTGAATATTAACAGAAAATCTCTTTTGGGGAAGAAAATGATTAGCTGGTTGGTTTTTACCATGCTGATGCCTAGTACAGGAAATGCAAACATTAAATGAGCTGGCTGATCTTATTTATAGAAGAATGCAAACGTACATGTAATGGCTGGAATGCTTTTGGTGTTTGGGACTTTTTCAGTTATTTTGTTTTTTAAATTTGAGGGTGTGTTGAATCTTTGACCATAATTCTACAAGCATCAAGGTCAAGAACAAGTACACACTTACTTTGCCTGAAATTTGAAGATATCAACCATTTCAACTAAAATTACTACTACTGTCAGGTGTCAGCCAGGACATCCACATCCTAACACCTGCAAATTGGATTACTCACTTGGGATTTTTCCAGATGCCCATTACTTACATTCTGCAGTGCTTGGACGATAAATTGGTATTGACCAGGAGAAAAAAAAAAAAAAAAGAAAAATATTATAGTTCCTCTGCTTCAATTGCTTCAGAAACTGGTGGGTGTGGGAGAGCTGAGCTTCAAACGTGCATTTCTGTGACATCACAAGAGTTTCACACTGGGCACCTGAAACCAGCAGGCACCAGTCCTCAGTCTCTCAATGTAGCGTCAGTAACACTGAGACACCACAACAGCATAACAAAGGTGAAGAGCACTTAGACATCATGATGGTGAACATCAGTCAATACAAGCCCGCAGGAAAATGAATAATTCAGTCCTCTCACCAGGGTTAGAAGATGTGAAGAGATAAACCAAGTAACCCAGCGCTGACAATAAAAATCAATGAATAACTCATCAACTGGTCACTACCATTCCTGTTCACTGTTTCAGACAACAATACTGTGGAAAAACAGTGTGATCATGTAATTAAAGCATTTATCATAATGCCAGTATAACACTCCCCTCAAAACAGATAGATATTAAATCTCTCTTTTTCTCTTTTAAAAAATCCCAACAGATTTCTTCAATATTAAGTGCACATGTGTGATATTTTGTAGACATACAGTAACATTAGTCTCACCTGATGATCAGATCAGAGAGAGATCAAATCAGTCTCTCTTGATCTTATGTCATAAGCTTATGCATCACTAGCAAAATCTGTTTATAATCCAGGACTTTTCTTCTTCACTTAAACTACAATGAAAATGAGTGATTTAAATCATATAAATGAACTCTAATTTGGTAGAAGTGTGCAAAAATAAACAAAACAAAAAACCACACTCAAAAAGTGGGATCTGGAGGCAAAAAGCCAGACAGTCTCTTATCTTCTGACTTTGAACTAACTGTAAATGTCCCTGGTATGACTATTTCTTTTTTAGTGTTATTAAAAGTCTGGCCATTTGGACTGTGTGCATATATTATTATTTTTCTCATTTTCCAGTATTTTCATGCAGAAATGATATTAAGAGAAGTATTATAGTTATTTTCACACTCCACCTGAGCAAAAACTGAAGATGTCTCTTGACATTCATGAGAAGAGCAGGTTTTCTCAACTACTTATAGGATTAAAAAAAAAAAAATCTAAACAAAAATCTGTAAATGCTAAATGTGTGCATGAGCATAGTACAGGCTTCTCCAAAAGCACCAGCTTCTCTGATATATCTGCTATCTATACCTACTTTTCTCTTTGCCCTGAAAGGGTTCCTCAGACAGAGGCAGAGATGGATTTGTCATGTAACAAAATGACAAATTCTTCCAGTCCAGGGTTTATCAGAGTCTCCACAGTTTGAGGGAGACAAAAATTAGTAATTTCTGGCAACACTGATGGTGGAGTAGTGAGTAGTGTTGAAATAGCCTTCACTCCCAAGGTAAGAAACACCACAGCCAGTATTGAGCCAGAGGCTGCCCTGGCACTACTACACTCTCCAGGACTTAGGGAGAGACTCCAGCAGAGAGGGGTTGCGGTTTTTTTGCTGTGATTTTTGGCATAAGCAATTAACAGAGTTTTTGGGATGTATCAGTGACATAAGTGAAGCGTTTTTAAATCAAGTGGCACAGAAAATGTTCCTCAACTTCTGCATGTAACAGCTGATATTGCTGACTCTGTGCTGCCAAACTAGGACGCTTGTGAGCAAAAGTGTATTCCATAAAATGTTATAGGAATACCAGAGTGGATTTGTCCTAAGGTGCATTAGTCCTATATCAAGAATGAAAAAACAGGCCTGTGGAGGACAGTCTTTTGTGGATGATACAATTCCCCCCATATTGTCTGCTTTGGCCCCCTGGCATGTAGTTTAATAGATAAGGTCTCCTAGACACCAAGGCTGAGCCAAACTCCTTAAGAATTTGGTCACTTTCCTAACACCTTGGAAGATAATTGGTTAGAAATTAGTTTGTGTAATTGGTCAGTTCACCTTTAGAACTTTTTACTTAGATTGGATGCTGCCCTTTGTGTAACTTTCCGTTGGTTGTATTTTGAATCCCCCTTGAACCTATAAATATGACTGCCTCCCCTTTGTCTCTGGGGATCCTGCTCGACCACCCTTTGCATGAAATAATAATTCTTGTGGAACACATCTAGTAAGGTCTCTGGTCTTTCTCTGCTGGCTAAATGTAAGCTCCTGAGAGTCTGCTGATTGATATCTGCACTCTCAGGTCCTGGTAAAACAACCACCAGAGACAAAAATAAAGCTTACAGTCTTTTTCTCCAGAAGACTACCAAAATTGTGGAAAACAAGAAAAAGTCAACATGACTAGTATAGCCCAATACACATATTAATGTGGGGAATGTTCATTTTTCATGCTATCTTTTAACTCATACTTCCAGATAAAACCATTGTGTGATTTGACCTCCTTCACCAGGAACTGACTCCAGATGTTACTGCTTTCTTGCAGACAATGCTCTTATGATTGCCCATTTGCCAAACCCCCTGAATTTTTAGATAATACGTATTTGGCATAGTTTCTCCAGAAAACAGTAGTTGGCTTCTTCTTAAAACATTTGAAAAGTTTATAAGCTCAAACACATACATATGACAGATCAGCAACCATCATCACGGAACCATAAATCTAAGCAATCCAGGAAATATGTCATTTCTAAGGAAATTACTGATACAAACTTTTTTACTCCTATTTTTATTCATAAGTTTTAACTGAACTACCTAATACCGTGAATGGTTGTGTTCACTTCTTATTTGCACTCCAAGCTGCTTGTTGCTCATTAAAAGCAGTTCTAATTGCTGTACTCTGCAGAAGTATGTTTGAAAATGACTACATGTCAATTGACGCATGAATGCACCAGCACCACTGTGCTGCAGGAGGGAAGGAGGGGTCACTCCATTTATCACTGTTTGCTTCCTGTTCCAGTGTGGATTCAGCTTTGGTTTTGGCAGTGCTACCAAAAACTGAAAGCTGTTGTTTGGCTTACACGTAATTCAGCTGGGAGTTGTTTAATGCTTAGTCAGTGGGAGCCTGAATCCTAATCACCTGAATAATGCACAGGAATTGGCAATTTCATTGGCAATCTTGACTGAGAAAGGCACATAAAATAAGTTTAAAATGCCAAATTATGCTATTATTGGCATCATTCATAAGGTAAACTGGAAATCCATATATCCCTCAGTAGCTGTCAGTTCCTCTTTAAAAACCAAATCACTGTCAGTTCACACTGTTCACTGTCTATCTCTAAGTTTTTGTAGCCATTTACTCACCTTGCAATCCCAGTCCGTAGTAGAACACATCTAAACTGCAGATGTGTAATCATGACTGGATCTTTTGGGATTACACTGTAAATGATGCGGGTGTAATCACACTTCTAATTTTGTGGATCAGATTGTAGGGCATTGTCCTTTTGTGAATGGGAAGAGTCTGGGATTGTTTAATTTTCTTGTTTGGTTGATTGTTTCTAAGACCAGCATGGCAATACAAGGGCATAGGTGCACTCAAGCTGGAACACACAGGAGTCCCCGTGTACTTGTTTCTGCCCTGTGGCAGATCTGGCAAATTGGGCAAGTTCTGCCCAAGCTGCTGAATAGCCAAATGAATTGGCAAGTCCTGGCTCCCTCTGACACGACCTGTGGCTGTGCCCATCTGCTTGTGCAGCTCCTTAGCAGGGAAGGGCTAGCCCAATTAATTCCCCTTGCTCAGCTGCTCTACCCTCCAGTTCTGCACCTCCATTGCTGCAGCTGGTGGTTAAACGAGGGTTTGTCTAAAGGCTGAAATGTCCCCAGATGAACAGCAGAGTTGTCTGGAATCTGGGCTAGCTGTGGCACTGCCTTGTGCTGGGTAAATAACCGAGGGTTTAGCATTAACTACTCCCTTTACTTATATGTTTATAAGAGCACTTGCTCTGTAAATATAAAGCTTTCAACCATGAAGTTTTATACATCACCCTCTTTTACTAATAAGACTGTTTAAGAATAACTGCCTGTTTCTGATGTTTGTTATTCTTACAGTATTTATTTCAGCTTCTCTAAATAAAACACACCCTGGATAAAACCACATATCTGTGGTCACTAGCTTCAGCATGCCAGCATTTCAGAGCTCATTTTTACTATCTTCACAGATCAATATTTCCATATTTGTACTATTGTTTCTGTATTTCCCTTTATGTTATGCATGTCTTTTTTGCACAAAGTGACTATATTCTAAATAAGATTCTCATATGTTTATGCAAATGCAACAGCATTTTCTGTTCCACTGAATGCATTTATATGTACTTGCTGCTTTATTGTCACTATACATAGACTGGTTTCAATTTACAATTATTTGTAATATCTTATCCTAGACCAAGAAGCCAAAATTCAGAATTCTTACCAGTATGAAAAGTTAAAAGCTGCTTTGATAAGTCTGTCACCTTGCATATTATTACGAATAGTATTTGGTTGGTATTGTTAAATCTCTTTTTGGTGTTTTTCACAAGCTTCTCTAGTTTTGGGATCCAGAAAAATTCTTTGGGATCTAAAAATTCTGGCAGTGTCTAGTCATAACCATAACTGTACTAAAACATTCTTATTTCTATGTGTAACCAGAAACAGAAACTTTAAAAAGAAATTAATCTCATCTCATATAACTGATACAATTGGTTTTCTGGGCATTTCAGATAAAATAGAAATATGCAAAGCCTTTGGATTTTATTTCTTATATTGCTGTTGGATTGTCCATGGCTGGTCTGGTCATTAGTATTTGGTTTCGAATACTCACTAGGTAAGAGGGAAGATATTAAACTGCAAGTATTTTACAGTAAGTCACAATATTTTGTTCTGTATGTAATTTGAGGGAAACAATTAAAAGCAGCCAGTTTAGAACGTATTGCAATATTATTGATTAGTAAATAATATTTTCAAAAATAGCTAAATCACATAGCATGGCTTGGGACTAGAGTTGACGCCTCTGTTACTGCCCTGGTCAGCACAGACCCAGAGAGATATTATTGCTACATAGGTCTGTGTTACACATTGAGCTTTTCAGTTCACTATCTCAATACTAGGTTTAAGAAATGTGTCACTAGGTTTTAAAAATGTGTCACCACCAGCACGACCTCCCCCACACCCTGCTATTACAATGTGTAAACAGTTATCCTTTTCTAGGTAGTAGCTGCTTGTGCTATTGTTTTATTGTGAAAGATTTAATACAAACACAATTGCAGCAAATTTTCTGGATGGACATGCCTGTGACTAATGGTGTCCTGTGATTCCCCTGTGAACAACGAGTGAAGTCGTGCCAGCAGAGCTGTAGTTACAATACATTAATGCATGTTTCTCATCCTGTTTGCACTAATGCAAATTTGGAGCAATTCCATCAAGGTTCATGCTTTAAAAACTGTAGGAGCTTCCAGCCTCTTCTTTCAAATCCATTGCTTTATGATAATGTTCTAAATATAAATACACATTTATATATACATGCATACATATACTATATATAATGCCAAGAGAGGTGGTGGAGTCACTGTCCCTGGAGGTGTTTAGGGAAAGACTGGACATGGCACCCAGTGCCAGGGTCTAGTTGACATGGTGGTGTTTGGTCATAGGTGGGACTCAGTGATCTCAGAGATCTTTTCCAAACTTATGGATTAAGTGATTCTGTGATTCAGAGATATGACAAGGTTTGGAAGTGGAGGTTTATTATTCTCTTGCACTTTGGAGAATGGTTAAAAGTACTTGTTTTATGCTACCTCACTTCTTAACACTGAAGAAAAGGATTCCAAAGAGAGCTGAAGGGAAAAAATAAAAAGGTGCTAGATATTCTCTGTTCTAGTCAAAGTCAGAAAAAAACGGATGGATTTGTTAAGCTGTCTGAGAGTAACATTGGTGTAATTCTGCAAGTAAGTGATTGTTTTGGTTTCTGTCTGTATTAAAGTTTCTCCTGTTTAGCTTGCTTTTAGTATAAATGAAAATGAGAAAATATTTGACAATTTTTCTCATTTTTCTTCTAAACATATTTCTACCAATACTAGGAAAACTCAAAACTTATCTGCAAAGTGGATGTTAGTGAGTCTCTGTTCTTCTATGCTCATTTTTAACATCATCTTCATCTCTGGAATTGAGAACCAAACTGCCAGGAAGTGCAATAATGACACCACCAGATGCTACCAGCAATGTCTTGCTTATGATGCTGCCAGTACCACCATACTCATCTCTGGCATGGTGGATCCTCCTGCAGACTCCTGGTGCACAGCTGTGCCTGTCCTACTGCACTATTTCTTGTTGGCAATATTTCTGTGGTCAGCACTCAGTTCTGCACTGTTGTACTTATTGCTGCTCAGAGCCATGAAGTTGCTGCCTGAACATCTCCCCATATCCATGTCAGTAATTGGATGGGGTAAAGCTTAAAGTTTTCTGCATGGCAACTTGTAGAGTATAGAGTACATATTCAGGGAGAGTTGTAAAGATAGGAGACCAGAAGAGAGCAATTAGAATCAGCGTCTGTGGGTTAGTGCCATGTGATTTAATAACCTCCTGTTGCTGCTCACATTACTGGTATAACCTGAGCCTATTTTCATTGCCCTGATAAAACACTGATAGCCTGGTCACTGGCACAGCACAGCAGCATGGGCCTGTTGGGTGCAGGAGAAACTTTCACAGTAATCAAGCGTTCAACAATGTTTCTGGCAATTAAGCAAAAAAATCTTTCAGCAATGAGTGCCTAATATTATCCATTATATATTATTTATTAATAAGCAAAGAACACATTCTCAAGTCAGTACAGCTTTAGCAGCAACACTGCAAACTGAAAGGGAACTACCCAGAAAATAGAAAAATTCAGGCAGATGCTGACAAGGTAAAGTGAAAATCTCAGCCTCCAGAAACTCTTCTAATACAGTGCACAGGGAAACCAACCTTTTCCATGTTGTGTGGAATAGCTTTTGTGTTGTATTATTTCTGATGGCACCCGCCAAGCAGTTTTCAATCCTTATTGTTCTGCTACTATGTCTTGCACTTGTAGAGGCAATTCCTCAGAAACATTTAGAATTTGGACTGCACATGCAAGCCAGAAAAAGTTCAGCAAACACTACCTGGCTACGTGGCACTGTGCTTCCTCCTTATGTATTTGAATGACAGCATGGCATTATGTTCTTCTGTGTGTCCTGTGACCAATTACGCACGTCCAAATCAGCATGATTCTGACTCACTGCTTTTGGATCTCTTTTGAGAGCACAGTCATGTTTGGCAGTATTGAAGGTCTCTCTTAGGGATGCAGAAGGAACAGACTTTAAGGACCATGTTTATTACCAGGATAAAAACTTTTTGTATGAGGTTCAGTCCAATGAGACGTGCTGTCTAGTGTGAGCTGGTAGGCAGAAGATGCAGAAGGCATGAAGTGAAGCAAAGGGATTGAAGAGGCAAACCTGACGCCCAAGCTTCTTGCAGGGCAGAAGTTACACTCTACATCAATCTGGTATGAAATGTAATGATGTTTGGTACAAAATGTTCCTAAATCAGTTTCTCACTGCTGACCAAAAGGTAGGGTTGCACAGTTGTGATAAGGGAGCCCACTACACCCAGGAGGGAACTTGCTCTTTCACCACTGGTGCTTGCTCAGGAAGCTCTGCTGAAGCTCTTTGATAGCAAAATTTAGCAAGTCGTGGACATGAGCTATCCTCAGAAAAGCAGTGCTCACAACCCTCAGTCCTGCCTTTTGTCTAGGCTACAGAAAACCCATTTAACTAAGTACAAGGCAGATGAACGTAGATCTTAAAAATCTATGGAATTTAGGAGATAAGAAACTATTATTGTGCAAACAATAAATTGTTAGCATCTCTTTTATTAATTACGAATCCCTGCCATAGTAGTTGCAATAACACTTGCAGCTAATGACAGAGGATGAAAAGCTCTAAACTGCTGACAGGAAGAACTTTAAATCCACATACTATTACAACACTTGTTATCGCATGCCTTTTGTGATTGTTTATTATTAATACAATTCAAAACACATTGTTGGTACACTATTTTTACTTCTAAGTTCTCAAAAGAAATAAAATTCTTGTCCTAGTTTGGAGGACAGGTGTCTGCTGAGAAAGGCAGGAGCTTCTCTTTGAAATGGAGAATGTAAACCCCCTCCCTCCAAA
>PYHW01010413.1:1662421-1704560 GCA_013186435.1 Turdus rufiventris | reverse complement strand
CCTGGTCGGCTTGCCCCGGCCCCATGGAGGCGGGGAGGAATCCCGGCAGGCATGTTCCAGCCCCAGGGAGGCAGGGCGGAGCCCCGGCAGGCATGTTCCAGCCCCGGGAAGGGGGGAAGAGTCCCGGCAGGCGTGTTCCAGCCCCGGGGAGGGGGGGGAAGAGTCCCGGCAGGCGTGTTCCAGCCCCGGGAGGAGGGGGAAGAGTCCCGGCAGGCATGTTCCAGCCCCGGGGAGGGGGAAAAGAGTCCCGGCAGGCTTGCCCTGGCCCCATGGAGGCGGCATGGAGCGGCAGCAGGCATGCCCTAGCCCTGTGGAGGCAGGGCGGAGCTCCACGGGGCCGGGGCAAGCCTGCTGGGACTCCTTTCCCCCTCCACGGGGCTGGGACATGCCTACTGGGGCTCCACCCCCCCTCCACGGGATTGGAACAAGCCTGCCGGGGCTCCTCCCTCCCTCCACAGGATTGGGACATGCCTGCTGGGGCTCCGCTCTGCCTCCACCTGGCAGCCATGGCCTTGCTGGCTCCCCCGCGGCTCACAGCTCTCACTTCCGGGTAGGCAAATTTTCCGAACTTTGACCGTCAGATAAGGCGCACCGGACTATAAGGCGCACTTCCGGGTTTGGGGGAAAGTTTTAGTCAAAAGGGTGCGCCTTATAGTCGTGAAATTACTGTACTTTATCTTTGAGTCTGTTCAGGCTTGAGAGAAACTGGATATTCAAACTTCACAGGCAGCTAATTCTTATCTTGAAAATCAAGTACATTTGGATGAATTTATAAGCATTCTAAAAAACTTCTAATAGCTAACATGCTAATTTTCAATTGCTTTGGTAAACCTTCCTTTTTAAATTAAAAACAGATGCATCCAAGGTGCATACTCCAAACACAGATTATTCTGATAAATTGTTACATTTCTTTTTCTGAATTACTCCGAATGATACATCAAACAAATGTAGGGAAGTGTATCTTCTCATTTCACCTAAATAATACCCTTTTGCAATATAGCCCAGAATAAATAGAAAGTTTAAAACTCAGATATTAAATGTTATAGAGAAAGATTTAATAACTTCTTGTGTGTGTGTTTCTAGGAGTAAAAAGGATTCATTAAAGAAAAATATTGGCACTATCTCTATAGTGGTAGTGCTCAGAATTGCCTGAATGATTGGCTAACTCATGTTAATAAGCAGTGAAAAAACAAGTCTTGCTTTCAGCTTTCTGATTTGCATTTTGAATGCTACCCAGGTATAATATTTAGCAATTCTGAGACTAACAACACAGATTTAAAAACCAAAATCAGACTTATTTGTTCTATAGCTTGATATAGGGTGGAAACTTGTTGGAAAGCAGTTCTAGGGATTCGGCTTTTTTTTTCAGAAATGGATGCTGGTCTGTCACACATAAAACTCTTCCCTTGTACAAATCAAGGTGGGATTTTATTTCAAGGTCAGCACTGAAAGGACTTTTCTGTCTGAGTGGCTTCTCTTATACCAAATCATATATTAAACTATTTTCAGAAAGAATAGCAGGAGAAAGCTCCTCTGCAATAGTTGTTGGAAAGAGTCCCAGGGAAGTAACAAGAGCTCCAAGGCTTGAGGCCTTTCACAGTGATACTGAAAAAAAGCCTTCAGGAAAGTGTCTGCCTCTTCTTTCCCCCCAAAGCCCTGCTGGATTCTTGGCCTTGTACTCCCATAAATGCATCCCTTCATATAAGGCATATGAAGTACTCGAAGCAATGGATTCTTCATTATTACGCGCTTGGTTATTTTCTATAAAACAGCCAGTTGGAAATAATGTGCAAATCCACCCATGCCCAAACATTAAGTTTATTGTCAGTTTGATCTACTGAAAATTGAGTGCCTGTACACCAGTGACAATCAGATCTGCAAACTCTGTGCAAAAAGTCCTGAGGTGATCATACCACACTGACACTACTGACAGATTATGCTCAGGATTTAAAACTGAAATCATGAATAGGAAACAGAGATCTATTTATTTAAAAACGTGAGGATTTTCTTTTTTTTTTTTAAATCAGGATTCTCCTGTTTAATCCTTAAAATGAGAATATAGAAAACCAGTATAGAAATGTTAAAGTCTTTATTCCCTTTGTGTGAATCTGACTGAAGTGCTGATATGGCACACCACATTTTATGCTTACGGCATCCTGAGCCAGGTCTTCATCCTATCCAGATGAGAATAATAATATGACCCTGAGACAGGCTCCTGTCACATGCTAACTAATCCATTACAATGTGCAAATGGGGCATCTATAGTTGGGAATAATCTACATGGAATAGTTTTTCTATTGTAGTACTTTTTTTATTTCAAGTTACTCATGTAATAGTTAGCAGTTCCCAAAAATAATGTTATGGTTGTTTTTCAAATCAAGTCACATCGACACATATTTTCTGGTTTTAATAGCAAAATATTTAGTCCATACTTTCATTTCCTCTACAGGGACTCCAGATTTGTATTCTGTTCACTTTCAGAATACCACTCTTCCAGAAAAATTTTCCAATGTGTTTCCTGTTTTCCAGATACAACTGTATCTGCATTCAAAAACTTTAAAGGTTTGAAAATCACAGCCTGAAAAACATTCACAGGAAACTTTCAGATCAACCCAGACTTCTTCAGACAACATTTCCTTGTCTACCTTCCCTAACTGGAACTAGAGACCTGCAAACACGTGAAATACAATCCTGTGTTGTTCATGGTTTGCTTCATGCAGTTCTCACAGGCACCTCGAATGATGGACACACTTCTTCAGCTGCAGGTAGCTGGAAATAAATGATAAGCTGAGACCATGAGGAGCCAGGAGCCAGGAGCAGGACCACGTGCTGGCACGACAATGTGACTGCAAACCAGCCAGGCAGCACCAGGGCCTCTTGGGGCTACTGGTATTCCAAGGTCTTTGCAAGTACCTGAGCTAATGACAACTCTATACTCCAGTACAGACATACAGAAGTTGCTCTCTTTATGCCCTTTGTATATTCCAGGCCATTGGACATGGCCAATGCACTGTAGCTCTCCTCTCCCTTTCACAAATAAAAATTCAATTTAATTAGAAACCAAAGGTATATCAACAAGCAGCAGTCAGAAATGCACTGTGCATTACACACAAGACTTTCTGCCTGTCTTCACAGAAGTGTTTCATCAGTCCTGAGAAGTCCTCTATGCCTCAGAAATCCATGCTGTCTTGTGAGACAGAAAATAAGTGTATTATAGCATTGATAAACCTCTAAAAAGAGTGGTCACATCAAAAGCAAGGCTAAAGTTCATCACTACTGCTCCAGAAAGAGCAGAAAAGGCCAATAAAAGTTATTTAGGACAGGTAGTTCACACTTTTTTTTTTTTTTTTTAATAGGAAGTTAATGTACCTGTGGGCATCCATTTTTTTATTTGTAAATTATTTGTATAATGTTTCCTTTTATCAATTCCTACAATTTCCTTCAGAAATGTTCCTTTAGAAATTTCTGTGGTTTAGGAAGGGTGATACTTGATTGTGTTGTAAAACACAGGCACTGTGAGGATGGCTTCTTAAATGAGTCTTAATATTTTCTAATAATTGATATTTTTTCCCAGAAACAAAAATATTCTCTAAAGAACATCCTATTTAATTTTGAACATCTCTTTAAACAAAAAAATAAGTTGTTTCCATATTACCCCAAAAAACAAGCAAAAAACCCAAGAAAAATTTGATTTATGGAATTGGAAGTGCTGACTTCTTTTACTAATTAAGCATCCTTCTCTAAATATTTCAGATGTGAATAAAATGCTGTTATTGAACAGCACTGAACATGTCTTACTTAATATAAAACATTTTCAGTATAAAGCCCTCCCTCAATTACACATTTTATATTACATTATTTTTATTATTTTTATTTCAACTAGAAAATCCTAATTTCAGAAATGGAACAAACTAAAATGATCTTTTTCAGGTTATACACTAAGTTGTTAGAGGAACAGTAGTCCAGCTCTTATCTACACGTGGAATATATTTATCTTTGTAGTGTGGTGAACTTTGGTATTATTTGTGATATGTGGGCTTTAGGGATCACAAAGTTTCTTGTTAACACTTTGGAAACACTGCTTTCATAAAGAAATGGATTGGAGAAAGACTGAATCATCAGTACAAAGTTAGGCAATACAAGTGGCCAAAAGTATAATGGATGCAAATGTCCACTTTTCCAGATATTTCCTATATTTTTTAAAGCAAAGGTTTTTTTCATTGAAAATATCCAAATATTTCCTAAATACTTCATAACATTTAGCAAAGAAGCTTCCTGAACCATGCCCCTCCTCCTCCTTGAAATGTTTAGAATTAAAGTTTGTATCGTGCTCATCTTTTCTCACTTCCATTCCAAATTCTCACATTTTCATCTGCTTACTGCTAATTGGACCCTCCTCTAGGCAGGGACAGAGCTGTCAGCAAGGACAAACACTACAAAAATTAAACAACTCTTACATTTTTCTTGTCCCGGTAGAAAACACTATTTGGAAGTTCTGCTTTTTAAGACATTAAAGGAAAAGGTGTCCTTCCAGAGGCATCTTTAGCGCCAGGAAATAACTAAGCACAGTTGTGCTCTAGGTAGTTTTGCTCAGGCACCTCTCTCGCCCAGCACGGCCTCCCAGCTGAACGAAAACGGGTCGCAGAAATCCCAACTATCCCAGACCAGCACCAGGCCCAGCTCCAGTCTGCGAGAGGCACCCTCAGGAATCTATTCCCGCTCTTTCCATTGACAAAACTCAGGAAATTAGCTGCAGGTTCATGTTTTTTTTCTCTCTTAGGGGGACAAGCTCTGCAAGACAGGAGAGTGTGAGTGTGTGTGAGGATGTGTGTGAGGATGTGTGCGAGTACCATACTAATGAGGGTCTGGATGTAACAATTCAAGGATGAATGGCTCCGTGGGTGGGTATCTAACAAGTACACGGAAGTTTTACGGCCCTTTTTCTCTCTGAGCCCCGACAGCCTACGAAGGCCAAGGCCCGCATTTCGAAAGAAACGCTCTGTCAGAGCGCGGCCCGGCTGAGGCAGGGCTGAGGCAACGCGGCACTCAATGAGGAGCCGCCATGTCGGCCGGGAAGGGGCGGGGCCCCGCGCGGCGGAGCGCGCACGCGCGCAGCTCGCGCAGGCCCAGCCTCGCTCCGGCCCTTCTCTCTGCCCTGCCACGTACGGGCGGCGGCGGCGGCGGCGGCGGCGGCCGGGGCTGCACGGAGGGGCTGCACCGGTGGGACGGCGGAGAGGCCAGAGTAAGAGAGCGGGGATTGCTCCCGGGTGCAGCCGCGTGTGAGAGCGGCGGGAATGAGGGAGAGAGGGGGGGCTTTGCGTTTGGGGTGAGCCCACCGCCCCCTTCCATCCCCCCGCCATCGTTCCCCGGTGCCACGGGCGACGCGGCCCCTGGCGGAGGTGCCGGGAGACCCCTCGCGTCTCCCGGGCGCGGCTGAGGGAGGCGGAAAGCGCCGCGGCCTCCTGGGCCCGGGAGCGGCAGATCCTGAGATCCCTCCCTCCGCACGGCCGGGTGCTCCCTGGGTCACCCCGCCGCTTTACCTGCGGAGCCATGGGAGCTGTCGGCTCCTCATTGCCCGGCAGGCATTGGCTGACACTTCTGTTCCCCTTTGGGCCGGACCTGCCGTGTAGGAACTGGAGGAAACCGAAAAGAGCTCTTCTCCTTTCTGCTCCCTCTCGTCACCCCACCACCTGTCTTGGGAAAACTCATGGCTCTCTCAGTGGTGGCGTTTGGGAGGCAGTCCTGCTTGCTCGTGTTTTTGTCGGCTTCGCCCTGATCCTTAACCCTGTTTTGACAGGAAAAAATTGAAGCAGGAGTGAGTGTCTGTCTTCCCTTGCCTGGGCAAGGCTGTTTTTCTCTGCTGCTGTGCAGAAAGGGTAGTGAAATACAACGTGGTGATGAGATGCTGATTTTAAAGGGGATCCTGAAGTGACTGGCCTAGATTGAGCAATCCCTGTCCACATGCACCACCCAGATTAGTGCATGATGTGAATGGAAAGTGAGCCAGGAGGGGAGGGACAGTCTGTACCTGCCAAATGCAAGTGGTACACCAGGAAGGTTAGAAAGATGTCAGTGTGATTCTTATGGAAAGCAATCTTTAGTCTGAAACAGAAATATTTTTTGGTTGGTTGATTCCTCCCTACTCCATGAAAGTAGACACAAACCGATTCTGTTAAAAAGCTCATTAGTGTGCATTCTGGATGTGTTCTCTGAAAAACTCTCTCAATGGAGTCATCCATTCAGCTGTCACAGTGAGGGGAAGAAGCTTTAATGCTGTGTAAATCAGTAATTTGAATAGTTTTCTGTAACAGTTGCAAGCAGCTGCAGTGTTTAGAATCGGTGTCTTTAAATCTGGACACCTTCAAGCAGAATGGAGAACAGCTGGACCAAAAAAAAGTGCATTAAATATTCTCCTGCTACACTTTCATAGTCATTGATGGACAGCAGGTTTCTGAGTGTGATGCTGGTGAATAAGGCATTACAGTAGCTCCTTTCCTTGCACAAAGATACGACTAATACGTTCAATCTGTTGAAAGGCCACAGGAGTTCACCACCAAAATGTGTATGTTTAGGACTTAAAGATGAGGTTCAATTCTTACTGTTAACAGTTTCTGAGTAGCACATGTTGTAATGCTGAAGAAGCAAAACCAGTGCCTGGCTCTAATGCTTAAACAACATGAGGGGGTAGCTAAATGAACTCTTTGACCCAACCACTCTTAGATGCGTTATCTGTATCCCGTTTGTCCACTGCAGTAAACTTACCTGGAGCTGTAGCAGGTCTGGGGTGAAAGGGACTCTGTGTTCATACCTTACTAATTTCATAAAACGTGAGTGAGGCATCAGAAAAGTAGTCTCTTCCTGTTCCCCTACTTAGTGTGTCGCTACAGTCTGTCACTGTCAGGAACCCTTTTTAAAGAGGAGCCTTTCGTACCCAGGATGAGGGGAGCAGCTGCCAGCCTTTGAGAACCAGAGAGTGGCTTTGTGTCTTCTCTGGGGTTTGCTTGCTCTCTGCCTTCATCCTGTATGTTCCACTTTACTTCCAGTTGAGTTGAAAGAGGAGAGCTGGGAAGCCCACCTTTATGAGATAAAGGGGAACGTACTTTTTTTCTCTGGTTAGCAGTGAATCATCTAAAAATCAGATTATGGATTTTTGAAATTGGCTGCGCATGTGAGAGAGGGGGAGTTGCCAGTGGGGTACACCATGGGGTCAGAGGGAGGAGCCAGATGTGTTCCCTATTGGACTGTTCTGTGTGCTAAATCATCCTTGGAGACTGTCCTGGAGAGGAATACATTACTGTTAGGAATTCCTACATGCCACTAGAAAATAATAATAAAAAAAAATCTTCTATTACAAAATGAAAAGTTGTGTTCAAGATCTGTTTTAGATGAATGCAAATTCTACAGTACATAAAAGTGTAAATCTGATGGTTACATTATGGATGAAGTAAGGCTTTTCTAATTAGGTGTATTCACTAAGATGTTATAAAGTGAAAGATTGATGTAAATTGTGTCATTCTAGGGAAGTGTGGCTGTAAATATGTTTATTTTCTGATGCAGCTTACTGTTCTCTGGCACTGATAGTGCATGGCGGCTTATGCTAACTTTGTCCTGAAGTGAGGTGGGAAAACCATCCAATAATCCAGCATCACTAAGACAGACAAGGTAATAATAAACATGTATTTTTGGAAAGGAAATGACAGGAAACCTGTGGTCAATACTGTTCTACTTTTTAATGCTTAAATTAAAAAAATCCCAACAACCAACTTGTGCTAAACCCTATGCTTTTAAATCTAATTTAATCAGGCTAGGTTGATGTACCTGCAGTCAAGACTCCTGTGTTGCAAAACCTGAATAATACGTTAGTGAGCATTAACAATACAATAAACCTCATAGTTTCATCACAGTGCCTCAGCAGCAATGTGGCTGTGTTAATTGCAGGTCCCTTTTCCCTGCAATTAGGCTGTATCCACCTACCTCCTCTTGTGTGATGAGGAGAGTGAGTTTTGTTCAATAATTGCTTGTATCTTTTTGGGTTAAACAAAGGGCTTTGCCTGAAATCTTTGCTTTATATTAAGTTCATTGCCACTCCCCCCCCNAGTTCAATTGCAACCTAAAGATAGCATTATACTGTATCTTTTTAATGCAAAATATTGCCACTGAAACAGTAGAGTTAAATATATAGAGGTGCATCAAGGAATGTATTAAAGGCTTTAGCTGAGTGTCCTGTTTCTGGTGGGAGAGAATTTTCAGTGCAGTACTTTAAAAATAGACTGACTATAGCAAAATTCATTTTTCTCATAAGGCACTGTGTTATAAGTTCCTTAAAGCTGCACATCTCTGAGAGTTCTTCTTGCACAAGAGAATGAACAACATACATGTCTGCACGTTGTGTCAGAAATCTTGATTTGGTTATGGCCTACCTGCCTACTTTTTAAGATCTCCAGTAATTTTACTTCAAATGTTAAGATAACTGCTTCCTTAGTTGCTCCTCACTCCAGATCTATTCTTTTGGCCCTGTTCAGTTAAACAGGAGCAGTGAAAATAGGAGGGGACATTTGACTATCTGCCTGCATCTCTTTTTGTGGTTTATTTTTCCCCCCTCTCGTTACTCTTTTGAGTAACTTTGCTGTAATTTCAGATTTTTAAATTCAAGGCTTTGTGTTTTTAAGTGAGAGTTGCTTAATACAAAGTGGTAATTTAAAAATTTTCTTACATAAAATGTTAAGGATATAAGAGAAGTATGTGCTGTGTCCTGCTAGGACACAAAATGGCTTTGCTGCACTTCCTATTCAGTTGGAGCAGTTGTTCACCTCTTAAAACACTGAGAATAACAAAATGTTCTGACCATGTGTTGAGCCCAATGAGTAGCTAATACCTGGTATATTGAGCTGCTTTTACAGTTCTAAAATCTTGGTTTAAATGTCCCAGTCAAAATTTTTTTAAATTAAAAAATTGTGTATCTTCCTTTCTGGAGAGGAACCCTCAGTGAGTTCTGATCATCCATGTGATAAAGCTGATGTTTAGCACTGCACTTATTTGTTCAGGAAATAATACGTGATTCAGCTTGATCCCCTTAGTAAAACCACCTTACAGCGTGAAATCTTAGAGATATTTGTTCTGGCAGTCTTTTCTTAAATGAAAAAGAAAGCTATTTGTTCTTTTACATGGTAGGGGGCATGTAAAAGTAATCGAATAAGGTGATAATGTAAAGCTTCAGAATTGTCATCAAATAGATTAAAATAACTAACAGTTCAATTTTCTGAAATGTTCTTAATGTTCTGCTGCTAACAGGTCTGCAGGTGATAAGGAAACCACCATGAATGGGCAGCTGGATTTAAGTGGGAAGTTGATCATCAAAGCTCAGCTTGGGGAAGATATTAGGAGAATCCCTATTCATAATGAAGATATCACCTATGATGAATTGGTGCTTATGATGCAAAGAGTTTTTAGAGGAAAACTTCTGAGCAATGATGAAGTCACAATAAAATATAAAGATGAAGGTGAGGTTTAATTACTACTGTTGAGATTTAATTGACCACTGTTGCTCTGATACAGTTTGTCTGTGGATAGAAACTTTGAAGTTCACCTTTCAGAATTGTCAAATATTACAGGCAAATGCAAGTGGTTTCTTGTGAAATCTTTTTAATGGAACAATAGAAGCTATATGTCTTGTTATGGTGTCTTAACAGCATTTCTTTAATTTTTTCTGAAATATTTCAACAGTTTTTTTCTCTCTAAAAGTGCACTTTTTGCTGTTGCAAGAAGTTGACTGCAGGTTTTTCTTCTGTTCACTCATTTAACCATTTTTTTGAGTTTTCAGTGGGTTTGAAGGTGAAAAGAGAATAAACATGTATGACCTAACGGAAGTTCTTATAAGACTGAAAACTTGATTTATGTTTTAGTAATTCTTCTGTTTTTCTTCATCAGTAAAGATTAGAAAAATAATTTTAACTTTAAATGTGCATTAAAAGGTATTTTTCCTCTCTGGGGCCATTTGAATCCGTTGCATATTGGTTGTTCCAAAGAAAATATTGACCATTAGTGTTAAAAAAAACAACCTTAAGGACTTCCACAGAATGAAGAAAGTCCTATTTGAGATGCATAGATAGAAAGTTGTCATTGGAGGGCTTTTCCTCTTTGAATGTCAATGGGGCATGGAAAAGTTACTTAATTTGCAACAGAGGGATGGTGTTCATAAAATGAAACTTGGAACGAAGTGATAAAATCCAAAGTCTCTTAAAGACTGATGATTATGCTGTTGCACAGTAAAAATTCCGACATTACTGAAGCATTTAGGTTCATTTTTCTTAATAGCCTTAAGAAACTTTAGTGTTACCTGTGCTGTCTAAAACGTCAACTTTTATTTATATATCTAAGCAATAAAATTTCACTTTGAATAACGTTCATAAAGCTTTTGAGATGCTGCTTTATCAAAATTGTAAATAGTGTAGATCTTGGGTCTTGACCAGTATTTTGGGTCTTGATCACTAGTGAGAGGGAGATCAGTGGACTTGTGGTGGTTTTGTTTTCCCTCTGATCACATTTTTTTTTCTTTCTGAAATTAGAAAGGTAAAAGGAGATTGGATGCTTTTTCATTACCTTAAAGCTTTGAGTTACTCTGGTTTTATTGCATTCTTACCTGTGCTTTAAGTATGGTCCTCTGGGGTTTTTAGTGTATGCTACTCTGTTTTATTCAAAGTAAGATAATGGTGTATGATGGAGGCAGTAATTGCAGTTTCATTCTTTGGTTGTCTTTCCGAGTCTAGAGACTTACTGCTTTTGCTTCTAGTTTTCTTTGTCTCAGAATTGTATTTGGTTTGCATAGCCAGGTTTTTGGTAGTGAGGCAACTACAGGGGAGGCCAAAGCCAGGCAGCTCCAGGGCAGACAGGGCTAAATCAAGCAGAAATGGTGGTAATGACTCTGTGGTAACATATTTAAAAAGGTAGAAAGTTATGGCACAGATGCAGTTTTGGCCAGAGAAGAGAGGAGCAAGAATATGTGAGAGGAGCAGCCCTGCAGACACCAAGGTCAGTGGGGAAGGAGGGGCAGGAGGTCCAGGCAGCAGAGCAGAGATTCCCTTGCAGCTTGTGTTGCTGACCATGGTGAGGCAGAATGTGCCCCCGCAGCTCATGGAGGTCCATGCAAGCGCAGAGATCCACCTGCATGTCAGTGCAGCCTGTGGAGGAACCTTATACCAGAGCAGCTGGATGCCTGAGAAGAGGCTGTGACCGTGTGCAAGGCTTGTGCTGAAACAGATTCCTGGCGGGACCCATGGAGAGAGGAGCCCATGCTGAAGCAGGTTGCCTGGTAGGACTTGTGACCCTGTGGGGGACCCATGCTGGAGCAGGGGAAGGACTCTTCTGCCTGAGCAATGGCAGAAGCCATAACCTTCATTCCCTGTGCCCCTGCACCACTGGGGGAGGAAGAGATAGAGCTGGAAAGCAAGGATAGGTTGAACGGTGAATTATCCTGCTCTGATTTTGACAGGTAATAAATTCAGTTAGTTTCCCCAAGTTGAGTCTGTTTTGCCCTTTATGGTAATTGATTTGTGATCTCTCCCTGTTCTTATCTCATATCTTGTCCTTTCACTGCATGTTCTCTGACCTGGCTGCTTGAGGAGGGGAGTGATGGAGTGGCTTTGGTGGGTGCTTGGCATCCAGCCAGGCTTAACCCACCACACAGAATGTACTGCTATTTCACTGTGATTTCAGTGGATGTTATGCTAGCTGATCATCACTACTATGAACCAATAAATGTTCTTAATATCAGAGGTAGTTGCAAGTGATCAAGGAAAAGGTTAACAAGGCTTCAGTTTGCTTGTCATATGAGAGCTGTTATATCCTTCATTTCAAGTAGGCCAAGATTCTTCTTAGAGAATCTTCTTAAATCTATTTCAGTCATTAGATGCATTGGAATATATACATTTCAGCTATTTTTGTTTTGTTATTTATCCCCCAGACCTGCTGCAGGAATCTTGTCTGGATCTGTAACAAGGAGGTATCTTGAACTGGTCTAACAATGTCCGCTACTTCCAGAACCTCCATCTGTGTCTTCTCCAAATTCACATGCACAGTCTTTGAGTGTTCAAAGAATGCTTCATCTACCCCTCCATATTCCTTCATTATATTTAGGTTGTGTGTTGCATTTATTAATTACCAGAGAAAATAAGCCTCAGGTTGAATGCTGCTCTGTGAAGTCAAGTTTTATATTCAAGCTTTCAAAGTACTGAGCTAAGGAAATAGCTCTGCTAAATGTGAAAAAATTTTCATGTCCTATTTAAAGTTCTTGAACACACAAAACCCAATGTCAGCTAAAAACCCCCCAACCCCAAACAAACTGATGAGCACTGTCAGCAGTGAATTTGTATGAATCGAAGAGTAAAAGTGCATCTTAAGCACACCGTGTTACAGTTACACATGCTAAAAGGCCCCATAAAGCAAGTAACAGGAACTTTGCTTTTTTTAAAGTTATGCTTGAATTTAAAACAGAAGGCATAATGTGAGATTGGCCTTTTTCTCTTGTTCTTCGTTACCTTGTACTAGACGATTGTTTACTCATAGTGCATGTATTCAAACTGCTGTGTTAGTCAGTAATCTCTGAGACTTTGATAAATTTACCAGAGTGAAGGAAAACTACATTTTGATGTAGTGTGGCTTTTTGATTGTGTAGGGTTTTGTGTTAAGTTTTTGTTTTTTCAGAAATGGACTAAATGAGAAATATCAGGGTGAGTAAGTCTAGTACATAATGAAGCTTAGTAGAGGAGGAGACAGCTGGCATGGTGAAGGAATGAGGCAGATTTCTAATGTTATGAAGGTTGAAATACGTCATGATGATGCAGTGTTAATGCTGAAATACCTTGCAGTCCAGTGGTTCGTTAAGAGAGTCACTAGTTTATTGAAAGAAAAAAATTATAATTAACATAGCAGAGACCATGATACATGGGAAATTGTAGAGCGGGTAAGCTCTGTCCCTTGTAAAAATAAGAAAGATAAGATCTTAAAGTAACAAAATTAGTAAGGAAAATAAAGGGAAGACTGCTTTATTTTCCAGCAGAAAATATAGTACTATCTGTGTCAGGGTAACAGGAATTAAGCTTCATTGGCATTCCTTAAGATGAAAAGTTTTTTTTACTAAAATGCTTAAATTGTCAGACATTTCTATGATATGGCATATACCTTATGAATCCTAGCATATACTCTTAGATAATAACTTGATGGCTGTCAATAGGAGTCATAGAACTGACTTTATGCATCTACCAAGATTCTGTACTTGGTGCTTCTCAGCTTTTTTTTTCTGATAACAATTTAAAATAGAAAATTTATTCATTATTCTTAATGCCTTCAACCTAAAGGTTAAAACAGATGAAGGAGAATTAAGATGGAGTGATCCCAGTTCTTTTGGGTGACATTAATCCATGTAAGCCATGTGCATTGATGTACATTTTCATTCCATTGTGCAGGATAGATGGTTTAGAGCATGCATCTTTGTTCAGGCAGTGAATCTGAGTGTTCACTGGTATGACAGAAGAGTATCAAAGGATAATTTTGTCAATGTTGTGGATTGCTAAGAGAAATAATTATAATTTATTGTGTTAATGAGGAATAGGAGGACTTTTTGTTAAAAGACTGATGGATTTTGCTATCAGCATTCAGGAAAGGTTACTGAAAAGCTGGAGAAAGTGATGAGTTGGAAGGAGCACACATGTCATCACACCCCTCCTTTATTGCCAAAGAAAAAAAAATCTGTTTAACTTTGATCAAGTCTGATTGTCCAAGTCCTGCTATGCGTCATAATGGCAAACAGGGACAGTGATCCTCCTCTTCCTGATGCTGGTGAGGTGGCAGCAGTGAGGCTGCATGTCTGTGCTCACTTTTAGTGTGTGCACGTGCACTCCAGTACAAAAAGACTTGGAAAAGCTGCAGAGGGATCCAGCAGGGTATGGTGAGGACAGGGAGGGGTTTTGTGCTGGTGACCTTCAGGGAGCATTGGAGGGAGCTGGGCTTGTTCACTGTGTTGCAGAGGGTGCTGAGGGCAGAGCCAGTGGAAAGGGAGTTGCAAAGACCATTGAATGTGAACAATTTGCAGTAGCACCAGATGGCAGCAGCCAGAAATTGCAGTTTGAGAGGCTGAGTGTGAGTTTTGGCCAGGAGGGCAGTGTGTCACTGGAGCAGGCTGCCTGGTGGAGTTTGGAACCCTTGTTTCTGGAGACTTTCCAGTCTCTACTCAGAGATCCATGACTGATACTGCTATCAACAGATGTCTTTTGAGATTGTGAGAGTGGAAACAGGACATAAAAAAAATCTTGGGAGGCAACAGTATTTCTTTCAAGAAAACATGAAAATTATTTTACATGTCATCACTTTATTAGTGTTTGTAACTTAATTTTGTTAGAAAGCACCTTCTTTGAAGACTGACAGGCACTGTGAGGTGTTATTAATAGTACTTAAGAAAACCTTCCATTGCAGAGGTGTTACTTGTTACAAAATTAGAATATGTTGTTCTTCAAATTGTGAGCTTTTTGTTTCTTGATATCATGTGTTTTATGACTGTTCATACTGAAGCATTAATTTATTTGATAATTTTAACTATAACTTAGATACAGTTTGCCCTTGTCACTAATGTGTAAGGAATTTGTATACATTCAGAATTTGTAAGCAGTAATCTGTAAAACAGATTCCTGTGTCTGTCCACTGAACCCCCTTGCTAGAGTGTTTTGTGGAGGAGCCTGGGCAGCCTGGAGTTGGCTTCGTTCCAAGCTTTTCAGCATTTTATCTAAACACTGCTGCTTTTCAAGGTGAAACTTCCCCGGATGTTGTTTCACTCCAGTAACTGCTCAGGAAGGAAGTGTTCCTGCTATCCCTTGTGCCAGTACACATTTTCCTGATAATGTGCTTCCACTCTTAACTTTGCACTGTTTAGCTTGGGTTCATTTAAGATATGAACAATCTGTTGAATACGTTAAACACCAGAAAATCTGTCCTGATCTGCCAAAGACAGTAGTCTTGTTTTAGTTGTGATTTTGTTGGGTAAGCAAAGATGTTAACATAGCTTTCTTTGACTCAAACTGTGAGAGGCCAGACTTAATGAGAACTTGGTACTCTTTTGAGGATTAGTACAATAAAAGGTGATCAGTGCTTTGTGCATCACTCTTTGTATCTTAAGAATAAATGATCCCATCCAGTTCTAATATAGTTCCTATGAAAGATGGCAATGTGGAAATTCATTAGGATCCTCTGATATGTGACATGGAAGAAATCCATGCCTAGGAGTTGAGACTTCGTGTCAAATTCCTGTTTGAGGGAAGTTTTCTTCTGACTACTTTGGCATCTTTGTGTCTTCATACTTACTTGTGTGTTAAAGCTGAGAGAGATCTTTACTATTCATTTCTATACACGAACTTTGTTTTTCAGCAAGGGAATGGTAATATTCTTGCAGCTCATGTTCTGAATATAACTTGAGGAAGTGTTCTAGTCATCTGAAATTTTATTTTGGTTTTTAAAAATTGAATTGGATTTGGCTTGTGCCATTTATCTGACTCCTGTCTCTTCATGAACAGTGTGTTCTGGAGTCACTTGGCATAGGCATTTCACTTTTAACTGGAAGCATCATTCTTCCTGGTGTTGGAATTTGTGAACTCCTAGCTCTAATATTTCATCTAATATTTCATATGTGTGTAAACATAAAAGATGGTGAGCTATGGAACATCAAAGGCTGATGTCAGAAGACTCAGTTTTGGAGCCAGTCATGCTTCTGTCTTACCTTCTGTGCATGGTTTTCTGCATACTGATTCTTGCATCAAAATAATAAAACATTTTTTTCTAGTGACCTCAATCAAATAGGGAAAGTTATTTTTCAGTAATGGAGGAGCACTTCTGTCCTGATGTGAAGCTCGGTAGTCATAGGCTATGATTTTAATGTAACTTTTTCTTGTTCTTTTCAGATGGAGATCTTATAACAATTTTTGATAGTTCAGATCTCTCCTTTGCGATTCAATGCAGTAGGATACTTAAGCTGACATTGTTTGGTAAGTATAGAAAACTGTATTTTTCTATTTCTTTTAAATACTATTTATTAAAATTCAGGCAGTGGACTTCACTGACTGGTAGAAAAAAATTTAAATTTGTCACCTTAGAAGGTGGAGAAAATGCAATCAGGAAGTTGGAACTGCTGAGTTAATACATGATAATCTGTTTTCTCTTGATGTTTTTCATGAGACTTCCAAACTTAATGGAAGCTGAAACTACTGCTTTTTTTAAGATTGCTTAAAGTATTTGGCATATATGCATATAGATGTGATCAGTGATTCATTGTTCATTAGTGCTCTTTTCCGTGTTTTCTTCCATTCTTTAGCATTTGTGGGGTTTTCTTCACAGGTGCATGAGAATTTGAAGCTGACACCTTGCAGTGATGCACTGCTCCAAAATAGTGTTAGTTGCTTGAAGCTAACATTTATCCTTTAGCCTTTCTGTAAAAGTTCTTTATTTTCAAGCTACTCTAGGTAACTTAGCATGTAATTAGTTCCAAGCTTTTAACTTGGACACTGACTTTACTCATGAATTGCAGCAGTGTTGTGTGTGCTGTGTTAGTTCTAAAGGGACAGCTTTGCAGAACCACTGCATCATTCAGGGTATATTCAGGGAAATGAGTAAACAATGCAGACACTGCGGACTTTGCTTTGCTACTGTAGTTTTTGCTGAATTGAGATTATATTAAAGGAGCAATAAACTCTAGAATGAGTTCAGTCTGTATGGACTAAACTTTGTCACTTTAAACTCCAGGAAGGATGATGATGCTACAAGCAAGTAAAAGTTGTATTTTTTTTGTCGTCTTAAATTGGATGTCAAAACTGGATATTACTGCAGTTCTATCTAATTGCTGTTTTGCAGTGAATGGACAACCAAGACCCTTAGAATCTAACCAGGTGAAGTACCTGCGCCGAGAGCTGATAGAACTTCGCAATAAAGTCAATCGTTTACTGGACTGTTTAGAGCCACCAGCGGAACCAGGGCTTTCTACTAATCTGCCTGAGAGTGGTAGGCAGCCTGGCAAAGAGTTGTTTGCTTTGATTTGCAGAGTGGTGTGCTGTTTAACAAAGTGAAACATAGATTATTCTTAATTGTTGCTTGATGGCCCGGAATTTAATTTTTAATACTTTAGTTATTTCAGAGCCAGAATTTTTGTTTGATGTACCTGGAGTAAAGCACTGAACTAATTTAGGAATTAAACTTTAGAATCCAAAGTTTTGTTGCAGTGTAGGAAAACACTGTAACTAATGCCTGTGAACCCCAGCAATGTCTTGAGAGGGCTTTTAGTCAAATTAATAGTTTGTTGCTGAAGAGTTCTTGCTCACAGCTGAGTAGTTCCTCTGCTTACTTTGGGCTAGCTCTGGTGCTTATTTTGTGTTGCTAAGCAAATTTGATTCACTAAAACAGTAAGAAGTGAATTCAGCAAAAATTATATCCACTTTTTTTGCCAGGTTAGGAAATTGAATCCACACATTTTGTGCTCAGACCAGCATCAGAGCTGTCTCAGGGTAAGCAGCACAAGGGTGCAGGTAGGGGTGGGAAAGGATTTTTGGGGGAGGGCAAAGTGGGGAAGCACATCTTATTCCCACAGTTTTGAGGTATTGATCTCCTAGCTTAGGACAGTTGTACTGCAAATACTGTATCTCTGTGTGCTTAACTACACAGTTTAGGTAAGCTGGACACAGAAAATAATGATACAAAGTCATGAAATACAATGCTCTGAGTGAAGAGGTGAACCAAGAACATCAGCCTGACTTTTAGGAAGTGTTGCTTTTGTATTTGCACTTTGAAATTTTACTGCTTTTGTTGCTTAAAAAAATTCCATCCCTGTTCCTATAATATATGCAATTAGTAATTTCAGTGGAATACAATGGATACTGGCAAAAAACTATTTGGAAGGAGGTTAGAGTAATGATCTAAGAGTGATCTAAACAAAACTAGCCAGTCTGTATCTATCTGTAGTTGTTAGCTTTTAACAGGAAATGTAGCACTATTAGGTAAGGCATTTCTGAGCGATTCACTTATATATATATATATATGGTTGCAAAGATCTCAACTTTACCTGTCACCTTAGGAAAAATTAGTGGAAAAAGGTAGAGTACAAAACAGAAACTGCAGCTGATAAAACACCCATAATAAGCTGGAACTATCCGGTATGTTTTCCTAATTTTGAATTCTTTGTGGATAATTCATCTATCTGAAGCAGGAGCTTTGTGCCTTTGAATTTCAGAACACGTGATATATGATGTTGGTAGTCCACGGTGTTAGTGTATCTTTAACTGTGAAAGAAACCTAAGCTTTGTGATCCATCCCAGTTTCAGGTCCATCAGTGATTCTTCGCTGCTATCCTAACATGCACATTTCAACAGTTAAATTTATAAAGCCCCCCAGCTGTGCGATGTTGCAGTTGCTGCAGTGCAATGTGTGTGTGTGCTGGTGTTTCAGTTCTGGAGAGCTGGTAACTGGGCGTTTTGCTTTGTAGATGCTGTAGATGGTAGGGACGAAAAGCCTGCTGCTGCTGACGCTAATATTAAGCCATCCACTCAAGTTATAGCAGCGAGCATGTCTGCATTCGATCCGCTAAAGAACCAGGATGAAATCAGCAAGAATGTCATGTCAGCTTTTGGCTTGACAGATGATCAGGTGTCAGGTAAGGATGTGGCTGGTGAAAAGGAAAACTAAACCTGTTCATAATCAATGACTCCAGTTTTGATTTGTAACAAAGCATTTGTATGTTGGGTGTATGTTCACTATGTCTTTTCAGAATTCTAAAACTTGCTGTGTTAAGGTGTTGTATCTCTGTGCTAACTTTTGTGTACAAAATACTGAAATGTTGCTGTTGATTTTAGCATTGTGTTTTAGCTTGGAGTAGAAAATGGCTTCAATTTTTAAAAATTTGAATTACTTAAAGCTATTGTGTGGACTAACTTAATTGGTATCTGCCAGTGATAGAAGAACTCACTGCTCTGCTTTAAGGTGTGATCTTGCAGTTCATGTTCTTGGCTTGTGCTTCTGCTGTTTGGGTCATTCAGAATGTGTGGTATGATCCCACCTTTTCTCCGTTTCATTTTGGAAATAAATAGAATCAACTTTTTCAGAAGCTTTTCAGCAGAAAGGAATAACATACCTGTCTGAATTACATTTATTTTTTAAGAGCTGGAGGCCTGTTGGGCCTAGTAATAGAATGCTAAGCATATGAAAACTGATTATACTAAACTGAATGCTGTCAGCTTGAGACAGGATAACTGAAGCTAGAAAAGCAATGTAGAATGTGGGAGTGTGGTGCAGAGCTTAGAGAAGTGATTTTGCACAGAACCTGTGTGGGCCTGGCAAGGTTTAATGGTTCATTAAAACATGAAAATGAAACTGCTGTTAGCTAACAGGATTTGCTGTGTACTCTCACCGCCAGAGCATGTGAGTTTTTATATGATGTGTGAAGATACAGATGAGCAAACCAGTAGCAACTGGAGTTCATTCCTCCAGTATGGCTGCCATGGCAAAAATGTGGAGTAAGAGGAATAGATCTGCACTGTGTGACTGTGGCTATGCAGGAGCCAAAGTTGTACCCACAGATAGTGGTTAACTTCAGTATGAAGTATTTTTCTGTGGACCAAGCCTATTGTATTTCTTCCTCCCTGGCACATTTTGACTACTATCACAGCATGGTTCTTTCACAAAACAGATGGTACTTGAAAACTTGCAGTGGGCTATCTGAACAAGCAAGCAATAGCAAGTGAAGCACAACTGGCAGAAAATTCAAGCTAATTTTTGAATGAGTGGTTTTGTCAGTGTCAGTTAATGTTTTGATCAGTTATACTTCAATATTTCTGTCTCCATAATTCTTCTGACAGAGTGAACTGACTTGACCATTCTTTGAATGTACAAAGAACTCTATAGAAGACCATTCAAGCAGGGTATAAGAAATCCCATTTCTAAAGATGTAATCCTGCAGTTAGGTGTATATAAATGCAAATGAAATAGTAGGCAGATTTAATTACCTTTCCCCTAATAAGGTTAACATGAAAACACAATTATGGGCTTGTTGGATTCATATTTCTATTGTGTAAATATAACCGTCTTAAAATTGCAAATGAATTGGCAGCAGTTTTAGTACTTGTGCTTAACTTAAAGTGTGTTTTTGAAAGTAGTGTCTCTTAGCATTCATACAGTTGGGAAGATCCAGGTTTAAGTTCCCTGGTTTTTAACAAAATATTTTGCATTAAATTGCAGTATATTATATTTGTTCACGTGTGTTTCTGAACTTCTTACTAATGTAGAGAAAGTCTGAATTCCCAATTTCCATGCTGTCTTTAGCTATCAACTGGAATATTTTCAGAATTAGCAGAGCAGACAATTGCTTTTAGACTGAATCCTGCATATCCTGTCTGGGAGTGTGATTTTAACACCTCTTTGGAGGTTTCCTGTACATGTGCTATTTGACTATCAGTAAAACACTTTGTGGTCCGGTCCATGTGTTTCACAATGAGATGTAAATTCATTTGGATAGTTCCATGCAACCTTTTACCTTTCCTCCAGATTAAGAAAAAAATAGGTAAATGCATCTTGTGTCCAAGCATGGCAACTCTTCAGTGTGTTTGTGTGCAAGGTTACCATTTGAAGCTGTTGAAAAAAATATGCTGTCATGAAGAGTTTTATCTCACAAATGAGTCAGGTTCCTCAGAAGAGTGAAATCTGAGTGACCACCTAGAGATAGGTGGAAAATCCTCCCCTCCCTGCCCCCCCAGTATTTTCAAATGAAAGTTTAGATGTGCTTAGTTTTGGCTTGGGTGTGACACACATGTAAATCTGAAACAGGAAAAACGTTCAAAACATAGCAAGGGAGGGATCTTGTATTAGAATTTTTGAATTTCAACTCGATGTTCATTTCACATACTGTATTTTGTTCTTGCTCCTCTAGGACCACCCAGTGCCCCTGCAGAGGAGCGATCAGGAACGCCAGACAGCATAGCTTCCTCCTCCTCTGCAGCCCATCCCCCTGGGGTTCAGGCACAGCAGCCACCCTACCCCAGCACGCAGCCGCAGACGGGGCAGGTGGAAGGTAAGCAGTGTGCTTTTCTGCAGTCCAGGATGTGAAGGACAGTGTCTGATTCTGCCTTGACTTAGCAGACACAAAGTGGATGCCAAACTGCAAATCGATGCCCTTAGGCAGAGCAGCTTTTGTCCTCGCTGCCCGTGCTGCTCGATACAGAAACAGCAGGTGGAGCAGTGGGTCTGTTTGAAAGGGCGGGTGCTGTGACATGAGAGAGCTTTCATAGAACTGTTTTCTGCTTACATCTGTGTCGTGTCATACACTGTGTGTTTTGTTGAGCTTTCACTCAACTAACAATTTGTGGACTTGTCTAGTATGTATTAAAACTGTTGTTTACTCATCATTTCTATTTAACAGACTGGAGCTAGTATTTCATTGCTTCCTTTTTGTGTATGGCTTGTGCTAGTCATGTTAAACCCTGTAACCACCTTAAATGTATGGTAGTTCGTTATAACTCCTGAGAGCTCAGCTGGCTCTCTTTTAAAGTTTAAGGTCTTAACTCTGGTATTTGGATTTGTTTGCACTATGCCCTTAAAAATGCTGTTTAACTTCTCACAATTTTCCTGTTCTGAGGTTTCCTACATTTAGGCATCCTTTCTTCTGTTGCTATTTTCTAAGTGCACTGAACCTTCAGACCTGCACACTTGTGGATTACACTGTCTGTGAAATAACCTGCTTTGTTACTTCTTCCTCGATATGAAGAATAATAATATGAAATTGTTTCTGTGCTGGTGTAGGCACAAGTGAGAGCCCCCTGATGCTTGCTTTACTGATGTAATGCTCAGACGTGTGAGATGGTGGTCACAGTATCCAGAGTCACTTGCATTGTTTTGCCTAAAGGAAATAAGTATTATTTTGGTTGAGCATAGCATTTGAACAGCTGGTAGTTATGTATAATATTTAAAGAGGTATGAATACTGTTGGTTGCAGTGGAGCTTATGAAACACTTCTTTTGCTGCTTTCAGCCTTTACTTCCTTATTAGTCAAGTGTTATAACACAGCAAGAGACATCTTTGTAGCTTAAAGATAGAGCAGTTTGGTGTTTATGTATAAAAGTTACTTTTGCAAAAAAGGGCTCCAAGTTTTTCTGTTGGCAGCCTGAAAATTTAATGTTCAGAAACCATATTCTCAGCTACTGAACTTGCATTTTATAAGTTTAGGTTTTTTACTTTAGTTCAATACAGTAAGGTAAAAAGTTTTAAGTGTTGCTGTTAAACTGGAACTGAAACAAAGAAGTGAAACACTTAAAAGCGCTAGCAACACTAGCTTGGAATCCTGTATGGCTGCTACCACCAGGGAAGGGGAAAAGTATTTGTTTCAGTAAAACTCATCTTACTTGGGGAAGATGTTATCTAGGCTCATGTATCAGATGAGATGTAGTGATTTTTCTAAACTTGGATCAAGGAAAGTATAGTGCAACAGTACTAATTATAAAGGGATTGATCTATAGTTTTATGTAGCTTTTATTATTGCTACTGCAATCATGTAAGTTTTGGTTATATTTTCCTCACTCTGGTGTAGTCTTTGGGAAGAGATCAGAAGGAACTGTCGTATTTGCTCATTAGAAATTAGGAATACATTGCTTATGCTGTGCATTGTGTATGTGTGGTAAGCAGCAGTCTTAGCAAAGCTGGGTGATGTGAGTGTGATTATCAATTTTATTCCAAAGTGTTCAAAGACTTTTCTTTGAAACGTGGTGTAGTTTTCTGTACTTGACTGAGGTTTGATAGTACTTCAGTTCAGTGGTAATTTGGGGGCTTGTACCATAACCTAGCCAGAACTTTGGATAGGTTTTGATTGTTAGGTTTTCAACAGGATGGACTCACATAAATGGCACTGCTAGTCAACAGCAGCTTCTATTAGAAACTAGTTTTGAAGCTAGTTTGAAATGTTTACTTCACTTCATGAAACAACCCAAAACACCCCAATCTCTGCTTCTCCCACACACTTTCCCAATATTTTGAAGATACAAGTGAACAGGTGATGTCAGTCATGTGTCAGTCATTCTGGTGTCTCAGGGTTTATTTATTAATGGCTTTCTCTGACAGTAAATGCTGTGATGATGATTAGGGTTGTCATGTGTATATCAAGTCTTCTTATTTCTGTGTGCTGTTACTACTGAAGGGCTGCCTCCCTTGAGAAGTTTCAGCATTCACTAATTTGAATTAAATCAATCCAGCAAAGATGTTCTAGTACAGTGCTGTGTCTTGTGGCCTGCACTTTTTTACCACTAAATTCAGTTCTGAACACACACAAAGAAGCAATTATATACAGATGTGGAGGCTTTTTTAGTCTTTGCTGAAATACATGTGACATCTCAGTCCCATAAGCACTTCATGATCTTCTAGGGAAAAGAATGTTGTGTGAATATATGTAAATGGTCTATATTCTGAATCAGACCAGAAGTCTTTTTCAGTGCACAGGAACAATGGTAAATGTTGGCAGACCCTTCACTGAAATAAGCACTGCTAAGTACAAAACCAGACATCAATGCTGTAGCTCATGTAGTTTTCAGATAAAAATCCAGGGAAAGAGAAGACTGAGGACCCATAGGATCATGGCTATATATTAAGACTGTTTTTTAAATGGCATTGGAACACCTCTCTGTTCCTCACTAATGTCTCAGCCCTGGAGAAGACAGCAGGCCTGCTTAGAAACCTTTGGTAAAACTCCATGCTGTTTCTTTGCTATCCCTTTACCTGGGATTTCCAGCAGGTGCCAGTGTGGTCTCTCTTAGCCGGTTGGGAATTATCCTGAGACAGGCAGCCTGCTGGTTATTCTCCCAGAACTTCCCCATGTCAAATGAGTTTCAGAAAGAGAACTTGCTGAGTTTCTAATTCTTAATTATCAAGCTAACAGCGTAAATTCTCTTCAAGCCTTGTGTTTTGCACTCTGATAATCCCACAATAATTGCACACCAAATACTATTTTAAGTGACTGCAGCAATATAAAATACTCCAAACACCTTAGTGTGAATGTAAAATACTGTCCTTTCAGTTGCAAATAATGCAGATAAAAGAAGAAATAAGGAATTACAGTAATTTCACGAATATAAGCCGCACTATTTTCACAAAAATTTTAGTGGAAACCCGGAAGTGCGGCTAGTATTCCAGGGCGGCTAATATATTAACAATATTCTAAAAGCTGCCAACACGGAAGTGAGAGCCTGTGGCAGTCCCAAGCCAAGCTGGAGCCTGGCCACCCCAGCAGAGGTGGGAAAGCCTGGCAGAGGCGGGGCCAGCAGAGCTGGGGGCGGGCGGCAGAGCCTGGGCCAGCAGTGCGGGGGGCGGGCGGCAGAGCCCGGGCCAGCAGCGTGGGGCAGGGGGGCGGCAGAGCCCGGGCCAGCAGCGTGGGGCAGGGGGGCGGCAGAGCCCGAGCCAGCAGCGTGGGGCAGGGGGGCGGCAGAACCGGAGCTAGCGACACAGGGGAGCCCGGCAGAACCGGAGCTAGTGGCACGGGGGAGCCCCGCAGACCCGGGGCTAGCAGCGCGGGGGTGCCCGGCAGAACCGGGGCTAGCAGTGCAGGGGAGCCCGGCAGAACCGGGGCTAGCAGCACAGGGGAGCCCGGCAAAACCGGGGGCCTGCAGTACCGGCCAGGGTGAGCAAACGCGGCGGTGCAGACGGGAGGGGGGGGCGAGTGAGCCCGGCAGCGGCAGCACCACCTGGCCAGCCCCGAGCGGCCCCGCTGAGCTGTGGCGCCAAGCTGGGCCCCCCGGCCCCGTCGGCAGCCATGAGCGGGCTGAGCCTGCCTGGCCCTGTCCCGAGCCAGTGAACGCCACTATGCTGTGATCCTGTTACTCATTGGCAAATTTGTGAAAGTTGCACATGGATTCTCGCTACGAACGAAAGTGCGGCTAATATTCGGGTGCGGCTTTTTTATTGACAAAGACATCAACGTTGTCGATGCACCGGAAGTCCGGCTTATACTCCGTGCGGCTTGTATTCGTGAATTTACTGTACTTTAAATCAGGGTGGACAGGGGTCTGTCTGGGAGGACTTGGAGCAGAGTCAAGTTGCTTTTGTCTTGGTGCAGCTCCGAAGATGGAGTTTACAGTCTCTTTTTACAGTCTGCTGATCTTTGCAGAATGAATAATAGTACAGTAACACTTCATAATAGTAAAGTTTCCATGTCTGCTTCAGTTCAGCTAAGCTTTAGTTTTGGCAGATAATTGATTTTGTTCTTTGACTGTGACTAACTAGATTGAAAAACAGCAGAAGCATAAAGCCTCAACAGGACCTATAGGTTGTCTAAACAAATATTCTGCCTCTTCTGGCCAAGAAATTGAAAACAGTGAATGTAGAAAAAATAAGCATTGACTTGGACTACCAATCTTAAGATTAAGAATGTATGGTTTTATTTTTGCTTTGGGTGTACACCGCTGGGTCTCTTAAGAAAACTTGGCAATGCTAAGAGATGGATGACTTATCTGGAAAATGTGGTCAGCATAAATAGTGTACCACTCTGCTTACAGTACTTGGTTGCAAAAATGGTCTTAAAAACCTAATCTAAACAGACAATCTGAGGACATGTTTAACTTTTGAAGTACTTTAATTTACAGTGTAAGTTCTGGAGCAGTTATGAAGATGTTTAAAGATTCCTGGTCTGTTACCCACCAGAGTAGTGCTAACTAAGGTGCATAGCTTCTGGCAGCCTCTGAAAATGTACAATAGTAAGCCTCATGTAACTCGTTAGATAAACTTCATTTAGTCAGAACAACATGTTTCAGAAACTAAAATCTCTACTTTGATGTCATTTGGTTTGTTTCTGTGATGTTGAACCGTCAGGGTATCATTCTCTGTAATGCACCAGGGTACTGGGCTTCAATGAAATGCGTTTCTAATCCCTAGGTCAGATGTATCAGCAGTACCAGCAGCCTGGTTACCCTGGTCAGCAGCCGCAGGCTCAGCCTCAGCAGCAGTACGGCATGCAGTACCCAGGTAAGCAGCTCTGCAGCAGCAGCTTGGCTGCAGGACCTCTCCTGCAGTGCCTGACCCTGTCAGCTTCAGTCCCTAACCCTTTGGGGCAGATCAGGGTGCTGAACTGCCCAGATGCCTGTGTTCCTTGTGGGAACTGGCACAATGCAGAAGTTGTCAGGAAGAGAGCACTCTAGCTGTTTATGTTGTTAATACGTAGTCAAAAGTTCAGTCCTACTTGATTGTGACCAAAGGAAGGCATTGTTTCTAATCAGCAGAATACCTTGTTAGAAAGGCAGGCAAAATGAATCACCTGAAGCATGAGCAGCCTTCAGGATTATATTCTGCAGTCATGGGATTCTAGCAAGTGAGTGACTAAACATCCCAATTTACCTTCCTTAAATATCAAAGGTGTCTAAAGATGGCCCCTATTTCTTGCATCTAGAATGATCTCCTTGTCCAAAATTCAGTGGTATAAATACTGTAGTTGTCATTCAGTAAATCCTTGGCTATTACATATACTGTAAATCCCAGAGAAATTTTCAAGTGATAGTTTTGCTTTTTTAGTTTTTGATTTTGCTGATTCCTTTAGTAAAAGTGCCAGTGGACTTTTAGCAGAAGAATATTTTAGTGCACTAGTGGTTTATGTACAGTATGTGCAGTGAATTGCGAAAAGCTGGCTTTGGTGTATACCCAAAATAAATGTGACCTCAGAACTTTCAGTTCCTTTAGAAGCAGCTGGCATTTAGGAATGCATAGTATATGCTAGGAATGATTATTCAGATGAGGTTTAGGGATGAATCTGTAAGAGAAGATTCTGTAACAAATTGTATTTTACTGACTAATTTCAGAAAATGATACAAAGCGTGTATCATTCCTTGTTTTAAAAATCCTCAAGCTAAGCAAAAGACTCCAATTAAGTGACTCAGAGCCAGTGTGACCTTTTCTTGGTGCACAGTGGGAGTGCATCAGTTTTTATGTAGGTGAGATTTGCAGAGCTCATGAAGAAATTCAATGCTTAGCTTGGATAAGGACCCTAGAATATTTGGACTAAAGGTCTGTGCTTCAGACCATGTTCCTGTGCACAGTGTGAGAGCTCATTGGTTTGAGTGTCTAAATGGTATAGTGTTCTCTGCAGATTTCTTCCCCCCCATTTGTAATTAGAATACTGATGGATGTACTGAGGTATAATTTCAGAAGTAGCAAGCCTGTTGGAAGTAGAAGGGTCTGTCTGACTCTCTAGGCTTAAAAACTGAGGGGAGAAACAAAGGAATCTGCTTTCCAGACATATTCTACCATTGTCTAATTCATTATTTTACTGATGTTCCTGTGAAAGCTGTAGTGAAAGCAATGTGAGTTTTGCTTTCCAATCAGCATCATCAAGTATGAATGAAATGCTGCCAGAAACTTATTGGGGCACCTCTGTTTGTCATAATTTAGCTCACAATTAATCTTCAGAAACAGAGGGGGTCTTTTTTTAGGACCTGTTTGACAGCAGCCTTTGGAGGTGTTGAGTCATAGGATCTTTTTGTTTGTGTTGCTTTAGTTCTCATGAGTATTGTCTCCTTTCAAACCCATGTCTCCCCAAGAGCAAGATCCTTCCCACTCTTGTAGATCTACTAGGCAACAGTGGCTATTTATACATGGGTGTAAAAATGGTTCAAACCTTCAGAGGTTTGTCTCGTGAGTAAATTCTGATCCCAGTTTCAAGGTGAGTTAACTGCAGTGCCTTCTTACCCTTCTCTTTCCATTTAGGGCTGTGCACTTTTAATAATTTATGTGTCTGGTGTTTAATGCTGACAGGATTCCAGTCACTGGAGAGGTTTCATTGCAAATAGCTGCAGGTGTGTTTCATGATGGATAAAAGTAGCTATTTCTTCATGAAAGGACTTTGTTCCATTTTAAAATTTTTGAGAAGAGAAATTCCCTTTGGAAGCTAGTTTTATGCAGAAAAATCAAATCTGGGACATGTGTAACTGGAAGTTTTGTGCTAAAGTGTTCTGTTCTACACAGCCTTTTCATATTTAATGCTAATACTGAGAACACCTATGATTTAACCAAAGGTATGACTTATATTAAACCCTGAGAGTTTCGTCAAGTTTAATTTAGAGGTTTTATTTGGCAAAGGGTTGAATTTTGCCTTATTTGCCAATGAAGACTTTAATTTTTTGTGTGATATTACGGAAAAGGCTACTTGTCTTTTTTGTTGTTGTTGTTTTTTTGGTTTTTTGGTTTTGTTTTTTTGGTTTTTTTTTTTTTTTTTTTTTTTTTAATTTCTTGTCAGTCACAGGAAAACTGTTTTATAGTAACTGTTGTCAGTGTGCTGTGCTGCCACGGTGTGCACCAAAACCCCGGCTTATGTTAAAGGCAGGAAAACTCGCAGTTCATGTTTGGTTTGCCTTTTCTGTGCTTCCCACATCATTTTGCTTTTGTCACTGTGAGCATTAGGAACAAAAGGTCTTTCTGCAGGCACCCACGGTTCCTTAGTGTCTCTCGGCCCACCTTACTCTCTCTTTCCAGCAGGCTACAGCCAGCAGCAGCCCCCGTCGCAGCAAGCCCAGCAGTTCCCGGCCTACAGCCAGGCGGCTGCCCCGGCCCCAGCCGCTGCCTTCCCGGGCCAGGCGCAGCAGCTGCCCGCACAGCAGCCGCCACAGTACCCGGCGGGCAGCTTTCCCCCGCAGCCCTACACCACGCAGGCCTCCCAGCCCGCCGCCTACAGCAGCTCGCAGGCAGCGCCGGGCACCTTCCAGCCGCGGCCCGGCTTCACCCCCCCGCCCAGCAGCACCATGACCCCCCCACCCAGCGGGCCCAACCCTTACGCCCGCAGCCGTCCCCCCTTTGGGCCGCAGGGCTACACCCAGCCCGGGCCCGGCTACCGCTAGGGAGGTGCCTCTGAAGATGGCAACTGACACCTGCGATTCCATCCCAACAGACTCCAGGATTTTTAATTGAGATTCCAAAACTGTAATGAAGCAAAACTAGAGCTGTTAATTAAATTCTGCTGGGGGAGGGAAATGACCAAATCTTTCCTGCTTTAAATTGTATTCGCTTCCTAGTTTAATTTGGGGCTGGGTGGTTTTTGGAAAACACTACTTAAATGTCTGTAAAGTGATTGACATTCTAGCTTGCCTTGTCTGAAGGATATGAAGATACTAGTTGGAAGTTTAGCCCACTTATCAGGCTTGTTTTTACTAATACGATGATGTACTAAATTAGTTCATTCTGGAAGTCAAACTAGATATGATGTATTATAAATTGTAATGTTCACATGGAAAAACTAATAAAAACCCCGAATCTATTAAATGCCTGATCTTGATTTTGGAAGTTATGTAATACTGAGCAAGACAACCGTGCTAAGACTGGCGTGCTTGTTGGATGCAAAGACTGCATGGTAAAGAGCAGCAATGCTGGTTCTGAGCGTGTAAATGGAGAAGTGCTGGGACTGCAGATAGCTTTCTCAGAGGTTCCGCAGCAGGGGGTGGTTATGTGCTGTCTGCTGTCATTGATTGTCAAGTGACCCTTTTACTAAATAGTTAGGACCACTCCCTAACATCTTAAAGCCTCTTATGTGGGAGAGAATTAATTTATTACTTGAAAATTTAAACGAAATGTGTACCTTTAAAAAAGAACTCTTAAGAAACCCCCTACTTTCCACAGGTTCTTTGCCACCCAGAAGAATTTGGGCATGCAATCCTAGTGACTCAATTTTGAGCCAAGAAAAAGCAGATCAAGGGCTGTAATTAAGTCAATAGACCATATTACAGCAGAGGACAAAACAGTCTCCACGTTAATACTTTCCATTTTGCAGATTCTAGGAATATGTAAAACTAAGTGAGGAATAAAAAAATGAACTGGAGCAAGCTGCTTGGACTCTCCTAAAGACAAATTAGGAAGTCGAGTGAAAATATTCCTACCTTCAGCATTCTTAAATAGTGCTGTACCTACAGCTGCCCAGTAAACTCCTCCCATTTCTGCTCTCAGACCTAACACATCCCATGTTCATCACACCATTTAACAGGGGCTTGTTTCCAGCAAGCAGTTTGTTCTGAATAACAGCATTTACCACAGAAACTAACCCTTGTTTTCATGTAAAACACTTGAAAAAAAGCGCTTGATGAAAAAATACTTTATTAGGAGTACAGTGTACCTGCAATGTACTTTATAAAGTATTTACTATAAATGACTACTCTGTAGAACTGGGTGTTCCTGTTCATATTTCTTCAATACATTAGTAAGGTAATGAATAACACCTTTTAAAAAACCTGCATCTCTTTATTTAGTTCATAAATGTTCAAGCAGTAGACCAAGTAGCTTTTGGGAGAGGTTTTAATCAAAATAACTGTAAAGCAGTGTTAAAGTTCAGTTATCAGTATTTCCCCTTTGTCCCCTTTCATTTTTCTTTCCAAGTCCCTTTGCATGGTGCATACCATTGGCTTTTGAACCAGTGTCAGGCTCTGAAAACTACATTTTCCTGAAAAACCCCAGCTGTGGAGGCCAGCTTTGTTTTTTCATTCCATGTACATATGTACCTGTCCACTTCAATTAAAGAACACCAACCCTCCCTGCCAGCCACCACCAGGCTCATGGGCAGTGGCTCTGATTCCATAGTGACAAGCTGAACATGGCTTTGGCTAGGGCTGAAACATCTGAAAACAAACATGGAAGAAAACCCCACTGAACTTGATAATTTAAAGCTGCACATACAGCAACCTACCTCAGCGTTTCAGCAGGAGCATAAATTGTTTGTACATGTAAGGAGAAAGTGCTTCAAGTTTACTGGCTGCAGGATATTAAAAATTATAGGATCTTTTCTATAATTTATGACTGGGAGATGTTAGAGATGGATTAGGATGGGTAGCTTATGGCACTTGCATTACAGGACCAGTGAATATTTAAAAACTAATGCACTTTGCATTCCATGACCAACTCTGGCATATCTGTGCCTTAAACATTTATTACAACATCGTGATAAATAATATACACACTGTATCTTTTAAAATACCATATAAACCATACCTCAAGAATAGGGAGCCAGCTTCCCTATACATTATCCTACAACATGTCCTTAGCCTGTGTTTTTTTTTAAATTCTAAAAACAAATCTGTAACACTGGATAACTACAGTAAGCAGCCTACACTATTACACAATTAATGCAGTATTGGCATTAGACTTGTATAAGCCTTGCACCAAAGTGCCAGGCGCACCGTAAGCGTTGCCTTCCTGCAGCCTGCGCTGGGCAGCTGGGCGGGGGCACGGGCTGGGCCTCTGCACCGACCCTCACGTGGCACCTACCACTTGCCAGGTATCGATGTGCCACACTCGTACCAGCGTACGTAGTTAATCTGAGTCTCCCCGCCTATTTTCCCAAATTTGACAGGTTCCTGACGAACTGCCCTGAAAAACCCTGGAACAGAGAAGAGAGTTTTGTTTGCATGAAGCTCTCAAGACAGTACCATGCTTTGGTTCCAGCAAGTCTGCAACTAACAATTCAGCGAGTGGCTGTAGTCACCAAGCCATTAACCAAGCCTGCCACAAGCAGAGCTGTTTGCTGCCCCTACATTCACTAGCACTGCAATTTGCCCACCCAACTCGAATTAAAGCAAAAGTGCTTGGGATGGTGGTGCAGAGGGGAAGCCTGCTTCCCCTGGAGATCCCAGCACCCTGCTGTGGGTGGTGTTGGCTGGGCACAGCTTGTGCCCCTGCTTGTCCCCCACTCTGGCCATGCTTGGCTCTCGGAACAGGAGGCTGCTCCATGTTGCAAAGTGACAGTGACAAATAGTCCCCAGCGCACAGCCTTGACACTGCAGTGAACCTCAATAAAAACTGGGGAAAGTTCACAGCATCTTCCCATCCCTAAATGAGAAATCATCCTCCTACTTTCACTCTGTTGCCTTTGACAACACACTTGCTTCCCATTCAAACAATTAACATTAGATTAGAAATTAAAGTATGGAATTGGGGCTCTATCCAACCTGACCATAACAAATGTATGTGTTGCAGGAGCAAGCACATGGACACACACACAAAATACTGTTCTGCAGCTGAGAGACAGCATCAGCCATGATTCCTTCACAGCACTTCAGGTGAAGTACATGTAGTTAATTCAGAAATCAACCTGCTGCAGCCAGAACAATTGGTCTGTTGGTTTGTTCTTTTCTCTGTTCAGTTCATTTGCTAGAAATACAAGCTACTGAAAGGTGAGGTCTTTTGTTTGCTTGTTTTGTTGTTTGTTTTGGCCTAAAAATGAGTGTAGCTCATGAATTCACTCAAATCCAGTTGTTGAAATCAAATTAGTTTTGAGTCTTTTAAACAGGTAGCAAAGTCGTTAGGTAAAAGTTTTTTTAAATACTCAAATATTTTTAAAAGTGTGAATCTGGTACAACTGAGAAGTTTGCAGTCCTGGCAATGCAAATTGGATTCTGACTATCTCATACACAAGCTATCTTTTCCAATGGGCGGCACTGACTGGGAAGGGAAAAGCAAAAACCTCTTTAGAAGAAGCTCACAAAACACATAAACAAACACCCTTCAGACTGCTCAACTACTTTGTTTTTTGGAAAACCTTATGAAATATTTAGGAGCTTCACATTAATCTCCCACACCTACCTCGATGAATTTCTGGACTCAGGTGGCATGTTTTGTAAATGAAGCACAGGAAGGTTTAGTCAACACACTGATATTGTACTGAAAACTGTTTTGCTGTTTTCCTCAGTAAAATGTTCCGTGACTTGCTCAGCACATGTGCACGTACCAGTACAGCCTGTGTTCTTACCCCACAAGGAACAGAACACCTCACCCTGGCACTTCTGCCAAGCAGCAAGGCAGGAGCTCAGCTAGCAGAAGTACAAATTTCTTATGCCTCAGCCTCAGCAATGTGTGAAAAATAACCAGGCAGGTCACACCTGTGTTTAGCACATCCAGTCCCATGTCCACTTAGACCAGATGGAATTTTGGGCACCCTTTTGCAACCAGTACACAAAGAATTACTGCAGCATGAATTATATTTTCCAGCCATAACTTTTCAGTTTCTCATTGGTACCAAACAAGGTATTTAATGCCCAGCTGATTATGTACTATGCTTTAAATCAACCTTGCTACTTTGAATACACCATTTAATGCCTCTCTGCAAACTCTAATCTGCGGTTGGGTTTAGATATGTAACAGCAACTGAATAATTTGTTGGGCTGTTTTAAACAGGAGAAAGGCTGTTTGCTACCTAACAGAACCCAAGTAATTACCATCTTAACAAGTCATCATTCACTCTCAAAAACTTCTTGACCCTCTTCTGCCTGCAAAGCTGGCAGCTCCTTTCATTGCCCTTTATCCATCACACTTTCTCCATTCAATCAGTGGGCATTGAATCCACTGGCAGGAAATAGAAAAAAACAAAGGGATTGTCAAGGTTTGCTACAGAGACAAGTGTTAGGAATTACCATCTTTGACGGGTAGATCTTCTTGCTGTCCTGTCCTTCCATCTAAGAATGAGTCTACAAATTGGCAGTGATCTTCTCCATGGCCCCTCTGGTCTCCTATGTTATAAAATTTTCCTGCAAGCAAAGAAGCAGCAAAGTTTAGTGAAGGCTGTTTCCAAAAACCACCAGAGGCAATGGGCTGTGCTCTTTCCTCTGTGGGGAAGCCAAGGTGAACACTATGATTCTTTTCCTCTCAGGACCTGTAGCTGTAATTTGAACATGACGTGCAGGTTCCAAGTGCTCACAGCTAAGGCAAAAGTGCCCCACTTCTGGCCAAAATCTTATGCCTGGATGTAATTTTTCCCTCTTCTTGCATTTTGTATAGTAAGGGAAATTTTGTTACTACCAAGAACATCATCAAAAAGCAACTTTTGGTAGTGATTTGAATGGAAGGCAGGTCTGGTTCACTGTCAGAAAGCCCCCAGTACCTTCAGAGATGTTTTTATAGACCACCTCCTAACATAGCCAAGGCCTGTTTTATAAATTATCATATTTTTATAACATGCATGTGCAGATGATACCCCTTCACATATAGATGACCTCAGACACTAAGTACTTATCCAGAGCATGGAGAGTGCCCATGTATTTACTTGCAGGATTGCTTAACAGGACACTTGACTTCAACTGAGTGGAAATCAAGGTCTCAAGTGTCCCATGTGCTGTGCTGACATTACAGGCTGTGCTTATCCTGTTAACAGGCACAGTGAAGGAGCTTGGACAGATTATTTTTTTTTCTTGCTGATTTGATTTGCTAGATATTAGTAAAATTCAGTTCAGAAGATGGAGGAGAGCGTGCTACATTCTCTTCCCAAACCTGGGATGGAAACCTTTGTAGATAAACTTATCATTCTTCCTAAGCTTCTTTCACAGCACTTAGTTCTCAATATGTTACACTTTTGGTTGAGATGTTGAAAGGAAAGGCAAGAACACTTAGAAGAAGGCTCAGGATGCAAGTTTAAGCTAGGCAGAAAGTCAGGTCACTCATTAGATAATGGGTGTCCTGGACCTTTGAATCTGTGCCAGTCTGGCCATTTGAGAGGTCGTGGGGTACTTCCAGAGAGCAATTAATAAAAGAGCAGCCTACCAATAAACTCCAATATTTTTGTGATCTGAGCCAAAGTTTTTCACCTCCACCTGACAGCCTCTGTGCATGTGGCTCTTCTGTACCTTTACAAAATTATTTATTGTTATCTAGCTTTGGCTTTAGACATTTTTTTTTTTTTTTTTTTGCATAGGAGAACTGGTCAGAGGGAGTTCCTCTCAGCATTTTTTTGCTCTGAAATTAAGAACATTCAGGCTGCCCAAAAAAGCCTTTTTTTTTTTTTTTTCTTTTTTCCACAGCTGTTGAAGGTCACACATAGAATTTATTTTTTTCCTTCCCTCAATAAATACTTTTTTTTAGGTGGCCTGCTTTTCTGGAATGCCTACAGTGACTGCTCTGGAGAACTGTTAAATGAGGTCAGCAGTAGATGATGGTTTATGGAACAGTCCTGGCATGTGTAACGCAGATTAGTCTTTCTCCATAAGAGAGAGAATAAGCCACATATTTTAATGGCTAACACCAGAACAGTAACTTGCAGATACACACATACTCTTCTGGCCCACAGCTTAACCTATGCATAACTCAAACAATTGGTCTTCATAAATTACCAGCATTCTCAGTGACTATTACATTCTTACTGCCCAATATTTCCATAATAAAAGAACACATTTAAAACCATTTAGCTAACAAATAACTGGCTTTCTGTTCAGGGGATAGCAATTCTAGCACAAAGTTAATTTTTTCCCCCAGTGTTCCCTTGTGGGTGGCCTTACAATCTTATATACAAACTTTGTTTTATACATTATAAATTCCACAGCACTAGAAGAATAAATTCATGCTAAAAACCAGCATGCAAAGATACAGTTGTTGCCTGCCTTATACAACAATACTTGTACAATGCACTCAAGTTTCGAGGCAACCGCACTGCTTCAGCAGGAAAGTTTTGGAAGATTTTTCAGCGTGCAGTGGAATTCAGAGGTCGGTGCAACTCTGCCCTGGTCCAGCTGGCTGGTGCTTGCAGGGACACTTCAGCCAGCCTCGGGGGCAAAGTGAGGCGAGGTGACCATGGAACACATCAGAACAGAGCTTGACTTCAAACAGGAAAACCTCTCACTCCTACACAGAGGCCTCACAGCAAACGGGGCAGAAAGCAGCTTTCCCTCTACATAAATATCTCACTTCTTTTAAATTGTGGCAACTGGTCAGCTCTGGTCGTAACAATTCAAGTGCAAGAACCAGGCTCAGCAAGTATAATGAATACAGTGTGTCTACCTCTTCTTTTTCCATCGAGGTTAAAACACCACCCTTCCAGCTAGAACAAAAACAATCTAATGAAAATGGGCTCCTGATATTAAACTTTTCTCCTTAGATTGGAGTAGCTTTCATTGCAGTGTTAATTCGCTTGATTTAGGGCTGAAGTCTAGTCCTGCAAGATTAGCACTGCTATTTCCTCTGCTGGCTGGTTTTGGGACACATCATGCCTCATTGCCAGTACTTGTCATTTGATCACATCTGGTTAGTACAGCAACAGTTGAATGAATGATACATCTGTTCAAAACATTCTCTTCTATCCACATAATTGCTAAGATATTATTTACATACAGAGTATTGTACTTACTATTAATGACAAGGCTTTCCTTCCTTGTCTGCTCATCAGAGAATGGTGCCAGATGCAAGGCAGGGAAGCTTAAAATTATGGCAATGTGGGCTGCCCTACACTCTCTTGCTCTTTTCCTTCCATGTTCCTTCCATGGAGTCCAGAGCCCTTTTCCTGTGAGGTGCTGAACTCACAGATGGGGCAACTTTAGGTTATGAAAGTGGATTCTTCCAGCCACAGTCTCTCCTAGCTAATTCAATGCAATGTATTGAGCAGACTTGCCTGACTTGCACTCAAAAGGCATTTCCCACACAAATTTGTGCTCAAATGCTAATGCCATTATCACAGAGCTGTCTGTGACAAGAGATCTCACACAGAAGACAGCCAGGGGCTTTGGATGCATTATAAGAAGTTAACGATTCTTAATCTTGCAAATATAGCTTGCACAACCTGCATGAGACACAAAGATCTCCTATAAACAAACTGAAAAACACTGAAAACAAGGCTGTTTCCCCAGCATGTGTCACCTGATTCAGGTCTCAAACACATCACACTCAATTGGGCTTAAAACACCAAACAAAACTTGGGAATGTAAGGCCGGGAAGTTTCCTTTAGTAATAAAATGTAATATGAGAAAGAATGTAAAAACAAAACAAAAATGTCAAAGCAGGTGAGTAAAACCTGTTGACTAGAGTTAAAGCCATGTATTTATAAGCAATCCACTAACCAGATGTTTACTAAAAGGGATGGGAATGACAGGTCTACTCCTGGTCTAAAATGAGGTCCTGATTCTCTAGTTAATAATTATTCCAGCCTACCCTTTAAATACCCATTTGGCTGTTTTACAATATATGCTATTCACTCTGATCTTTATCAATTTTCTCTGTGATCCCCAGCATATGAACAAGTTCTTAAAATCAGATGATCACCACAGGGGGGTTCCTCTGGAGTCTGAAAGTTCAGTATCAAATACATCAGTGGTTACTGAGCACAAGCAAATTACTGTTTATGATTAGTCTGTGGGCTAAATTAAACAAATCGGATCACACTTCAGCAGAGCTCATCTTGTTAAACCTCTTTTTTCAGGAACCATGATATCTTTCAGGGATATATAATGCGGACAGCTGATTTGAATGTTCTTACCTGTAAGTGAATCACTGAGGTATATCTTGTATCTCAAGGAATTGCATAGCTGCACACCTACAAACTTCTTATACCAAGTCCTCTTTACATATTGTTTGCCTTTGCATTCTGAGTATGTATCTGAATTGAATGGGATTTCAGTCCAGATAGCATCTTTCCCCACTGCAGGAGAGGAAAAAACAGGCAGAAATATGATGCTGCATGAAAAATTACATACAACAAATACATTTGAATAACTAGAATTAGAAACCTTGATGAAGCAGAATGTACCATGACACCTGCATTTTGAACATGAGAAATATTTCAGGGAAACACCAAAGTATGCAGATACAACTGGTGCTGTAAACTCCTCCTGCTGTCCTCTGGTGCAGATTTGGAATAGGTTCATTCTAGGGCCTTGTTAGGGGGACAATGTTTGTATTGGCAAAACTCTCATTTACGAAGTGTGTGATACAGTCATCATTCTCCAGTGCGCTCAAGCCAAGACAATCAACTTGCAGCAAACTGTGATCTAACAAAAATACATGTAAAAATGAAGTGCCATTAATTATGTGGAGGAAAATGGTGCCACAGTGTTTGTCAAAGTGAGAGTGATGTCTATTACAAATACAAAAAGCAGTCCAATTTGCTTGAATGATCTCAGCTCTTCTTCAAAAGCTCAGTTTCCCTTCTATCAAGGACAGCAATAGTCTTGTAAGTGGCCTGAGGCAGAGCTAGATCAGGCCTTGTAAAGCAGAAAATTTTTCTAAAACACAAAGACAGATAAATAGAATCCTCTTAGTTGTGCTCTGTTAACTCACTTAAGAAGTGTGGAGTAGCTTATTCATTTCGCAGAGCTTTCTTTGTTTTAATGACAAGGTTGAGAAAATATGAGGTTGTCCTTGGCTCATTTGTGTACCTTGGTTTGAAGCCATCCCATCTGTCATGGGAGCTCCACATCACGTTGATTGCTTTGTGCTCAGGTAAACAAGCAGCCTCACATGAATTCCTTGGCAGGGGCATGGGTGGAAGGAGTGCATTTGTGTGTGAATGCTGTTTGATTCTGTAACTCATCCAGCTGGTGCAGCAGAGCCACCCTCCTTGTAAAATTCTGCTATCTCATTTGTGAAAAAACTGCTGATCAGATTTATATATAAAACACTTACTTGAAATTGGCTCACTCACTCTTGGGTCCGCTGGGGGAAGAAAACAAACATTCAATCAGACACCGTAAAATGAACGTTCCCAATAATTCAATGGAAAAGCATTGGTAAGTGATTTTTTTACAGCTGACATAAGCTGTAATTTGTGAAACAGAAAGAGTTTTGGAAGCAAAGTTAACTTTTGCATTAAATTAAATTAGAAGAAATATATTTCTTATGTGAAACTCCAGTATCGATGAGCTTTTAATAATTTTACTTATGGGACAACACCAGCCAAGCAGAGCTCTAGTAAAAACAAGAGTTTAAACCTTTAACCAGCAAAACCCAATTGTACTGCGTTTTATTAAAATTTCAATTTCAAAACCTAAATAATAAAAAGGGCACTTCTGTAGTACTTGCCACAAAAAACTTGGCTTTGAAAGCCCAAATGTGAGAAATGGATGTGTGCAATTAAGAAAAAACCAAAACTGGATGCTTAATTTGTCCAAACTAAATAGGAGACAGAACATAAGCCTTGTCATTCATGAAAACTGCACTTGGCACAGACTTTTTTTCACTTTTAACAATCTAGGATTACAAAGAGTGCATTCAGAGTTTTTAAATATGTGTGGCATAGTCTGCACTCATCCCTGAGTAATCCTTTGCTCAGCCAAAACTCTCATCCATCAGTGACAGCACTAGTTGAGGATTATTAAATCATTACACCTGGCTCGAAACACAAGATTGAGAAAGTCCTTTTATAAAGGCTAAATTCATTTTGTGTTTTATGTGGTCTTCCAGTACTACCAAGCAATAAACACTTCTGCACAAAAGATGGTATCTTGCTTGCCTAAAGTCAATAAGTCAGTTGTAGTTAACCTTAAGGGCAGCAAGAATAGGGAAAGCAAAAGCTCTCTGAGTCATAGAGAACTTGACTTGGGAACCAACCAATGGCCAAAATAGGCTCTTTAACTGTTTCACTGGAGAGTAAACAGGAGGGAAGGGGACCTACTGGGACACTGACTTTTCACAACAGCTCTTTCTCAATCCTTATTTCAGCCAAATAACATCTCAGTTTACAGCAGCTTTATTGAACAGGTAACAAAAGCACCTATGAGCACACCAGCCCAAAAAAAACCCCATCCAGAACCTGTTAATGAGTTGGATAAATGCAAAAAGGTCAGGAATATAAATCTTAAATGACTGAGCCCTCTCTGTGGATGAAGTAATTTTCTTCACAATGAATACCAGGCAAACCCTCTGTGCTCCTCTGTTTTTTTTTCTTGCTGTCTGTCCATCTTACATCCTCATACAACACAGTTCCAACCCCAGGCTGACTTTCCAGCCACGGTGGTAAAAAACCATTCAGGAGACAGTAAAGAGCAAGACTGAATGCACAAAATGAAGTGAGAGAGCCTTTCATGCATCCCAGAAACATGGGTACTAAAGCTGCTATAAATGATGGTCTGATCTTTGGAAGTTCTTACCTGATTCAGTACTGAATGCCACAACATTGCTACTTGGGCCTTCACCAAGGGGGTTCCTAGGTTTCACGTGGAATTCATAACTGGGGAGTAAAATCAAAGAGATGAAAATTTTTAAACTAAGCATTCTTGAATAGTCTGGAGCAAGCAAGCAGCACAAACATTGGTGCTACTCCCCTTCTGGAGAAGAACAAAAAAAGTCCAATTTCTTGCCACAAAACCATTGAGGCATTTTTTTGTCCTGTGTAAGAATTGAACTGAACACAAAATTAACCAGTCCTTTTGATAATTCTTTGCACACACACTATTAATATTTGATTTAATTCACCACTGACTTGTCTGTCTCCTCTCACAACAGTTTCAGTTCTGGCAAAGGGAGCAAGTTCAGATGAGGTCTGAAGCAACCTGATAAGCAGAGATTGAGTAAAGGACATTGCTATTTATTTGTACTTTTTGCTTTCTGAAGAGCACAAACCTCTAATTCAATGCCTGTCAGGCCCACTAACAGTAACAGACAGGACCAGTAGCAAAACACAGGGCAAGTTTTCCAGGACATGAGCTCAGCCAAGGCAAAGATCCAATTGCTTGAATGTATATTAATAATAAGTATATGAAACAATGACAAGACACTGTGCAGAGTCTCTTTTGCATGTGTTTTTACTAATGTGGCACAGCACCAGCCTGTGTTGTAGTTTTCTCTTGGTCCCTTTTCGTCACCGTGTTGGGAACCAAACACAGTGCTGTGAAAACAGAGCACGACAGAAGAAAAAAATCCAAACCAGCCTCCTCTTCTTAAACCTCCCCCACCTTTCAGTGCTGGATTAACAGTGGAAGTGCCACGTACAGAGGGACATCTCCCATCTGAGCACATGCATGGTGAATCTCTCAGATCGTCTCTTCATCAATGACAAGGAGCCACAGAACACGAGTCAAAAGGACTGTAGGACTAGAAAATGGGCCCCAAATTAGAGGCACTTTTGCTCTAAACACAGAAAAAAATTGGAGTCCCAGAAATGGGCAACTAAACATTCAGCTCTTGACTGGAGAAGATCATTTACCAATTATAACTTTGGTTGCTCGTGACTATAACATAGCATTGTAACTTATTGCTGAAACAATTTCCAAACAGCAATTTTCTAAAGAAAGAAAACCCCCATACCACACTCTGCACAGTTGGAAATTTGTAAACTCCATTTGCAATGCCCCAGAAGAATAATTCCATCCAAACCTTGGATTACCTCTCATTCCTCCTTGGCTCCTGCAAAATCTGAGCTAAGTAACCTCAGTGGAATATTCATGCAGTACCAAGCAACTGTTTTCCATCCACTGTACTTCTAAGACAGTATTTAACTTTAAAATTGCTTACTTAAGCAATTGCCTGTATTTCTAGGTTTTCTTTTCTTTTTGAGAGAAATACTTATATAGACTGGTATGCTGAACAGATGCATTGTGAAAATTCATAGGTATTGCTAAGAGAAATAAGGGTTTCTTTTGAGCTGAAAGAAGTCTATGTGGAGAAATCTTGACATTTATTTAAACATGCTCAAAGAACATTCGGAACTACACATATTACCCCACGGTAGGAGGGAGACATTAACTAAATAATCAATATAAGAAATTTATGAATCTTCATTATTAATTTCAAATTGCTTAAACAAAGACATGCTTTTAAAAATAGGACTTGAGTAGATAGTAATCACATTGGCCATGTGGCATGATAATTTTTTTGGTCAAGAAGTACAGTAATTTAACGATTATAAGCTGCAGGTTACAATACAGAGTGTGATAAAAGGTATCTATTCTATCACCATCTGTTGAGGGTGGGGGCAGTGATCCTTATCTCCATAGGAGATGTTCGGCTAATAGGCCATCCTTTGAAACCAGGTGGGGCATTGTTCTTTATCTTTTCACAACCCGTCCTTCCTCCATAGAGTCATTTTCTGCTAATGGCCCATTGACTCCTACTGTGTGACTGATAAAATTACTTCATCCCATTGGAAGTTGCTCCAGCCAGGGGGAAGAGCCCAATATTTCTTACCAAGATAAAAAAGAGAGGTTTTGGGACACTAAGGTAGCCTCTTTCTCCACTGGACTCCAGAGGAAAACCAGATTTCTCCACATCACCACTGGACCTCCAGAGGGAAACTGCACCTTCTCCAGGAGCACTGTTTCAACTGAGCCACATCTGTCACTGCAAGAGGACTGCAGCCATCATTTAATGGGACTGCTACCAACACCCTGACTGACTGATGGGGTGTCAGGTTGTACTCTGACTTTGTCAGGGTTTGGAG
>PYHW01010413.1:1647646-1659395 GCA_013186435.1 Turdus rufiventris | reverse complement strand
GCAGAGAAAGGCAGAGAAAGGCAGAGAAAGGCAGAGAAAGGCAGAGAAAGGCAGAGAAAGGCAGAGAAAGGCAGAGAAAGGCAGAGAACTGCTATGCTTGTTTGAGGAATCTTTCTCCTGACAAAGTTGGAAGAAGGGCTAAGAGAAATGCTTATCCATGAACCCTGATATCAACAGCAATTTAGTACAGTATCTGTTAGGTTTCTAATAAAACAAATAGAAACCTCCTGCATTTTTCTGCTACTTTCTGAATTTTGCTGTATTGAATCTTTCTTTGTCCTTCCTATCCTTTGAACCTTGCTGTTAACAAAAACTAAACTCTCTGCCTTGATAGAGGTTTTCTTGGGTTTTTCCTTGTATGTGATTAGAAGATTTGGTTGCTAACTACAATACAAAACAATATTAGATAGAGGTGATAACACCCTTGGGACACAATTTAACTAAAATTCCCATAGAAATCACTCAAAGCATTTTTTAAAAGGAGAAGAGTATATTTGAAATCACCAAAATAATTAATGGGGAAGCAGATCAACACCTGACAGGAAGTTATACAAAACTGTGGAATGCAAGCATCACAGGCTTTTTGTTTCTTATTAATACTCTTTTTCTACACCAGTAGGCTGGTGGGACATGTCCTCCAATGGCTACTCAAACTTCCCCAGAGCTATTTAGAACAAGTCTTAATAATTTTCTTTACTACCTTCTAATTACTGCCATCACAAACATGAATGAGAACAGTTTTCAGCAGTCTTCAGGCTCTTTTTTCAAGGCTTCTATAGAAATTTGGACTGTAAAACTTCCTAGACACTATGGTCTGTGCTATGGGCTTCACTGCCCTTAAACAGACCACCAGAATGAAAGAGAAAATGTACACTGTCTAAAAAAAAAAGGTTCCAAGATAGGACAGGGATATGAACTACTACTAGGGTAGAAATAAAAACTACATATTTTGGCAGAGAAGACAGCAGAAATAGCAGAAAATCTCATTGGAAAAAAACCCCAAACAACATCTGCATTTAATATTTTAGGCTAGGAAAGTCCATGAAAAAAGTACAGGTCAGTGAAACCAATTTTTTTCCAAGGAGAATATGCAGAGGAACACCATTACTACTACACAAGAGATGGAACTAAGACAACAAAAACCACAGTAAGCTCAAGCCTCTCAATGTTTATTGCAAAGAAGCAGGTCTAGGAGAAAAACACTGAAAATTGTGGACAATAACCTTATCTTGGCTCACATATGGGAGATCTTGCTTGACTGTTAACATAGGAGAAGTTACTGCAATGCTTTCTTGTGGAGTTTTAATGTAAAACAAAGAAAGAGCAGAGTCCTGGGTATGCCAGTGATACTTCCTCTGGGAGTTCCAATGTGAGCAGCCTTTTAAGGAAACTCAGAAACAGGAGACCTGTATGACCACTTAGATGGAATATTGCAGGTCTCATGCCTCAAATGGCTGCTTGGAAGTTAGACTGTAACTACTTTGATTAAAATGATCAGTTTTGCAGTTTGACTCTTTTCCAAGTGGAATAAACACTGCATTTCTCTCTATAAGAATCACAGAATTTCCATGCAGAGGATGAAATATTGTTAGCTCATACTAGTGCATTTGTTTCTCATTTTTCTTTGCTAAGATAGAAATGACATTTGCATTAACACACTAAGCCACCTTGGTCTGCATTAAAGGAACAGGAGGAAACTGATATCTACAAGGCCAGAAACTGCCCCCAAGGTCCAATCTTACAATAATATATGTTGTAAGACACCTATGAAGGTGACCTGGTCCAGGCCCCTTTTTGTGACAGGGCTGATTTAGCTGCTTTGAGCTCAAGTACAGTGGTGACAGACACTCACTCTTTGAACACCAGAGTTAAAACTGAGTAACTCACTACTCTCTTCAGACTAAATAGGAGAAAGAAGAATAAATGGAATTTGGTTGTTACAATCTTTTCACTATTAAAAGAATAAAGATGGCAAAACCTGTAGAAATGTTGGTGTGTGCTTTAGTGTGATACTGAACAGGGGGCTGAGTAAAATGTGACCTGGACCTACTCTAAAGTTCTTGGACATAATACAAAGGGTACAGTACAAAGTCATAATCAAAGCTGTGTATGTGTGAATATTTGATCACAGAAGCACATCTATAAAAGAAACGTTTAATTAGAAGACATTCATAAAACAAGAGGAAGTTTTCTTCAGGCATCAGTTATAACCAATTAATTAAGATTATATCATTATCTAAAAAGATATATATCAATACAGCAACAAAAATATGTATATCATTATCTAGGTCACATAGTGTAACAGCACTACATACTTTGAGATATTTCAGGAAAAGGTTACAATCAGAAGCAAACCTGAAGAAAACAAACAGAATTCCAGACTGAAGCCAAATAGCATCTTACTGCCATCAAGAATACCAGAGAACTCTGATATCAAATAATGGATATCAAAATTTGAACTTTCTGGATCATTTAAACTATCAGAAATCTTCTAAGATTTGAAATCCTGCAATCACCATATTTGGCAATCCTCTAGGTGAAAAAGAAGATAAAATATTTGTCCTATAAGGAAAAATCCTTTAAATTAATGTGTGGCTGTCAGCTGTGAGGCCTGCCGAATATATCTTTCCTTTGGTATAAAACATATGTATTTCAGCGTTCCAATGAAATCACATTGTACAGGAGCCTCTACGACATTTTTTTAAAGGAAAAAAACACTAAACAATCAGTTACATGAGAAAGCAGCTGACAGTGCCCCATATATATTCAAAGGGTCTGTGTCTTCACTGTCAGAAGTTTTAAAAAATCTCTATTTTACTTTCATCTCAGAGTATCAGACTTGCAGTCAAGTCACCAGCACCACATAAAGCTGGCATATTTAAGATAGAAAGGCAGCAAAATTCCATAATATATATAACTTGATTTATTTAAAAGTAACTTTCACAAGTTAGGGTGCACCTATGCAAGTCCATTTTCATTTCCATCTCCATACTTTCATGGTATGAGTCTGCTAAAACCAAATACTTGGTAACTGTACTCAAAGTTGAAAATCCTTTTTCAGCCAGTGCATTTTTTCTGGATCTAGTCACTTTTAAGACAGCTAAATGGACACAGGATACTACATGATAATCCTCATCCCATTTAACTTGTGTGTTTGTACTTACTGACAGCTGCAGTCGCACATGCAGTTTCTGATGAGCGACTGTAAAAGTTTCTTTGTTGCCTCCCTAACACTGTCCAAATTCATGAAATATTTAAAGTCTGGCCATTAGCTCCCAATCTTTAAAAGCTGCCTTGTCTGAAGGCCAGCACAAAGGAAGGAGGGTATCTGCCTTGCTGCAGAACTTCCCAGAGGTGTAGCTGTGTGACCTATCTGAAGAATGCAAAAGAGTGAAGCAAACAAACAGCATGATTTGGCACCCAGGTTTTCCCTGCTGCTTGTTCTGCCCCCTTCACACTGAAAAGTTGTTGGTCTTGCTTCCCCCTCCTGCTGGTTGTGGGCAATCAACTCTTTAGCTTCTGGGCCAGGCACTACCATCTCCTGAAGTAGCTCAACAGGATGCTAGACCCTGGCCAATGTGATTGCAGACCATCTCTGCCAGGTACAGCTCCTCAAGAGCATACATCTGCACAGCTACAGGCTTGAGCTGCCATGGGGTCTTTCTGGTTTAAACTTACCAATGGAGGCTGAGGTAACAGATTCACGAACATTTTTATGCCTTTTTGGGAAGTCTTTGTTTAGATCTATTGGCTTTAGGTCTGTCCTGAACTGCCTTTAGCTCTGAATGCACTGGACCTTCAGAGCAGCACAGGGTGTTCACACAAGCCTCACTGAAGGCTTCAGGAAAGCTGGAAAAAATAAGTTACTGGTCTCTAATTCAGCTTGACAGTTTCTCCAAAGTGTTCCCAAGAGGCTCTTCCCAGTTAATCCATTTTCTGCTGCTGAGCATCTCTCTTTCCATATTGCTGGTACTTTTGCAAATGCTGATCACCTGCAGGAGGGATTTCTATTTCTCTTCCAAGTTTCTTTTCCAGCTCTACCTCTTCTATAGCTCTTCCCTTTAAGGCTAGCTATGGAAAAGTTTCCTTCCCAGTCTTAATGTATTACTTGATGAATTTTTAGACATTTCAGGGACTCTGTTTATGAGTATTGAGCTGTGTTTAATTGTTGCTCCTCCTCCCATTTGCAGTCAGTTTTATCCACAACTCCATTTCCTTCATCTAATGAGCAGCTCCTGATAGACAGGAGACTTTTTATTATGGACATGTGCTGTTTCTTGGCAGGACAGAAACTGTCTACATGATGCCAGCTGTCTTAACCACTTTCTTGTTTTCCCTGGATTTAGTGTGCCAGCAAGCCTGGATTTAAGTGGTAACAGTAACTTCTTGGGCTTCTGCCAAAGCTCTCAAGGTGTCCTCAAAATTAGGAAACACCCATTTTGCTTGGAATGGGAGTTTTATTGAACAGAGCCATTCTGAGGATTTTACATCCTTAAGTCTGGTGAGACTTGAGAGACATGCACCACTGCGATGTATATCAAAGGTTTTCAGTTTTGGGCAATGGCTTTCACTGTCTTCTTTTTGAGGAAATGGTAGCTGCTCACTCCTCAAGAAAAGTTATCCCTTTGTATCTTAAGTCAGCCTCCACCGGTCACTCCTGATTTCCTATCTAAATCCTTGTAAGAAATGGACACTTCAAAAGACAGCTGTACTCCATGGTGTTTGGTTTGCTCTTGCTACCAAAACCTGAAAGCCTTCTCACAGGTTTGGCAGAATTGCTGCTAATTGAGGTTAAAAACCATCTTATCTGCTTCTGCATAGTTCCTGCCTTCATAATGACCTTTCCAATGGTTCTAGCTGGATCTGCCTGTCTCCATCTTGCTTCCTTTCTGAACAAACAGCAGTGTGAAAAGCTTTTATCTTATGATCATGTGGACACTGCTCCCAGCAGCAAGGGCTTTTCTTTGCGTCAGTGTCCTCCTACACTTAACCAAATCCATTCCATCTCTGCCACCATATGTGATGCAAAGAGTTTGAATGTGGAATTAAAGAGAATCTGCTTGATAATACAGAGCTCTTTTCAAAGATACAATTGTATTATTTCAAAACAGAACTGAAAACACAAGCAGGACAACCTGACAACTTCAACAGCACCTACTTCCCTTCTTAGTCACTACTCCAGAAATACATTGTTTTGTCCTCTCTTATTAAGCCTTTTCAGCTGATCTAGAAAAGCAGTGCTTGGTGCCCAAGCTGTGTACTGCTAACATATCCTAATTGCCTCTTAACATGACAGAACTGTAGTTCACCCTCTCACAAGCCACATGCCTTCAGGAAATAAGACAGCCATTCTTGAAGCAAAACACAGCAATTCCAGCCCATCTTGTGAGCCCATCTTTTGAAATCTGGCAAATAAACTCTTTTGGGGTATCATAATTTTCCCATACATTCTGTTTTTTAAATTCTCTTCCCTTGCCCTCCACTTTATGCAATAGGTTTTCATTCCTTTTCCTAGGAGCTGCTGGTAACAACAGAGGTTGAACGAGCACCTCAGATTACACTACACAGTGCCTAAAAATAAAGTTTCAACATGGGCTCTATGCAGAATTTTGTGCTGTGTTTCCAATTAATGGATGATAATAATAGAAAAGGGTAGTTTATCTAAAACAGAAAAATCCATTCACTAAAGCCAAATGGATGGTCTTACAGGAAAAAACCCAAGTGTCACTCATTAACTTTCTGATGCAATTAGTAAACAATGTAACAAAAGACAAGGGGTTTTCTTCACTGCTCTGAATTTTACCATAAAAAGAAGAATACTTTTTTATGAGATTTGATATTTAAAGATGGATCATCCTTATTTGAGCTAGTTGCATGAGAGGCACACAATCAACTGGCATTTTTAATTTGCCAGCTCTTTTAAGATACTGAAAGAAAATAATATATTCAGGACAAACATGTTTTTCCTCTTCATGGTAATTTCCTTACTTTTGATAGGTAGTCTTTCTGATACAACTAGTGACTTCTTCAGCTTGTCCAGACCGCAAATACTCTTGGAAGCTTCCTAAAGATTCCTCAATATGTATTATCAGTTAACTTACAGGAAAGCTAAACTGAACCACACTTTTTTTCTATCAAAAAAGGAGGAAAAACTGATCAGGTCCTATTTCTGTAGGTATTTCCATTTGATATGGCAGACAGCTGACAGTCTAAATTAATTGGATTAATTCAGAAAATTATATTATTTAACTACCTTGTGTCAGGTTTTAGGTTTTCCACAGTAGAATGGGTTTGATTTGTAGTGATAACTGATTTCTCCTTTTCACCATCAGTTCCTCCATTTTCAGTTGACACAACCTCGTACTCTGGAAAATTACAGTAAAGAAAAATTAGACCAAGCAACATCTCTTATTGAGCTTCTTAAATAGTGTAACTTCTTAGACAGTGAATGAATATGTAATTTTACAGGAATTCAACCTGACTGCCTTTTGCCAGCCTGAAGGACTGGACTTTTGGACTTTTTAACTCATTCAAGTTTGAAAAGAAAATGCAGGAAATGAATGAGCATGCAAATATGTGCATGCACACACAGACACACACCAAGAACTACTGAGTCCACCCAGTGCCTGTTTGTTACTCAGTGCATGAGGCAACAAACTACCCTACGTTTCTGTGGCAACACAAAGGAGTAAAGCATGAACAAAATGGTCTTGGTTCCTAACACTTGCAGTTTTTTATGACAACGAGGAGGTGACTGTGATCACTGTTTTGGTTGTTATTTGTCAGACCTCTCCATTATGTTTTGGTTTTGGGCATACCCCAGTGAAACCCCTTAGACACAGTTAAAGTCAAGCAAAGTACCCGTTCAAAAAACAAAATGATGCAACAAATTATGTTTTCTGTTTCCACCTTTCTATCTGAAACAGCAAATTATTTTTTTTTAAAAACTAGATGTGATGCCTAAATAATATGACTGGAAAAGCCTTCATAAACTATAAAAATAGAAAGAGATGACAGCAACATTGGTTTAAACCTGTCTAAACAAGTAATGTCATACAGGTGCCAATATGAAGCAATCAGTTTTCAGAAAACAGGAGTCAATGCCTTCTCTTGAATTCAGAATTGATTTTGATGAGTCTTTAATTGAGTTGTTAGTTAATGTCAACGTTCCATTTTCGTCAGCTAGTGATGGATGGAAGATGATGGAAGAATTAAGAATGGATGTCTTACATGTTTACCTGCCTGTGTGCTGAGTCCTGCATGACTCACATGCATTTATTCTCAATATAAACTCCTTCCTTTAGAAATGGAAAAAAACCCAAACAGATTCTTTTAAGAGAGAGGACTTGTTGACCCTCTTGCAGTGGGTACTGCAAGTATTATGTTGGCAAAGTTCTACTGACTTACAAGATGGATGTAAGTTTTGATTATGAAACAGCATCCTCAGGTCAAGAAAGATGCCTGCATTATGTGTGTGCATCTATACATATACAGTAATTTCATGATTACAAGCCTCACCATTTTGACTAAAATTTAGCTCCCAACCCGGAAGTGCGGCATACACTCTGGAGCGGCTAATATACTAACAAATTTAGGAAATTTCCAAACCCGGAATTGAGAGCCTGCAAGCGTGGCGGCGCTGCCTGCCCCCGACAAGCGCAGTGGCACTGCCCAGCCCCGATAAGCTCAGCAGCGCTGCTCGCCCCCCGCAAGCATGGCAGTGCCACTCACCCCGACAAGCGTGACGGCAGTGGCGGCCGGGCATGCCTCTCTCCCGCTTCCTGGCAGCTGCAGTGAGTGGGGCTGGGGCCGCTCCCTGGCAGCCGCCCCGAGCAGGGCCGAGCCAGTAAACCCTGCCATCCCACAATTCTGTTACTATTTGGCAACTTTATTGCACATAGGTCCTCGCTGCGAACGACAGAGCGGCTTATAATTGGGTGCAGCTTGTGTATGGACAAAGAATGAAATGTTGCCAACACCTGGAGATGTGGCTTATAGTCAGTGCAGCTTGTAATCGTGAAATTACCGTATACAGTTTTACTGTTGGAACTTCTTGACTAGATCTTAGCAGATGCTGAGAGGAGCCAGAAAATTGGAGAAGATATGGAGTCATACTTCTTAAGTACCTTTTTGTGCGTCATCACTGACACCAACGATCCTTGTTGTATAAATCTCATTATAATCTAGCAGCATTTTCTTATCTACACTAGAGCTGACAGTAACACAGGAAAAGAGACCCACTGGACTCCTTTAATCCCTGGGGATTAAAGTACTTTTAAATGGAAAAATACTACTGCGAAAGTAAATTAAGCTGGAAATACCGTATTATCACACAATGGAGGAAAGAAATCAAACCAACCAGTAACAGTGTCATTGTCTGGTTTTTCCCAATCCAGTATGACAAAGGATGGACAGCCCTCTACAGTCACCACCGTGAGGTTGGTTGGAGGATTTTGTGGAGGACGGGTGGGTTCTTCCTTGCTGCCAACTTCTTCTTGAGGAAAATGTTCAAGAGAGCTTGTGATGGAGCAAGGCACATCATCATCTTTCTTCATGTACTTGACATGGGGGGCTAAGAACAATAGGAACAAGCTGTTATTCAATAGAGTGAACTATAAAAAAGGGCAGTGCCATTTCACCTGGTGCCCAACATCCATCCCAGGACGCCAAGCAGAAGTCTGCATAAGTGAAACACAAAGCTTTCAGAATAAACCCCATATATTCAATATTAAGCTGCCAGTTCTCATTTTTGTTTGTTTGTTTTGGATTTTATGCTTTTGTAGTTGTTTTTTGGTTTTTGCTTGTTTTTAAAATTTTACTTGTTGTTTGACCTGGAATGTGCACTGCCTTCACCCCCTTCCCACTGGCACCACTGAAGAAATGACATTCTGAAGGTATTAGCAGGTAATACACACTGTTTGAAAGAATTAAAATCTGTCACAAAATAGAAAAATCAACTTGATTTCTTCTATAGTAAAATGAGGCTATAATTCTAGTTACAGCTTTTGAGGGGAATGCTAATACAAAGACATCACATACACTTTGTTTCACCAGAAGGAGCAATAATATTAGTCCAGAAAGTAAAAGTAAAATTCCTTCAAGAAAATGCTGATTTGTACTACAGCTCTTCCATCTGCCACTAAAGTGACACACAGTCAAATAAAATTTTGGCCTTTTAATAACCAAATAAGATAATGTAATGCAAGATAACTCAGATTTCATATGCTCCCAGAAATAAAAATACCATAGCTATGAATATCCTACCTTGGTACCTTGGTTTTCCTGAAGAATCTGTTTCTGATGTAGGACTTGAGCTGAAGACAGTTGCATCAACTGTAGAAAACACAGTTATAATTAGCAATAAATACAAAGTTTCAGTGTTAGAACTGCAGCATTTCACAGTTCCTTTGACATTTTAAATTATTATAAGAACAGATAAATGGCACACGTTTGCTGCCAGATCTCTTCATTTTAGGTACTCCATTTTTTCTGTGACGCTGTGTACATCCTGTACTTACCTCCTAGGACAGACAGACATAAGCAAAATGACAGATTTCATGACTGCTATTGGATCCAGTTCACACAATATATAAAAAATACTTTTTAGACCACTGTCCTGGATTTGGTTCAATTGAATTTTTTGTTAAGGAAGAAAAAGGTCAGCCACATTCTGATGGCTGTTTAGCTTGGAGATTTTTTGATATTCTGGGGATATATAGAACTAATACATTGGCACAGTATCGTCTCTAAAAATAACAACAAGGAAATAAAAAATTTTGTCTTCAGAGTGTGCAACTTCCACAAAATTTGAAGGAAATTGAAAGGAAATACACTAATGAAGAGAAATGTGCTAAAGTAGTCAGGATTCGTGATACAGTGTGGTATTAATTAGCCACTACACTGAACGTGATACAAATACTACAATGGACTTCAATTGATAAAACACAACTTTCCAACAAGAATTTATAAATAAATCTAGCATCCAGGTCGCTTTACTGAGCACTGAGAGTCACAGTGAGCTCATGATCATTGTAAGGAGACAAGAATTTAAGTATTACTATAAATCCAGGAAAATTAGAAGCAGCATCATTCGTGACAATACATCAAGAACCGCATATTTGGGCTCAAATATTCTAAGCATACCCTCTTCCAAACCCATTACTATATGCCACCTTGAAAAGACTTAGCTCTGAATTTGTAATCTACTCCCAATTTGATAAAGGGCAAATTACCCACTGACAACTAGGATGGCACTACTACAGTTTTTTCAATTTAAATGGTGGCAGTTTGATCAAATAAAAGAGGATATTGTATCTATGATGAGCACTATCAGTCACTGACAAATAATATTTTGAATTTATGTCCTGGGAAAATTGAAATATCTAGGAAAAGAAGTGCCTTATCTATTCTTTGCACAGCTTTAAATGGCCACTGAATAGTATTGAAAGCCTACTAAGCATGTATGGATTTCTAGGAAGATGGAAGTCCTGTCATGTTCTCTATTAGCAAGATATACAAGAGGAGGGAGCTAGATCTCAGTCAAATAAGAAAAGTCAGTAAGTGGCAGAAAAGAAACCAGAATCACCCAAGACAGAATAATTTTTATGTTAAATATACAATGCATCAATAAAGTTTTGGGAAGGGAAGCAAAAGAAAAACTGAAACCTTAATGTTAATTTAAAAATATAAAAAGAAAAAAGAAGAAAACAGAACTGTTTGTAATATGCTCACCGTAGTACTCTGGAGTTGCAAAAGCTGTTGGTGTCTTATGTAATGTTCCTGTCCTCACAGGTGATGTTGGTCCAGCAGGCTTAGCTACAGTGACAGATGGAGGGACTTGTACCAACAAGACATTCGGCATTTGAAGGAGTCAAACAGCTTTCTGATTCTCTAAGAGAACTCAGTTTTGTGACAACTGCTTCATGCAACAAGTATTTTCTCTTAAATCATACTACATTAGTTTCACGAATATAAGCCGCACCATTTTAACTAAAATTTTGCTCCCACACTGGAAATGCGGCTTACATTCAGGGGCGGCTAATATGTGAATAATTTTCTGATATTTCCAGCCCCTGAAGTGGAAACTGAGGTGCCGAGTCAAGCAAGCTGCCAGTAAAAGCCGGCATTTCGCGATTGTTACAAATTGTTACTCTGTTGTGCCACGGGTGGAGCTGGCTCCCTGCAGACAGCACTGGGGGCGGGGGAGGTCCCTCCTTCCCTCCTCTGCCACAGCCCGAGGGAGAGACAAGGGGGCCTTGTGCTGCCATCGCCTCGGTCCGTGGGGTAAGCGGGGGACTCCTGGCCCCACCTGCCACGGCAGGAGCAGGCAGGCTGCGTCCCCGCCTGCCGCTGCCATGGGAGCAGGGGTGGCTTCATTCCTGTCCCCCACCGCCACCATGGGAGCAGGGGTGGCTCCATTCCTGTCCCCCGCCGCTGCCACGGGAGCAGGCAGGCTCCGTCCCTGCCACAAGAGCGGGGGGGGCTCCGTCCCTGCCTGCCGCCGCCGCGGAAATGCTCTGTCCCTGCCCGCCGCTGCCACAGGAGCAGGGCTGGCTCCGTCCCCGCCCGCCCGCATGGGAGCAGGGGTGGCTCCGTCCCAGCCCGTCGCCACCATGGGAGCAGGGGTGCTCTGTCCCTGCCCGCCGCTGTGGGAGCGGGGGTGGGCTCCGTCCTGGCCCCGTCGGCAGCCCTGAGCAGGGCGAGCCTGCACAGCCTTAGCTGAGCCAGTAAACCCCCCGCCATGCCGCGA
>PYHW01010413.1:1632283-1642825 GCA_013186435.1 Turdus rufiventris | reverse complement strand
GGGGGCGGGGCCTCGGCCAGCAACCTCGCAGGAGGAGCTGGGGGCGGAGCCTCGCTGCAAAAAAAAAGTGTGCCCTATAGACGGGTGCTCCTTATCTGATCTACAATGTTGCAAATTTTGCTGACTCCCGGGGGGTGCGCCTTATAGTCAGGTGCGCCTTATGGTCGTGAAATTACTGTACTTATATTTTCCAGAAAATTATGAAGGATTTTATTATACAAAGTAAAAGCAAAGGAAAAGATTTTTGTTCCACTATTCACCTTTACCCTTCTTTCCTTAAGAAAATCCAGGAGATATGTGCAACACATTTATGTAACAAAAGCCTTTTTGTACCTAAAAGGAGAAAACCCCCAAGAGTAATATAATTCTCATAAGGCTGCCAATGTCAACAACTATGCACGTTGCCTGATACGGAATTACTCGCTCCATAGGGTACCTCAGGTCCTATGTATCAGACCTTAGATTACCCTATAAATAGAGAGATTGTGGGCGAGAAAGGAGCAGATCCAAAGACTCATTTAGGAAAGCTTTTTTGGAAATACTTACAGTATATAAACAGGAATATCTCCATCTCTCTCTCTTCTCTTTTTGTTTTTGGACTCTTGTAGTCATTTATAAAACAGTTGGGTTTTGTTTCTGGGGTTTTTTTTTAAATCCCTCAGATCCAGACAGAAAATAATGCTCTATCTAATTTAGGAGGATGTGGTGGTTTTGAAAATATCATTTGTAAGTTTCATAGTCATTCTTAATCTCCAGATGAGGATGAAAAAAATATGCTTAATATCTGAAAAAGTATAATTTTTTGCATATATGTCATCATACCCTAGATCTTACTAGGTAGTATTCGTCATTACTTTTCCCCTGCACATTATTAGAGAAGGGATTGTCCAAGATATTTATGAAGTAAAAATGTGCAAGTATTGACTTGCTAGTGGTTTCTGGCAAGTCTTTTCTGAACAGGTGAGGTGGAACTACTTGACATTTAAAGGTTCCTTCTTAACCAAACAATTCTATGATTCCATGAATTTTGATATACGTATTAAGGCCTCATGAAGAGAGCTGAGATTGCAGACATACAAGAAAATTATGAAACGGTAGTAGCTAATTTCACAACCATACCCAACTGCCTTTTATGACTGCAGTTCAAGGTATTGGCTTGCCTCAAAGCTCTAAAAGCTTAACCTTAGACATCAAATGTCATAAAATGAGTAAAAGTCAGTCTTAATGTACCTTCAAATCTATATGCATAAAAAATCTTTAGGTCTCTGCAAATCACAAGCTGGATTTACATAAGGAAACACTACTGCCTGACATTCAGTAACAGAAAGTGAAGAGTATCATCCTTGTTTTCAGTTTACACTTTGCCTTCAGCTGCTACAAATCATGCTAGACTTAATCTTTGCAAAGGAAAGTGGTTAGACTGAATAAACCTAAAAATGATAAAACAGCAGAACCTAGCCATCAAGATAGGCTCCTATCTTTGTAGAGGCAAATTAGGTGGAAAGGAAATTCAACAGGGATTAGGAACAAATAGCAGTTCATAAAATAGTGTTTTAAAATCTAGTAACATGTTCACAAAGGAGAAGGTACCTAAAAAGAACATCTGCAGCTGAGCAGTAAATCCAAGAGTAAAACAAAAAAACTTTCATTTTCAGTCAGCTTCTATGTCACAAAAAAACCCCCAAACCCCACAGCTAAAGCAAATTCAGTACTTGGCTATGTTTATGAAACAGAGAAATTCTTTACACAGCAGGGTATTTACCTGTTGTATGTATGTTCTGGTTAAAATATTTTGATTGTTTTGAAAATATGATTGCAAGACTTACCAGAAGAGTAATCCTTACAATACTTAGATTGCACGTGTGAAAAACATTGTAACCTGATTTACATTGTTATTTTCCTTCAAGCTTAACATTCTAATTTTCTCAACTATGCCAATAGTCAAGAAAACTTCCTTATATGTGGGAGTACAAGTTGGTTATGCTTTTACCTTATTCACCTTTGCTATGTGGAAACTATTAGCATGAAAAATGTCAGTGCTTATGGTATTGTGGCTGTTAATCATAAGGATACAATTCTGGTGCTGAAAATTTCTATCATATATAGTGACCTAAGCATATGCAATTGACTAAGCAGTGGCTATAAATTCTTATTTTTATCTCTTTTAGTAGCATCCTGAAGCCGTAAGAATGTGTATCAATGAGGATGATTAAGAATTATTTCTTCTTCTCAGTGGAGGTGTTTTGTGTGCAGAAAAGGCAGGGTTTTCATTTTTATAAACAATTGTTAAAAATTGCTTCATTGTCTACTTATATTAACCTTACCAGAAATTGGCTTTTGCCAGGTGTCAGCATATTCCGGAGGTCTTTTGACACCCATGTCAATTGGTCTGGCAGTAGCCTCAGGTGTATAAAGGTAATCTGTGAAAAAAAAAGAAATTAAATAAGTATCTACAGTGTCTTGGAATACTTGTATATTAAATCTCTTCAAACTCCAGCTGACATGATGTATAAAACAAATATGTGTGGCCCACCTATGTTTTTACTAATAACTTAGTGATATCCATTATCTTCTTATTCAAGTAAGTAGAAAGTGATCTGGTTCTACAAAGTCTGCAGTTTAATTTTAAACATTCCTCAAGTAAAGTATATTTGGAAAGAGCAAATTAATAAGATGAAGAGGTAACAGATGAGTTAAACCAAGATTATGTGTGGAAATATGAGAAGAGAGAGCACTCTGATTTTTCAGTGCAAAGAATAAAATGTCCATTGATTCTTTCAAAGGGCAAAGATCTCCTCCCCATAGTAAGATCTCTGGTCATTCTCCATATTAAATGGTTAGAGCAATCCAGGACCAAATATATTCACCATATTTGGAGTATAAAGTATACACAACATCCAGTTTATATATGAGAGAAAGCCCTACTTAAAAGTTATATAAACATTTTAAGAAAAGTAAGTGCCATTAAAAGATCAACACAACTCCTGGTACAGAACAACTGTTTCACCTGCTGGTATTTATAGGAGAGTCAGACTGTTAAATTAATATGCTTCCTCTACACAAATTAATTATATTTGTTTTAAAAAAATTGTATGCATAATAAAGCAAGAAGATGCACTGCAACTTCATGCTGTCTGTGGGAAAAAACTGCCTGTACCCTTGCACATGATGCAAGACAAAAACCCCAAATATTTCATATATTTAAAGAAATATAAATCTCAATATTACTTCAATTATCAAACTACGACCCTGTTCCAACATGATCTAATCACTTCAACTAAAGATTTCATAGATTTATAATCTGGTTCTCAATTTGTTTTGATATTTCACTGGTATTTTAATGGAATGAAGCAGATAATTTTTCAATTACTTTACTCTTTGACCATTTTTGTTGCATGTTCCTTACAAATCCACAGTCCATATACGATAAATATTTTACTAAAGATTAAAGTAAGCTGGGAGTAAGACTTGCAGCAAGCTGGGAATGGGATGCAGATGACCTGGTCCCTGTGTTTAAAATACCTGAACACGTCATATGGTTTTACATAAATGCAATGTGTTTTCAGGTACGTAAAACAATTAATTAGATTTTCAGCTGTACAAAGCACCAGAGTGATAATCAGTGTTTCATGTGAATGATGTTCAAGGAAGAAAAGGCATGAGAAGACCAGCACCAGCCTTAAAAAAACCATAAAAATGATTTTGTACTTCATAAAGAATAGTTAGAGCATGTTTGGTTTCTCAGCTCACCTTTCAGTGAACGTATCAACAAAATGTGGTCACACATTGACTAATTCACATTAAATCACCCAAGGGTATATTACAAGTTTGAATTAGTTCTGCATCTTACAGTCTCTACAGAAAAAAAAAAAAATCTCTATCCTGCTCCTTGTAATCTAATTTAGAATCATAATATTTTCTGAGTTCTATCGGCTGAGAATGAACAAAATATTGTATATGTCCTAGTTGGAAGAAGTAATTTTTTTTTCTTTTCAGAAACAAGCACTGCTGTTCTGCCCCATGTAAAGTAGTAATGAAAAATAAGTTGAAGTTTCAAACCACAATCATTTCATGTTGACAGAATCTCCTATTTTGAGTATTTCAATACACTTTAAAGTTACATAAAAGTTTGTGTTTTGAACACAAGGTACCTGCACAACCAAATTTTGTTGTATTTGTCACAGCATTTACTTTATTCTACCTAATGTAACTTGCTCATTAAAAGCACTTAACACTTTCATCCAAACTTTTAACAGAATTGAGAATAGATCTATTACTTGCATATGTCTTTGTGTCTTCTTTTAATTCAATATTTTTTCCTGGAAACATTAATGGAACATGCTTAAACTAAACTCTCTGTCTTTAATTGTAGGAACACTATTAGAAGGGTGGATAATTTTAAGGGAAATAATGGAAAAAGTGCCCTTGATAAAATAAACTGAAATACCTTTATACTTGGATTCCTCTGGAACTTGACTATACACACAGAGTTTAAAAAATAGAAAGAAAATAGAACACAAAGTTAATGGCCATTTTAATGAAAACCATGTATGCCTCCCTTTCACAAGGGAAATGGAAATGTTGCTCAAAGTTTGTTTGCTGACATTTGTCAAGGAATCTCAGTAGGTCAGGAGCAGTATTTATACAGTTATTTACAATTAAAAAACAACCCAGTAAGGTAAGTTACACTAACATGAAAAGCCATCTGAATAAAACAGTATTCTAGAGAAAATGACTAAAACATGGCAAAAAACTAAAAGGAATGCTAGTCATGAGGAAGCAATCCCTGCCTCTTTTCCACAGTCAAGTTTACCAGCTGGCATTACAGCTGGCCAGGAGACTGAAAAGCCTGCCAGGAAATCAGCCACAATCCCATGTGCTGGAAAAAATAAATTCCACTGCTTATCATCTGGGCCCTGCAGCTGCCAAGCAGTCTCTGCATGGGGTGAAACATCTTTGCACTGAGGCTAATGAGCCCAGTCAGGAATAAGAAATGGAGTACTCTCAACAGCCAGTCCAGCAAAGTCCAGCAAAGAGTTAAAAGATCCAAACTGGTGTTCAAACAACAGAATACCCAAGAGTAAGTGATGTAATGTCTAAAGATAAGTCTGAAAACATATTGTTACATATATAACATATTCCTAACAGCCCAGTTAAAAATTCTGATCATCTTAGATCAAAAGTTCAGGATTTTGATAACAAAACCACAGAAAATACTGAAAAAGGAACTTTTTTGATTTTGCTCAACTGGTAAGATTTAGAGTTCCAGGTTGTAGAGTTCTTTCCTGAGTCACTTTTGCACAATAAATAATTAATTGCACATTGCTTGGGAGAGATACAGACGATTTCTTTATTTGGTTACCTGAATTCCTTTTGTGTAAATTTATTTTTGTGGGCATAGTCAGCCTTGTGTCTCAGACACTGGCACAATACTGTGATGTACTTTCCTTACAGAAGATTTGGGATTTCACTTACTGATCATCAAGAAAAGTACCAACTGAAAAGTTGTGACAAGCTGCAGTCCCCTCTCAATATGTCATAAATGTATGAAATTCATTGATGAATTCTCCTACACTTCTCAGAAGAATGGTGCAGACTCACAGAGAGGTGTCAATGAGTTGTTGTTGCAGAGGGGTTGTAGGTACAAAGAAGTGGGGAAGAGATAACAAAGGCCAGACCTTTGGTACTTTAAATACCAGGTTTGACTTGAAGGGCTCATTAGGGCTAACACAAAATTTAGCTAAGAGACATCTACAGAATGTTTCTTTAACAATTGTTAGAAAAAAAAATATACTTATTTTTAACTTTGCAATGGAAACCACTACTGTGAGTATCATTTTTCAGAAGAATTCTAAAAGAAGGTATTTATTTACCAGTGAGTACACATAGCAGACACAGTAGACAGTAGTTTTGTGGTGACTTTTGATACCATCTACCACAATGAAACTCTAGTTCTTCTTGGCAACAGACATGGAAATAATAACAAATGGTGGGCACACCAAGAGGGCCACTTACAATATGATTGCTTAGAACAATAACTTAGCAGCATTAAGCACAAAAAACTCCATGTAACAGTTTACTACTATTATGTTTGTACTACTGATTTACTTAGCATGTATTCATTTTTGCTGGTGTTTTTTATAACCTACCAGTACCTCTGCTGAGGTTATGAATATAGGGGAGAAAAGCTCAGTGGACTGTATAATGGAATTGTGTGTTTGTGCATAATTTCATAATGTGATCACTCCTGGAGACCTGAGTGCATTCTCTTATTCCAGGAACCAGACATAAGAAAGCTCACTGTAAGGTGATTTCCAGCACAAGTGAACAACAAACACACAACTACTGAAATTGGGCACTTAATGCTTTAACTGGCTCTGATGTCCTGGAATTTGAAGGCCCCATTTAATTTACCAAAACAGCTATGAAAGGTCAAAGAACACGTACCTCTAATGAAGGCATTCACTCCATATGTAATACAGAAATGTAGGTCATATTCTAAACAGGTTAAATTTAATTAAATTTAAATCTACAGCCATCCTTCTGAGATGATTTCTAACAACATGGTGGGCTTGTGAAAAATGTACAGGAATGAGTAGCTCAAGCCATTCTGTGACCAGCAACATGTATTAAATTACCAAATATACCAGAAAGAAACATTACACAGGCAAAAATATTTATAATGAATGGAACATCCCTCAGGCTATCCTAATCTAACTAGCATAGAAGTAGTAACAGCAGCCAGCAATAATATTGGACAACAGCACCTTTAGCGGGTGGTGAGCCAAAAGTTTGCCTCGAATATATAAAAAATTTATTTATTTATTATTTTTAACTTGAATTGTAATGAAGAATCCCAAAATTATATATTTAATTAACCAATGGCTGTAATAAATAAAAAATCCCCAACACTATTTGTACTGATGTAATAAACTAATGTTCTATGAAATAAAAAAGTATGGATTCATTATGAAGATATTACATTGATTGGATGGAAAAATCAAGTACAACTAAAATAGGATAAATTATTTTTCCCCCAATCAGACCTGTACTTTTTGTGGTTAGAGACATTTGTTATCTGCTTGTTTAAGGGTACAGAAATTGCAGTTCTCATGGTCATCTGCCATCCACCAACAATTTTTTGATGCTGAAGTATCCAACCCTGAATACTGCACAGTCCAAATACTGCATGGTCTGAATGTGAGTAGGTCTGCTGTGAACACACCACATGCATAGAGAGTAACTAACATGATACTTGTCTTTAAGGCTTCCCTACCAAGCCTCCTGACTTGGACTCAAACAAATGGGTGGATGACCCTTTTCACTGAAGCATTTTCCAGTAATTATTGTGGATCTTACATCTAGAAAACATTAGTAAACAGGAGCCACACAATAATCAATCTGTAAATTTAAACAGACTGAGTGCTAATATAATGTCATAATCATCCTTAGGAATTACACAATAAAATCAGTAGAAGCAATTACACATGGCACTCTGAGGAATTAAATTCTGTAATAAACACAATGAGATATTTTGCAGGGCTCGAAATGACTTGGGGAAGTCACATTCCAGTCTTTTATTGATAAATTTTAAAAAACCACCCCAAACCCAGAACTCTACCTGTTGTTGGCACAATCCACTTTGGCAGTCCAGGTGCTTTTGTTCTGGCTGGTGCTAGTGTGGTTCTACTAAAAGCTGTAAGAGTTTCAAAAGAAAAAAGAAGAAAAATAGAAAAAAGAAAGAAGTTCCATGAGAAGAATACCCAACAGACTTTTATTTGTTGCCAAGAATTCCACACTAGAGAAGAAGTAGCAACACCTGCTGTGATGACACACATAGTTTTTGGTTTCTTTTACTTTTTTTTTTTTTTTTTTTTTTTCTGATTTGGAAAGGCTTTACCAGTAGACTAATTACTGATTGAAAAATACCCCCTTTTTTCCCTTCCAACAATACTTCAAATTCCACTAAGAATAGATGAAATTAGCTAACTATTTAACCTCCTCCCCATCCCAGATTGAATAAACAATTACCAGGTCTGGTCTGTGATTTATCCGACGGCTTTGGTCTTGCAGTAGTGAGACGAGTTTTATGAGGGGCTAAAAGAAAGAAGGTCCTGTTTCAATGCTGTGTAAAAGAACACGGACAGTGCAGTGCGATTTGCCAGACAAAAAGGTCCATGCACCAATGTGATACAGCAAAATGGACATATGAGAGTTCTATGAGTTCTAATCCAAAATGCATGTGGAAAATGCTAGTTTCTTTAGTGGTCAGATGATTCCATCATGCAGTCTGACCAGTTACATTCATATGTAGGTTTAGGAAAAAGATGTAAAATATTTACAGCCAGTTACCCAACTGTATATGGATACAGAGTTAGCTCTGCAAGGTATCCATGTCCTTAAGACATTTAAATAGGTTCTGTAAAAAACAAACAAACAAAAAACCTCAAAATAAAACACCAAACGGAACCCCCCCAAACCAAAGACTTAGATAAAACTATGAAACATTAAAATAGTGCTGAGGAAACAATTGGAAGCATTCAGTGCAGACACTGTGCAGGGCAGCTGAAGCACAGTGTCATCAGCAAGGTTGAAATCAGAAGCCCTCAACCTTTTTTTATGGTTGCCTTTCACTTACAGAAAAATTTTGATACTCTAGATGGTATAGAATCTGTGAAAATCACACTGGAAGTTAAAAGCAAAAGCAGCAGCCACTGTTATCTTGCGCCCTATTAGCAATATCTGTAAATCAGTGTTTTTAAGTAGAGCTGACTATTTGATATTCAAGACAAATAAACGTCCAACCCATAGCACCTAATCCGGCCTTTCCTAAGCATCAGAGAAAACACTTATGCAGGACAGAACACATTACTCATTTTTGACACTTAGACTGGGGAAGTTTTGCAGATTTAGATTTTGTAAGGAAAAAGTTGGAACTCAGTTACATCAATGTTTGTAACATTACACACATATGAGTATCCAATACACAGTTCTAATACTGTTTAAAAACTTCATATAATCTTTGATACTTGAGGCAATACTGAGCAAATCCCATTTGCAGAGAAATAAACTATAATATTTGATAAAGAGAAAAATAAATTTCATATTACCTATTTGAAACAGTTTTAAAGGTAATAATAAACAGATATTAAACTACGCTGATTTTACTTAAGATCTACAGACTCTCAATACAACAACTTCAGAATATCTTTAAAAGTTACCTGTATCGAACCAAGGAATTTCAGTTGCTTGACCAATTTTGGGCCTGGGTGAAATGTGGTATGTTTCATTGGGATCTGAAAATGGACATATTAACATATTACTGCTTATCAAATGCAAATAATTTCCTTTTAAACATAAGACATCACAGGTGGAAAGGAAATTCAAATGGTCTGTGCAGATCATAAACAAAAGAGTCAGTGCTAGAAATGTGGCTGAAAATCATGCTTGTATACATGTAAAATACTTTTCAAGTCTGGTAAGATATATATCATTAGTAAGTCAGACAAAATCAGGAATGCTTTTTTATATGACTCCTCAGCCTCATATATGGCTTATTTCTACAAGGAATTGCATGAAGAAGAAAAATGGCTGGAAAATTAAAACCAGCAACATTTTGTACATGCACTGGACTGTAAAGTAACTAAGAAATGAACATGACAAAGATATTAAGGTATTTCTGTTGATTAAAGTGTAGGTTTAGCCATACAACAAAAGCAGAGAAAGTAAAGATTGATGAAAAATAAACAGATTTAATATTCTTATTACCCAAAGGTATTTTGGACCCATCAACAACATGAACTGCTACAAGGTTAATTGATCCCAGGTGTGTTGCCCTTGGAGCTATAAAAAATAAACCATTTGTTCTGTGAGAAGGGAAATTAAAGAAGTTGGATTTCATGAAGGATCTGTCTCCATTTTTTCCTAAAAACCTATCTGCACATCTGCTAGGACAATTTTAACAGACATGAGACAGACACGTTCTGATTAGTCTGGATGTGTTTTCATGCTGACAACCAGACAGTGCAACTATTCTGCTGGGCCTCCACTAACTTCAGAACACTTGCCCTAAAACTGGAGTTCTGACAGTCTTTGGTCTTTCTCATACTTGTATTAACTTACACTTCTCAAAATAAATTCTAGAAGTTCTTACTAATGTATTTGTTTTTCAGACCTCACTCAAATTTGAATGAATTAATTGGAAGGTCTCTAAGTCACTGGATGAAAAGGACAGACAGATAGGCAGAAGCACTGTTGAGGGCTGGGGGAGTTTTTAGGAATTTTTCCCATTATTATGTTAAGCTGGCCGGGCGGCTCCCTTGTTACCCGTTAAGTGCTCAAGACAAAAGGATAGCTAGGCTGGGCCCGATGGCTCGATTACGGAAGGTGGAGTGCTGCTTTGTCCTTCGGCGGGTGGGGGGACACTGGCAGTTCGTCGGCCCGAACTCGGGGACAGAGGTTGCTTTTTCTCCGCGGTGGGACCAGGCCCCTGGACTCCGATTGCTAAAGTTTTCCTGCTTCTGAGAACAAGGCTGAGAACCA
>PYHW01010413.1:1607514-1622222 GCA_013186435.1 Turdus rufiventris | reverse complement strand
GGTTGTGAAAAGATAAAGAACAATGGCTCATCAGCAGAACATCTCCTGCAGAGATAAGGATCACTGCCCCCACCCTCAACAGATGGTGGTAGAACAGCTACCTTTTATCACACTCTGTATTGTAAGGTGCGGCTTATATTCAGGTGCGGCTTATATGTGGACAAAAGAACAAAAAGTTGCCAACACCTGGGACTGCGGCTTATACTCGGTGCAGCTTATAATTGTGAAATTACTGTACTTTCTCCTTCCTTAATTGTCCTAAGGTTGTATATGGGTATAACAATGCAGGTAGACACAATTATAGGAAGTATTACACATTCTTAAATCTCTGAACATCACAAAGGCTCTGGAAAAGTGAACCAGCAACTATGAATGAAAGCTTGTGCCTGGAAAAGAAGAAACAAGCACACAATTTGAGAAATACATTGCAGAATCCTTCTTCTTTGCAATGGCACCCCTTGTTTTCACTTTCACTTTGCCAGAACACAAGTTCATATAGAAAAGTCTTATTTTCACTGAGAATTGTGTAGAAAACACCCATTGTGTGACTTAAGTCACTTGCAGTGACTTACAATGAAATAAAAAACTGAAGATATTTTCAACTTAGCAGGGTGCTTATAAATTCTATATGTCACTGGATTTTATCACTCAAGGAATGTTCCAAAAGACATGCCCAAGGAATATCTTTAAATCTGAAACTCCACTATCACAGTAGAATCCATAAGACACATATGTCAGTATGAAACGGTAAAGAAACAATTAACTTACCAGGTTTTGTTCGTGGCACCTCTGGGCTTAGTGATGTTCTAGGTTTGGAAGGAACATGCTGTGGTTCTCTAGGAACTGGGAAAAAAAACAAGAGCAACAAATACAGCAACTGTTAGAATTTTTTGAGGACTGATACTGACAGAAAGCATAACATTAAAGAACAACACATGCCTTTGAGACCTTTTGGAGTCACAAAAACTTGAGTAATGGAGAAATAAGAATGCTTGGTACATAACAAACCCCAGGGGTGATGGAACACTTTTGTAAGAGGACAGTATAAAACAAGGGCAGTATAGTTGGACAGTGTAAAAGTGAAGCAGCACATGATAGAAACGGAGTATAGAGGCAAGCAGTCAAAGGTAGGTTGTGGTGTTTCCATCCACTTTGCAGAACATGTTTGTGTGAGAAAAAACCCAGAAAAGGATGATAATGAATTGTTAGTGAAAAATCACCAAACTCCCCCTTACAGGATGAACTTTAATATTAAAAAATTATGAGAATGGAGTGCAATGAAGAAGTGCTTGCGATGCTCAGTGAGAAAAAAGCTAAATGTGATGGTCCCCAGGGGATTTACCCTGCAGGTAAAACTGTTACCTATTGTTGGTTTTAGTTGATCAGGTCTAAGTGTTACAGATTCCAGGACTGTATCAGAAACAAAACAGAAAAGATGTTTTGAAAGCTGAAAATTTGCAATTAGCACTACTTTCTGAATCATATACTTTGTATACTGTCTCATACAGAAACAGCTGTATTAAAAGAAGTATCTGAGAAAGCAGTGTTATCTTCAACACAGTGTGAGCTTTGTCCTCCCATAGATTTCAATGAAATATCCAAATATTATCATTCTATTATTTGGAAAATGGTTTTTTAGGGACACAAATCTCTTCCCTTGGCGATGTGATCCAAATGCACCCTAGAAACAAAATTGGAATCAGACAGCACATTTATTATTATTATTATTACTAAACACTATTATTAAAGAGCATTATATGATGTATTGCATTGCATAGTCATATAATTCAACTGTAGATTGGAATGGATCTAAAACAAAACTGGGTAGTTTGGAGCCACGAGGATGTGAAATTGATGTGTTAATTCTTCTGCATGGATTACAATTAAAAAAGGAGAAATGTCTTTGGATCTTTTAAGACAATTACAAGGTAAGTGGATAGTGCTGTAGAAAATGTTCTGTATATTACAGATTCTTGAAGAAACAGCAAGTTTTTGAGGTTTTTGTTTTTGTGGGTTTGTTTTAAACACAAATCAATACAAGCTCATAACATTTGTGTGACAAAACCACAAACCATTTCTGAGAAGGCCAGATACCATAACAATGAAAAACAGTCACAAAGGTAAAAAACTGAGTGTATGAGAAGTTGCAACTTAAGGTAATTTGGAAAAAATGTTTTATAATCAGATGCTATGGTTATAAAATTATGAGAAAACAAGGATTTTGACTGTTTGCTACATGAGGAAATCACATCTAATAGATAACATCAGACTTCAAAAACATCGGTCTATGTTTGCAATTTAAAGGTCCTCAATAAAGTGTTTATCCATAAATTTTTCACATTTACCAAAGGGTAATATATGTTGATATTTGAGACCCTTGTAATTTTCTGTTGATACTACCAACTGAGAGCATGGTACAGAAAGTAATTTTTTCTGCCTTCCACTGAATTCAACTGCTCTCACATTTAATGACATAAAACCCCAGTATTTTGGAATACAATGTAAAGGGTCATTAATGCAAATAAATATTTATAAGCAAATACTAAGTATGCACATATAACTGGGCCATTTACTCTCTTACGCAGAAAATAATAATGACATGAAATTAATTAATTGTGGCTTAGATAGGAAACATTTATTCTAACAGTGCAAAGCACTGTTGAAGAGAATTATACCTCCCAAGTAGCCTCAGTACACACTCCAATTCTTTGGTATCTGCTTTAGTTAGCAAGGTTAATCTGAGTGCAACAACACTACTCATTATGTTGCACTGAAATAGCAGAGGTTTATTGTTTTGCTCAGTGAAAAAATACCTAGCAAATGTCACTACTCGTGAAAACTACAATTCAATCACTGAACAGAACAGAACCCATTCTGTTTTAACTGGCTCTGATAACTAAACAGCTGCTCATAAATACATTTCAATCCAAAATCAACTATAACAGAAACAATCACAAAGCAGTTTACCATCTTTGGCTTGTGGGATGAGAGGTTTGGGTGAAGTTTTAGGTTTAGATGGAACACGTTGAGTCTCCTTTGGAGCTGGAAGAGAAAACGTGGGCAGTAAGTTAGTTAAATTGCGCAGCAATTAGCATCTGATACCAGCTGAACACACAAGCACAGAAACCTCACACCTGCAACTGAGAAGAAGTAGGCAAGTCATGTAATACTCTCCACGTGTTTAAAACAATCTAAGCAAGAAAGTGGAATTTTAGACATTTTTGAAGCACAGTTTTTATTTGTGTTTTTCAAATAAAAACTGGAACAAGTGCAAACAAGCATAATTATGAGAAAGATGATTCAGAGCTGCCAGAATAATTTCTTTTTTTTTTTTTTATAAAGGAGACATTCCAGCTGTGAAGAGAGCAATACACGCAACTGTTTTGAATGCCAAGCAAGATAATCACCTAGAAGAAAAATGAGGTTAAATGAAATGATCCTGAGGCATAAGGTGACTAACTTCAGTGATGCTTGCTGTGATGTAAATAAAGCAAACACAACAGCTTGCCAAGGAAATGCTATTACTTATGGGTGACCTTGGTGGTTCAGTTCTAAGTGTAATAGGTTCCAAGACTGCAACAGAAACAGTATGATAAAGTGAGTAAGAAACAAACTCCAAAAACTTGAAATTACTCCAGTGGTAAGCAGAAAGGCAGGAACTAACACAACACCACAGTAATATGGATCTTCAAGCTGACTTTTAAACAGTGGGCAATCAAATTCCTTAATAATACAGGTAAAATAAGAAATAGGTAATTGGACAAACTTGAAGGCAATAGAAGAAAATATGTGTGAATAAAAGCAATGAATAGATGGCAAATAGAAGCAAAAATATGTGGATACTCAAACATGTGGAAAATCAGGGACAGCAAGGGACTCTTGATATACAGAATGTCAGGAGTCCTCATATTGAACTCTGTTACAGTAATTTCATGCTTATAAGCTGCACCTGATTATAAGCCCCACGTTACAATACAGTGTGATAAAAGGTATCTATTCCATCACCACCTGTTGAGGGTGGGGGCAGTGATCCTTATCAACATGGGAGATATTCTGCTAATAGGCCATCCATTGAAACCAGGTGGGGCATTGTTCTTTATCTTTTCACAACCCATCCTTCCTCCAGAGAGCCATTTTCTGCTAATGGCCCATTGAGTCCCACTGTGTGACTGATAAAATTACTTCATCCCATTGGATGTCGCTCCAGCCAGGGGGAAGAGCCCAACATTTCTTACCAAGATCAAAACACAGGTTTTGGGACACTAAGGTAGCCCCTTTCTCCACTGGACTCCAGAGGAAAATCAGATTTCTCCACATCACCACTGGACCTCTGGAGGGAAACTGCACCTTGTACAGGAGCACTGCTTCAACTGAACCATATCTGTCACTGCAAGAGGACTGCAGCCATCATTTAATGGGACTGCTACCCACACCCTGACTGACAGGGTGTCAGGTTGTACTCTGACTTTGTCAGGGTTTGGAGTTTATTCCTTTGTAGTAGTATATTTCTACCTTAATTTCCCTAGTAAAGAACTGTTATTCCTAATTCCCATATTTTTGCCTGAAAGCCTCTTGATTTCAAAATTATAACAATTTGGAGGGAGGGGGTTTACATTCTGCATTTCAAAGAGAAGCTCCTGCCTTTCTCAGCAGACACCTGTCCTCCAAACTAAAACAGCATATTTTCATTATTTGTCCATATATAAGCCGCACCTGATTATAAGCCGCACTTCGGGTTGGGACCAAAATTTTAGTCAAAATGGTGCAGCTTATAATCGTGAAATTACTGTATTTGAAAGTAGTGTGCTGAACATGACAAAATAGTTGAATTTTTCCTCTGAAGTGAGCAATTAAGCAGAGGACTAAAAGGCTGCTATTGGTAGAGCTGTATTTATTAGTTATCTGAAAAAAATTAGTTTGATAAAGCCTGTTAGTTTTTTTCTCATATCCACTTACTTACAATTTGGATCACAAAAACAATATATCATGCCCTTTTCCTAGTCACAAATGCTACCAAATGGGACAAAATTTTATGAGATGGCAGAATCTATAAAAAATTCTTGACAATAAAGAAAATATATTAAAATAATGGTAATACATAAATTCTTCCCTCTCAAGGCAGTAACAAGTAGTGTATAAAACACATTTACACGTATCTAAAGAGAGAACCTGTTCTATAACTCACATTCACTTTTCTCCCAAACTCTCTTATGCATCTACCCATTTTAAAAATGGGCTTCACAGTAAATAACACTGTAAAATTTGATTGCAATTGAGGGAGTTTATACTGGAGTATTGATTACATGTCTGTTAACATTCGCAGTTACAATATTCTGTAGTATTAATATTGCTTTTAATGAGGAAAAAAACCCAAAACAACCAGCATTAACTTCTACTGACAGTGGCCAGATACTCCATAAAAATCCCAAACTAGTCACTAATTTTTCAAGTGTTCTTACAACATATGCCTGGTTTGCAAAGACTTTGCCATTGTTCAAGCTCATCAGTTACCTTTGCACATCAGATTCAAATTTTTTTCTACAAAACACTGATTTCTATTTGCAGCTTGCGTTTGAAAATTCAGTCAGCTCTTACAAAGAGAAAAACAGCTTCCAATAATAAAAATAAATTTATATTATTTGTTAAGTCAGCAAACTTTCTCCTGGAGTAGTACGGTTTCTTTTTGTACAAGAAATATCCCAAAAAATGAACAGTTGTTCCCCCCACCTAGAGGGGGAAAAAAAGTTGAAGATTTAATATTATTACTTTCTGCACTAGTAGCAAGTCTCAGAACATGATTCCAAAAGAAGTGCCTTTTCAGATTTAGCTTGAGGTGTTTTGATCTTAGCAGATCATTTGGGCTTCAAATGTGAGGAATATGTATTTTAGATACTGGGAAAACCAGCATTTAAGCTGAAAGTAAATGGTTCCATAGAAAATCACATTCAGCAATGAAGAAATGAAGTCTAGAAAATGACCCTCTGTCCATATCAATGAATAACCACAGAAAAAGAAATTGTACTATGTATTCAATGCATGAAATATTGTTGGATATGAATAAAACGAGCGATGATTATCCCTTTGATGGATAATCCAAGAGTTGGATGTTCTTCTGCAGCAAAATTAACTTATCATAGTTTAGTCAAAAGCCAAAGAGACTTAACAAGCAATGCTAAGAAAAGGTTGTTATATGACATCAACCTTGATAAATCAATGTCCTTAGAGGAATTTTGAAATATTTAATGGTGTACAACTTGTTGCAGTTGAAAACTATGAATTTAAGTCATTTGTTGCTAATTGACTGATTCTATTTCATCAAATCATTTAATTAAGACGTAAAGCTGTCCTTGTCCCTTAAAGTATCATATATGTGCCAGTTTCATCCAGGTTTTAAAGACCAAAGCTAGACTGCTGAAACATCTTGAAGCCCTTCTCAGAATACAACCTGCACAGTAAATGCAAACAGTGATTCAAATTTTCCTTTGAATTAAATATAGCATTTCAGAGCTCACTGCAAAGGAGAGACCTTTGTTCTTAGTCTGCATACAAAATTATATATAAACAATAGTTTAATATATGTTCCCAAACAGTGCTCATTAAAAATATTTTTTTTAATTGAACACAATTTTGGAAGTATTAATTGAAAAAAATGCAGTATTTTCCATACATTTGATAAATTATCAAGCACTATGACACAAAACTCCTTCTGCAGGAATTGTTTAGCAGTCTGTAGTTTTAAATGCAATTTTTAGATTATATTATTTTTATATTCCACAAAATATTATTGCAATAATTCTTAATCTTTCTTCTTTTAATGTAAGTGAAAATTTTAAGTAAATACCTTTGAAGTGATATCCTATCTTTTAGAAGCCATGCCCATGTTAGAAACATGGACAAACAATAAAGCACCAAGATGATACGTCCATTTGCTGGGTTTGGACCACACATGAATAAGCAAGGAGCCTCCAGGAAATGGTGTTTTCAACTGCACATGTTATCAGACCAATGAAAAGAAGGATGACTCATAATCATTACCCTCTGCAGTCTTTGGACGTTCATATGTGTAGGGACTCCTAGTAGTGACTGACACTGGAAGGGTTGCTGCTGGAATAAAGAGAATTTTCTTAAGAGATTTACAGGTGCACCTGTATCTGTCTTTCAGCTGCTGGTATGGCTCAGGTGCTCTTGCTTCTCAACTATAATCCACCTCTTCAAAACTCTTCAAATGGAAACACTGAGTAAATGATAAATTTTCTGAAATTGCCCTGTGTGACTTTTGCTGCTTTTGGAAGATGCTATGCTACAGGAACATACTTGGGAGAGGAGCCCTCTAAAGCTTCACCTTCCTGTTTTACTGAATTTTATTTATCTCTTTATGGCTGTAGACCAGTGAAAAGAAACAGTTCCAGAGAACTCAGTTTTCTTTGGTAAATCTTTCTATTGATTTTCCTGGGTTTCTCCCATAGTGATACAAAGGATAGATGTGAAAGTTTTCAGGTGTAAATAACTGTAAGGTCACAGAAAGCAAGGCTGAAGATCCCAGCAGATTATCTAGTGCCACTGCACATTAGATCATCAAGCCAACAAGCTCCCTATCTCTAGAGTACTTAATAGGGTTTGAAAGGAAAAAACTCCAAACATCCTGAAAAATATAAAGAACTTTGATGTCAATATTGGTAGAATTGTTTGATATTAGCATGACTTTACAAACAGAATCCACTTTCAGTCCTAAATACATCTACAATCATTGAGTAATCTTTGTGCTTATCCTTCAAATTTTGCTTTATTTTCTCTGTTTTGACTCAGCCTCTGTCCCTCCTTAAAGATTTTAATTAGGAAAGAAAAAATGATGAATTAATATTGTACTATGTTTTGAACTCAAAATATATTTTTGGACATACCAACGATTTGTTACATAATTCACAAGCATTTTAAGACTCACAAGTACACTTATTTTACCCTAAAATTTTTAAATACAATAAAATCAGAGACCTAAGACCTCAAAAACTCAGTCAGTTTAGATAGAAAATCACATTCTTAAATTAAAAGTCCCCACATGAAAGTTTATGATGGTTTACCTGGGTGGATGGTGTTTAAATTTAAAAGATTGAATTATTTCAGAATTATAAATTTTCCCTCTTTTCTCTGTTGACATTTTTTTATAGCTTAGACAGTTTTTCTATTTGACACTATTGCCACTATTCTAAGAAGGCAAAATGCTCAAAAATGGCTTCAAGATAGGTAATTTGTACATTTAAGTAAATGCCCAGAGAGGTTGCGGAGTCTCAATCCCTGGAGATATTTTAAAAATTTTCTGTAAAGTAAGTGTTGCAGTGCATTTGGGTGCACAATAGAAAATTCATTATACTTTCCTTTTCTGAAAAATAGAGACTGTTTAGAGAGAGGTATTCATGCTAACAATAGTAAAAGGGAGGACAATGGCTGGGCATGATCACATTGGCCACAAAACCTTATTTTTTTCCTGCAGGCAACAGATTCACCCAAATATTATTACCGAAATACCAAGAAAGAGAATGAACTTTCACTAGAACGTACAGTTTGTTAGCTAGAAAATCTGAAGATAATTTAATATTTGGGGTTTTTTAAATGAAGCTTTTTTTCTCCACAGCTAAAAAAGGCAAATACTTTACCAGAAACAGCACAAAAATAATATTAATAATGAAAGCTAAAATTATTGTTTGACCCAAAGGAAGTTATTAGTACTTCATTAATTAAATATGAATTTGGCATATATTGTTCATCATTTCAATTCACTGTTAGAGAAAGGTGACAACCACTATCATGACACAAGTTTCTAATTTAAGCTGAATTCCACGTGATGCTGGAACATAGACAGACTCCTATTTTTTTTTCATTTGCCACCTACCCAAAAGCCAGCTTATCCCCATGCACTGCATACTTTATGGCTCAAATAATATTTTCTGAAGAATATATTTTGTCACATCAGAACACATGCTAGTTTCACCACCTACTTAAAAAAGAATCATGACAAGCTTCATCAAGATTAAAATGTAGATCTTAGGATTCTACCCGATTGATTCATGAGACCACCAATGGGAAAGAAAAAAACAGAGACATCTGCAAAAATATGTAACAATGCCACTTTCTTTGTAGGCATATAAAAACTTGCTATAGAGCCATTCTGTGGAAACACCAGGATAAAACCTTGATCTTGGCATTTCCAGGGTATAAAAAAATATTATGCAACAGTTTCCAAATGAGTTGCTTTTTTTCCTCAGTCATTTCAAAAAACAACATGCAGGACTTAGATCTATATTCAGACATAGGCACCTACAGCAGAGACAAAAGTAATGATTCTTGCAATACAATACTGAATTTCCTACACTAAAAATTATGCAGGAGCTGTAAGCAGCATAAAAACCTAATTATGCACAGTATTCTGAGACAATTCCAAGTCCTAAGTGTTATTCCTTTAACAAGCTTCACAGGAAATAATTTAGTGTGAAGAGAGTTAATTTTATTTTATTGAGCAGAAAATAAATTGCAGGGAATCTGGAAAGAATTTAATAAAATCTTGTGATCTATTCCAGCATTGAGTCATATAATCTTACAATAAACAATTATGCAATTTAAAGCCTTCTAATTTCATTATAAACCACGTAACACTAGAAATAATTTTACAACTGTATTTATTTATTCTTCAGGTCCAGAAAATGCCAGGCGTGTTTTATTCTCTGCCATATATCATAGACGAAATTTTACCTCGGTGTGAAGATGCTGTTTCATTTGGGATCATACAATATGTCTTTACTGAATTCCAGAACAAAATTCCACTCTTATTTTCACAGTTTCAGTTAAGTCTACATATGCACTAATGATCACTGAATCAAAACAAATCCTATAGTTCTATGGAAGATGCTATATCCATCATCAAAACAGTACAATTTGCGTTTTCTGGACCCTATACTGAACTAAGTTGGCAAACTTGTTATTTCAAAATGAAAAGCAGGAAAGATTTTTCTTTGATGTCAGGCTGTGTGAGTTGGTGACTGGGGATACAAAAGTTATAAGTTTTCTTGCTTTGCTTCTATTTTTTTTTTTTTTTTTTTTTGGTCCAATAGAGAGACATTATTCCTAAAAGAGGAATTCCTCACCTTTCTGATTATTAAGTGCCAAAGTTCACATTCACACTGCAGAAATACAAGCTAAAATGCGCTACTTAAACAATACACTATAACAAATGGTTTCTGTGGAAATTAGTTACCAGGTTTAGTTTGTGGCTTTTGGGGTCTGGCAGATGCTCTAGGTTTAGATGCAGAAGTAGTGAGTTTTGCTTCTTTAGGAGCTGAAAGAAATATACTGGATTGCAAATTTATGCTTTCCACTCTATCACAGAAGAAAAAAAAATCAAATGAGGCAATGAATGGCTACTGGGAGCAAAAGCAAATGGTAGAATCAGATATGCCAAGAAGGCTTCTCGATTCTTCCTAAGAATTCACTACTCTAGCAAAATCCATTTGCTCTTCACTGTAAAAGTGAGTAATTGCATTAAATATGCAATTGAAGTGTGCAGTCACTTCCAAATGTTCCTCTCATTCAGTTACCAAATTCATTTTTGTAAGATATCTAAGAGATAAAACAATATTTTTTTTTTAATCTTTTTGAATTCCAAGTCAATTTTAAGCCACAAGAAGACATATACAGACAAAATATACAGAAATGTCCTTGATTTTTGGCACAGTAAAGAAATTACTGGCAAACAGCTGGAAGAACATGGAATCAATTAAAAAAAAATGGAACTGCTTCATAAGTGCAGTCACTGAATTCTGCTAATAGAAGTAGCTAATATAAGTGGAATAATATAAATAGAACAGCAGTATAATTTAAATAGTAAAATCAAGAACAGTGAGTCCTAGAAACCCTTTTCCCACCAAACATGCACGGGTTGAAACTGTAATTAGCTAATCTGCTGTTGGTCTGACTTCAGATAAAGTGCAAACTCAATTTCAGGCAGAGGTAACTAACTTTGTACATTTTTAAAAAGCAGTGCTATGAGACTGCTTTCCAATAAAATGTTTCATAGCAATTGACACAGTAGAAAAATGTTTGACAGCCTACAAAAACAGCAGAGAGGAGTGAGCCATGAAGTGACTGAGAGGTGTTTTTTAAGCCAAGATGACATTCAGAAGGATTCATAAAACAGTGGAATTAACACGTTGAACACAGGAATCCTTCACTGAGAGTTCTGGGATTAACATCCAAAATACTATCTTTACACCTGGCATTTCAATTGTTTTTCCAATGAGTTTTCTGGTTAGAGTGTTGGTGTAGAAAAACTCACAGCAAAATGCAAGACAAAAATTTTTACTGTACCATGGAACTAGTAAAACTGCATGGAAAAAAATGGTTTCTTTTTCTCCTGAGTTTAGAAAAACATTTCTGAATGCTTGTCTCCTAACTTTCTTCTTTTTTCAGAGAAATGGATTAAATACAGCAAAAGCTATGAGATAAAGCAACAGATTACAAACTGCCTTGGACTGCAAAGAAGAGTGACTTATCAGCTGCAGAAACATGTGTTACCTAGGGTTGCTTTTGGTTTTTCAACAGTCTGAGAAGTTTTAGGCTCCAAAAGTGGTGGTTAGGGGCTAGAAAAGAAAAATTCAAGTGTAATCAAACCTATCAGTAGATGTATCAACACGAAGCCAAAAGTGTTGTCATTCCAATAGTTCAGGGAAGTTGTTTTCTAAACAGTCTAAATAAGCCTTACTCTTGTGTGCAACACCCTACATTCCTTTTGGATTTGTTCCCTATGAAGTTGCACACTGAATGGTTGTGTGAGAGATCGGCTGCTTCTAAGGCTCCTTCCCCACATTTATGTTCTCAGGACTTTTTCAATCCTGTGTTTGATTCAATCAGAGAATAAATTTCTGATATGGGAGAATACTGAGAAAGGAGAGATGAGAAAGAAAAGAATGTACTCTGCAATGAACACCAGAGAATCTATGAGGAAGGAAATTTCCAAAGGCCAAAGTTTTGCTGAAAATCCTTAATCAGTACCTGCAGTTAATTATAAGAGATGCATAAGACAATAAAGGCAGCTCTCATTTTTTTACTGCTCTGTCTGCTTATAAGACATGAGAACAGAAACATTTTAGGTCTCAAATAATCATAGCATAATTTTTAATGGTCCAGTACCTGGATTATTTAAGGAGGCAAAATGATTTCCCTTAATCCCAAATTCAAAGAAAATTAGTAGAGGTCTGGTTTTTTTTTTTTGATCAAAAAGCAGAAAATACATGACACAATGATTATGTTCCTATGGTATTAGCAAAGATGTCATATTTACCATAGTATGTCTGTGTGAAAATGGGAGATGGGAAGTGGCAAAGGAGATTATAAAATCTTTATTAAAGATTATAAAATATTTATTGCTTATAGGAATGATATCAAAACATCCTTGTGCCACCCAGAAATTTTTTTCCATTCCAGTCCTTTTAAAAGGTTACAACACTAGAGAACTGGTTTATATTTTTATCACTGGACCCAAGTGCATAAAACTGATGATCTTAACTCTAATAAGTTAATGAGAGTTAATGATCAATTTGAGAATGATAAGTTAATCAGGATGCTCATGTATTGCAAAGCTCCTGTCCTTTTTAGGAAGTTTTGCTTAGATATTTTTAGAGAACCTATCTCTCTGCATACCAGCTTATGAAAATGATGTGCACAATTACCAGGTTTCACATGTTGTACTTCTGGGGTAGCAGATGGTTTCGGTTTAGAAGGAGTAAGTGGTATTTCTTTTGGAGCTGAAAGAAAGAGCTCAGTTTGCAATGAAAAATTGTTTAACGAGCATTTCCTGCAACAAACAGCACATGTCACAAGTTTGTATTGAAGACAACTTAGTATGGAATGTCAAAACCAGCTGATGAAATCAGATTTTGAAGTGTGGAATGGAGATGGTACTGAAATGCTGTGCATTGATCAGAAGTAAGATTCTGTGAGTCTAAAACAATTAAAATTTCCATTTTGAAAGCTTTACATACCAGAGACAATCAGCACATGTGTGTGCACTGGGAGTAAAAGAGACAAAACACTAATAAAAGGCTGATGGTGTTTTATCATGCAAGAGACAAGTTTTATTTCTCTGAGACAGTAAATCCACCCAGAACCTTGTACTCATACACAGGTATGTCAAGAACAATCAATATAATGACGATGGAAGGACAAGACTCTCTAACCAGGAAAAAGAATGATTATGGATGTGAAATTATATGTGGAAGAAATGCATTAATATGGAATGGAGTGCTCAAACAAACACAGTTTTTCACTGGGTGAAAACAACATTACCTAATGTTACCCTTGGCCATTGAAAAGGACGGGAAGTTTTAGGTGTGAAAGATTCCAGAATGGATTCACTTGTTGCTGCTGGAAGAAATTATGACAGTCATAAGAGAGCAAATAACTAATGGAAGAAACTCTTCCCTCGTGAGAAAAATAAATTTGTTTTAACAAGAACAACAAATATTTCACTAATGCTTGGACATTTATCAGTTAAGTATGCATTAGGGAGAAATTCAGAACTGCACAAAACTTCAGTGTCTATAAATCAGCGCATCTGCAATGTGCAAAAATTCTGAGTATTTATTTCCTCTTGCCTTCATTGCAACTGGTCTGGACCTTAACAACTGCCAAGTAAGATTTTAAGTAGAGTTTTTGAACATTTTGAGTTTTGGTTCAATACTTAAGGGAGATGGTACTGTGTACAATGTAGATATTTAATGAAGAGGATATGCTGAACAACCAATTAGTCACATATTAAAAAATAGAATTTGGAATAGAAATCTGACAACAGATCCAGCTGTGGATCTGTCCAAAACTACTGCGTGTCTGTGACTGTTAACCAATTTCATGCTGTTAAGGATGCACTGATGTTAACATTTTTAGTGATGCTGCAACAATAAAATGTAACCTATAGTTCACATGGCAGTGTTTTCATCAGAACTGCTCTACAAACACTGTTTTCTCAATTATCTATATGACATATTTTTCAACATTCTGAATCCTGTGACTGAGTTGCCACATGCATTGTAACTGTGAGAAAACAAGTTCAACCACTAGCAGCAACATAAATTTGAAATCAGCTCTTAGGGGCTAACCCAAACGTGCACTGAAAATAACCGCATTGCATTAATTTCAGTTGAGTTTTAGAGAATGGCTTGAGCTACTGAATGAAGAACTAGGTAGAGATTATTGTACCTGGTCCAGCTTCTGCTATTTCAGGCTTACTAGGTGCCACAGGACTTGAAAGAACAGGCTGAACACCACTGAAAACTATAAAAAAACCACATCATGTTATTTATGATTATTAATTCTACACAGAGCCTTTTTTTGTCATAGAAAAACAACCAAAACATGAGGTATGTTCTAGCACACCTAATTTGCATTTCACCATAAGCACACCTTGCCTCAGGAATGGAATAGTGCTGGTTTAGAGTGTGAGCTGAAGGTAGTGCTTAAAGTGAGAACTAAAACAAAATTGTCAGCCAACCAAAGCTAATATTGCTTTGGATCCCATGGTCCACACAGCTTAAAGTGACCCAGAAAAAACAAAGATAAAAATTTCTAATACCACAATTGCAAAGATAAAGCACTCAATCTCCACCCGCCCCCCCACCCCAAACTATAAAAACTAAAAAGCACTGCAAGTTACAGTAGTTTCACGA
>PYHW01010413.1:1587850-1603408 GCA_013186435.1 Turdus rufiventris | reverse complement strand
AAAACATGACATGGCTTCAAAAGCAGCAGCAGAGCAGAGCATTCCCACTTCCAGGTGATGGCAATGGAAAGGCGTGTCCTCTTGTGCCAGCCCAGATGGATTTGCCTCTTAGGAGCACTGTCGTGCTTGAGTGCATCAGAGAAAGCAAGACCCACTACCCAAACACAAAGAAGCAGGGAAATGGAGATGAAGGCCAGGTGCAACAACACGGTCTCTCTGCAGAATGTCACATGCTTCCTGCTGAAAATGCTCATCAGCCATGGAAAAAGCAGGGGCTCAAACAACAGAATTGCAGAACCAGTGTGGCGAGTGCTTCCGCAAGCCAAGCTGCACCAACAAGTCTTCATCCTCTCCGTGGAAGATGACAAGGATGCCAGGTGCTTTGGGGTGGGAGGTGTGTGATGGAACGTGAAAGAGATGGGAGACAATGGGAAGAGAAAGCTGTTGCTAGTTACCCATCACAGTTTGTTGAGTTGCCAGGGGGGAAGGAGTGGTGGACTTCGGCCTTGGTCTTCGGGTAGCTAAGATCAAACACAAAAACCACCTTCAGCTCCTCACACGGGCTGCTGTCACACACAGGTCACATCAAGACACAGCTATTAAGAAGGGCCAGGCTGCCATGTCACAGCTCCACTCCCCGTGGTGGCCCAACGCTACCTTTCAACTGGCATTGGCAGCCAAGGCATGAGAAGAAACCTAGAAATGGCTCCCCAGGACGTGTACAGGTAGAACAAATCTTAGTAAGGAGCCATAAGGGTCCAGGCACATCAGTGACCCTGTCTTTGGGACAGCAGCACATCTGAACAGGCTCATCAGTGCAGAGAAGAGCATTGCCAAAGTAAGCAGTGAAGGAGGGAATCACTGGCTATTTACCCTTCCTTGTGATTTCCCGTGAAGCAGACGAGGTTGATTCCGGCTCTGGTCTCTTGGTTGCTACAGTCAGACACAGAAATGATCTTGAGAGATCCACTCAGCCTTGCCACAGCAGTACAAGCAGCACCAGCACACAGCCTCACACATGTTTGTATTTAGGGCCACACCTACCCTTTCCTGGCAGAACCCTGTGACTCATACCCACAGTCAAGTGTCCTGCCATGGTTGCAACTAACCCAATAGTCCCTGAGCCTCAGTAGCCAAATGGCTCTACATCAGCAGGAAAATGCCAAAATATCCAATTCACAAACCACTCCTTACACTTCCTTGAGAGATGCAAAACCAACAGGAAATGCAGACAGAACACGAGCCAAGACTCATCTTAGAATTCAAAATTCAGGATGACAAGTGCTGGGTATGTCTCCAATGCAAGCAGTTGCAAATACTAATTACTAATTTTCCAGCAAGCAGAAATGTACTGCATATTGTGCTATCAATATTCAGTTATAACTCCAACCTTTCTTAAAAGATCAATAATTTTTGCAAATACGTATTTTCTTACTGTTTTCACTATTACTGCTTTTACATAGAATATATAAGCTCTCATCAGTCACATGAAAGGCCTTGCGATTTCCTGGGAAATGATATTTCCTGGGAAATATCATTCCCAGTCTTCCTTACAGTTAGTCTCTAAGCCAATGATTAACATACCTATTCATCATTTGAACTTTAGTTCTCTTTCGAAAATGTAAAAAATTTCTGTGTGCTAACACATCCACATCAGTAAAAAGACACAAAATTATGTTTCTGCCATACTGGGATATTTAATTCTATAAAGAATTTTCAAAATAACAACTACACATAGAGCCACACAGGAATTCTGTGATGAATTCTTTTCATCACTGCTCCCTTCAAAACTGACTTTTCAAGTGATGGAAAAAAGGATATGTTCAAGCATCATAACCATGTCATTAGTATGGCAACTGTTTTAAAGTGCATTAACAAGCCACAAATATTGCTCGAAGCAGGTGAAAATTATGCCAAATGATGGCAAGGAAAAAGAAAAAAATTAAATTATTTTTCCCCTCGACTGTTCCTTGGCTTACAAGGCAAGGAAAAGCAGATTTCAGCTTTAGTCTCTGAGTGATTAAGATTAAACCAGAAAACTGCCTTCAGAAACAGAGATGAACTTTTTTTTTAATAGCTGTGACATTACAGAAATGTGTGAATAAAGTCCATATTACACTCAGCTCTTTCACATAACTATTGGCATTCATTAAAAGGTTATTCCACTCCAAAATCAGGGGGGCTTAGTTGAGTTATTGTAGTATACAGACAGTTAATCTTTTGGTGAACTAAGCCTATAGAGCAGAAAATTAGGAAGAGTAAATGAGATGCCTAATAATTAAGTATCTCATCATTTACATAAATGACTGACCACCTTGCTGAAATGTTTGGCATTGATGCTATCAGTAAAAGAATTGAAATGTTTGGACTAAATTTTGAAACAGAGCTTTTCTTTTCTAAGTATTGTGAAATGATAGAAATTAGGATGGAATCACTGTTTATCCATCACTATCCTCATGGTTTTCAGGAAAGGAAAAGATGTAGGCTCCAGAACTGATCTCAGGAGAGCTTAGATTAGAGATGGAAACTATCTTGAGATGTTATGACAGTCTCTCTATGCATATGAAAGTCAATACTTAAATTGCAGTTTCTCATCTATACTCTTTCTACCAAATAAATGCGACATCAATTTATAGTCACTTGAGTTTACCACAAACCCCCAGCCCCTAGATAAACACTACTCAGATTGCACAACAGTGGCAGTCATGATGCTCCAGAGCTGCAGAATAAATGACACATTCCAAAATCCTTTTTCAGGCATCAAATATTTTCCAACCATAAACTGAAACTAGTCAATGAATATATAGCCAGAACTTTTGTTTGCATCAAAATACTGTCCACCTTGTATTTAATCTGAAAAACTATTAACTAGCTTTGGATTATTGTATACTTCACCACAATTACAAGTATGCCTGGAGGTGAAAAAAAAATATATAGAGAGAGAAACAATAGATTCTCTACTGAAAAACGTAAAAAGGTGAACTTAATAAGGATTTCCATCAAGACTTGGGCAATTGGTAAGAGAAAACCAAATGATTTCTTAACTAAAATCTGCAAGAATCTCTAATAGAATAGCTTGATTAATTTACAAGTTATAATTCTGAACAGGTATGAAGTACTTTGAACAGACAGAATCTCATATTGACACTGGAAGACAAAAATAAGCCACAAGATGAGTCACATTTACTGCACAGTAATTAGTGATCAGATATGGAAATGACCACAATGAATGCAAAGATGATAATAAAAATCCCTCTCTTGCCTAAGAATGTATTATTGAAAAAGAAAAACGTTTTCCATAAAAGCATAGAGCAAATTCCTAACCAAACAGATGATACTCATACATTTTATCTCAGAAAATGGAATCAAAGTTTGGAAACTGTCATCACTCTTGCAAGAACACACTACAGAAACAGCAGAAAAGCACAAATCTGATGGAACAACAAAGAGAACATCTCAAACATGGAGTTCTTGCTCTGAAAGAATTTTGTTAGACTCCTCCACTATTAGCAAATAAAATATTTCAAAAACACATCAAAGGTTTGTAGGGTAGATTGACAGAGAGGTGGATTCAAAGAGTTTCAGAAATTTCATCTGACTACACGCTTCTCTGTGGCACAGGGCTACTTACTGTCCTCTCCATCTTTATTTTGTTTGCTGAAACATGGGAATAAGAGTTTCACAAATACGTTTTCTGAATGTCTTCTCCTTGCTCCTGGTTTAAAGAAGCGTTCAACATAACTGTTAAGATGGCAAATATGAAAAGAGGCACCTAATTGTTAGTGTACAGGAGGATACTATAGAACATTTACAAAAATCTACAGAGGTCTGCAGTAGAAGACAAGGTTCAGAGTATACCAAGAGCAAATAATGAGAGTTTCTGTGTTCAGCATTAAATTTGCCCTATAGAGGAAGAAAACAGGAAAGAAATTGGCTTGATCACTTAGGAAACATGCAGAAAGTTGGCAAACCTGTATCTCCCTAAATATTTTTCCCCCTAGATATATCTAGACAATCAAGTCTCAAGCTGTTTTAAAAAACCCCAAACCCTGAACTTGGGTTTGCAATGCTCACTGTGCTACCTTTAATCTCCCTAAATAGATTTTTGTCATAGTTGGAGTGGCGTCCTTAATGAGAAATATGTTTGAATATTCTATGCAACTTCAGGATTTACAATCTGAACAATCATTAAGTTGTTTTAAAAATATAAGTTAACAAGAACAATATTTATAGTAGATAAATCCACAAAGAGAATTTCCTGCACACATCACTCTCTGCCCCCAATGTTGCAACTGACCAAGATGATGTCTAAAATACCAATAACCACAGAAATACACTTTAGTAATAAAAAAAGTAAATAGAAAACAAAAAAGGGTATGACTTGAAGTAATGCAACAGCTATCTGTATCATAATACACTGCATATAGTAGAGAAATTAAAGTTTGGTTACAAGCCCCACAGGACCTCATGGTAAAGTTCTGTTACATTAGGTAATACATAATTGGTCAGTGGCAATCATGGATAATATCACCAATTAGTACTGTAAAAGTGAACTCAGAATTTGGAAAGAATACCATAATCCAGTATTTTAAACATCTTAGATATTGCCTTAAACAAAAATAGTGCCCAATGCAGAATTTTTATCCTGCAGTTGTTCTTATCCCCAAAGTAAAGGAAATCAACATTTCACCAAAAGCACCCTGGGAACTCTTCTGATAATTCAAGAACACTCAGTTTGCAGGAAATGTTAATACCAGACTGAGCCGATGGTATTTCTGTGACTCCAGATGCTTTCGATGGGAATTGTGAAACTGTCTGCATTTCATTAAGAGCTGCACAGAAAATCTGGATTTACAGTGCTGAGGAATCTGACTGTTGCTGGGATAGCAAACACACAATCTGTGTTGTTCAAGATGATGTCACTGCAAACACAAGCAAGATACTGGCCACTTCAAAGTCCTTTTTGTACTATGTGAATAGAGAGAAAGACATGCAGCCCAGTATGGAGACAAGCAGATCCAGTATCTGATGCTAGCAGAGCTCCTAAGAATCTTCTTCTACACTTTAAATTGCAGTTTAAATGGCACCAACAGAAAGAAGAAATTAATACAAGTTGGTGTAAGAGATCAGTCTCTTTGCACTTTGTACAAAAAATGCTTTCTAGTTGCTGATCAAGAAGTGACAGATACAAAAATCCTTTAACAGGCTGGCCATTTAGACTTAGAAGAAACTGCGTTCACAACAGAAAAAGTGGCAATGAGATCAAAGTTAAACCTAAACTACTTTTTGTTGCAAGGGAATTTTGGTAATAACTTGAAATAGAATTTGGAGGAAATTGTCATTATTGAATGGAAATCAAAGATTTCTTCCTGCAGGAACACTAAACAAAACAGAGCACAGATAAAACTGCGTTTGTTCAGTGTCCCATTTTCTAAGGTATTGGTAAGTTAGCTTATTTTATGAACTAAGGAAGTAGAAGAAGCCTAAAGGATAAATGTTGACAATGAAGAACAAGAAAACTATATAGATTATTATATATTATTAGGTGTAATTAATTTAAATGTCAATAAAATACCATCAATCCACCAGTTCAATTTTACTGGGGTCTGGTCTAAGAGGTTTCAAAGGTATTTGGAAGCATCAGATCTACCCTGGAAGTGTCTGGTCAAGAGCAATTTGCTCCAAATGTTTTCTTTAATTACAATGCTGTGTCTTTTATTTACAAAGATGCACTCAAGCAATACAGCAATACATGTGACATTGCACATTTTTATTTCTATTAGTCTCATGCCTATGCAGACTCCCTTTCTCACAGCAAAATGTCTAACTTAATCACTGCTTTAGATATATTCAAATTAAAGTATTTAAGGGTTTATTCTCCACCATTTTGAACCCTATATGTTCATTGCTATTGTTCCTGCTATTTCTATGGGACTAACTCAACAGTTTCAACTTGGAATGGTTTAATTCAGGGATTTAAACAAAACTTATATTGCCTTTCACTCTACCCCTCTGCAGCATTGCAACTTAAAAAGAGAACTCTATTTCATGTATTAAGAGATGTCTATTAATACCAAACACAGGAATTCAGACTTGTAAATATACCAGGAATATAGGCCAAAACTAGAAGAGAATATTTACTATTTCATGTAAAATTTCCTAAATTAGTCTGGTATTTGAGAGAACAACTTAATTACGACAGTTCTGAAGTTATTTTGAGTCATATTAAACTTAACTAACATTATACCATTTTAAAAATTAAAATCTGAGGTAACTGCTATTAAAAACCACACTTTTCAAGTATTACCAGGTAAAGCAGATGGCATTGCTTGGATGCCACACGTTTCAGGTCTTGAAGAAATGTGCTGATTTTCATCAAAAGCTGAAAAAAAATCTGGAGTTAAAATTAGAACTGGCTTCAGATCCACAGTATTTGGCCAGTAGCTGTTGGGCAGTTCAAAACAACATTGATGTGAGATCAAGCAAGGTGACAGCAGCTGCAAAGATAACTGAGAAATTAGGTGTTACATGAACACTGAAGCTAGTTTGAAATGAAGGAGGGTCAATTCCAGTAGCTCATGTGAGGCAATCTCTTCTCACTGGCTTCTTTTTTAAAGTACTTATTCTTTGAAAGAAAACTGCAGCTACCAGGGGAAACCTAGAGGCAACATAAGCTAGCAGCAAGTCTATTTGTGGATTGATATTCAGTCATTCTGGGGAATTATTTTCCCGCTTAACTTGCACAGAAATGGCTGAGTTGAGCAGGGGTGGGGGTGGAGTGTGGGGAGAAAGCCCAGCATCAAAGCAGTCTTCGAAGCAACATGCCCGAACGAGCCTTGGCACTCTGCACAGCTGCTGGAAGGGATGGAAAGCAATGGAAAAGCTAATGGAATTATAAACTATTTACCAATCATGCTCACTCTGGTTTCCATGGTGGGATGAGAAGTGATTTTCAGGCCTGATCCCCAGGTAGCTAAGATCAAATACAAAAATAATCTTGAAACAGTAAGAGAAATCAGTCTTTAGATAAAATGTTCTTCAGCCCCTAGCAGGTCTAAGGAACATTTATTTTAGACTTCTTGTATACACACTTCTAATTCATATCTACAGTAGCCTACTTCATTTTTGTCTCGTGGGGCAATTTTTTTTTTTGAATGCATGACATCTAATTTTAGGCATTAACTACCAGGCCAGCTGTATGCATCTGATTTTAAAATTCTATCCCATAGCAACTGCTGACAGCAAACCCCTTCTCCCCTACACTTTAGTTTGGATGTGCCAGACAAATCTTTTAAATAAGGGTTTATAAATGCCCAATATTATTTTGATACAACGTGCACACAATTTTCACACAAGTGGTATCAAAACGTTTTCCTACAAATTCATATTTTGGCCAAGAATCAGATTTTCCGTGCAACTGCCATAAAGCTACTTTGAGACAAGCAGGATTGCTGAAAAAGGCCATCCTTTGCCAGAAAATGGCTTAAAACGATTTATATGTTTTTCTGACAATTAATAAAAACACAAATGAAAAAACCAAATCAGATTCTAACAGCCCCTAAGACCACCATTAGGGAAATTATGCGGCCTAGAGCATGAAAGAAATATTTCTATGGGTGGTATTATATTAAAAAATAAAAAGTGGGTGTTCTTCATGTTAAGAACACTCATGGTTTATTAAACTGTAAGGCCAAATAATTATCTAAGCAGCCCAGTTCTTTAAATCAAGAGAGAAGGCTGTGGACACTTGGTGAGAACAACGCTGCAGACAACAGCAAATTCATGCCTGATAAACAGCTAAAAGTTTTCAGTCTAATGAAGATAGAAATGACCTTGGATAGATAGAGTTCTCAACTTCAAAAGAAAACAAAAACCTTGCGTTCTTGCAGAGGCAAGATAACTGTCAGCACCACCCACTGAGTATTAGTACAGCTGTATCATGTTTGTGTTCAGTGTGAATTCTGCAATAGATAAAAGCTTTTCTAAATTTATCTGTGAAGTGAAACTGTAAGAACACTGACCAAACTGTAACCAAATAAGACTAAAGAAAACACAAACGGTGCGTGTAGGCTGTAATTAGCTAATCTTCAGATGATGAACTATGTCGATGCTCATTTACCCAATTCCATTTGATTGGTCCTCAGAAAGAGAGTGATGTTTGATACACTAATGTAATAAAATGTCACTTCTTAAATCATGCTAGCGTGAGCAGAATCAAGAATCAGAACCTCACAGAATCTTCTATAATTTTTAATGACTATATTCTGAGAAAATCTTGTGCTCAAATACAAATGCATAAATTGTACCTAAAAACCTATATTCTTCAAGAATACATGGAGGGAAATGATAAATTATTAGCAGAAGTAAGTGTGAAAATAACTTCCGGCATCAAAATCATGTCCTGAGGCAGCCTTTTAAATATTAGGGGCTTCTTTAAAAAGTTATAACAAGGAACCAAAGTCCAACCAATTAATCTCTTTAAAAGATGTCTACTAGGTATAGAAAAAAATTTGCCCTGCAAAGGATAACTGTTATGCTGATATCCCAAAATTCATCATAGCCCGAGTTTCCTCTTAAGTGCTAAATTCTGCCCCACTGACCATATCAAAATCCTTCAGTAATACAACACTAGCCTAAAAGGTGGTATCAAGATCACTTACTTGAGGCTAGAAGTGCTAATTATAACAAATAACATGAAGCCATAATGAACAAATGAAAGATTAATGGAGGGAACATTAAAAATACAGGATATATAACAGACATCAGAATCCCACTACTTGAATATCAAGAAAAGAAAAAGGGTAGGTAATAAAATAAATGCCATTTACCAGTCTCTTGCTCTGACATTTTTGCAGATGTAGAAGTTTGGGGAGTAGAAATAACATGAAGAAAGTCACGTGAGGCTGGAATAAATAGTGGCTTATTATTTAAAAATTCCATGAACCATGACACCATGGCATCATCTGCAAGGATGGACTCAGTGGTTTAGAGTACAAATAATAAGGAAGAGAAAAAATATATTCTGCAAAATTAGCAGAATTTTAAAGAGAAAGAGGTTAATATGCAAAGATGTGTAAAACCACACAAATATAATGCAAAAAATTAAACAGAATGACACAAGGAATATGGGAAAAAATTCCCATGTGGTTAGAAGGAATGCAAGATTGAAAAAGTATGAGAGGACTGGCCAAGAGGAGTCAAGGAGAAAGCAAATTTATGAGATGAAGATACTGGAAAAGCTCCAATTTAAAAATTTGGCAAAAATAAAAGAACACAAAAAGTGATTCAGACAACATCACCAGGCAGAAACAGAAACTAATATCCTTATCTGAGCCAAATGTATATACCCTGTTATAATTACAAGTATCTGATTTCTCCACTGTAAAAAAAAGAAAGCTCAGAAAATTACTCCAAGTAATGCAAAGCAGGTAATGTAAGTTCCCTGGAAAAGATCCTGAAGTGTGTGAAATATGTCAGTTGATATGAAAGCAAGACTGCTCCAGACAAAATTGCCAAGTCACTTGATACTGTCCATTACGTTTTTAACTCAACTTTAGATTTTATGCACACCAGCCTGCTCACACAATACTTTGTTACCCCATCACGAAATACTGCAAGGACAAAGGACTGGCCTTGCACAGCTGCCAGTGTGAAAGAAGCTGTCGCCACAAGCATCTCCACCACTGTTGCCAAGAGCCATAGTCAATTCCTGAACTAAATATGGTTTGCATGTATGGCTTCATTTATATCAACACTGAAAGTTTATACAAATATAGGCCCAAGAGAAGTAACAGGCTGGCTAAAAGCACAACAATATCTCTTGGGACACTGCTGCCTTGCACAGTTATCCAATCTGCAAGAAATATTACTAGTACCATTGGCTGCCAGAGTCTTACACTATGAAGAAATATCCCAAAATTCACGAAAAGCTGAAATGAGGTATCAATTAAAAAAAAACATGACATGGCTTCAAAAGCAGCAGCAGAGCAGAGCATTCCCACTTCCAGGTGATGGCAATGGAAAGGCGTGTCCTCTTGTGCCAGCCCAGATGGATTTGCCTCTTAGGAGCACTGTCGTGCTTGAGTGCATCAGAGAAAGCAAGACCCACTACCCAAACACAAAGAAGCAGGGAAATGGAGATGAAGGCCAGGTGCAACAACACGGTCTCTCTGCAGAATGTCACATGCTTCCTGCTGAAAATGCTCATCAGCCATGGAAAAAGCAGGGGCTCAAACAACAGAATTGCAGAACCAGTGTGGCGAGTGCTTCCGCAAGCCAAGCTGCACCAACAAGTCTTCATCCTCTCCGTGGAAGATGACAAGGATGCCAGGTGCTTTGGGGTGGGAGGTGTGTGATGGAACGTGAAAGAGATGGGAGACAATGGGAAGAGAAAGCTGTTGCTAGTTACCCATCACAGTTTGTTGAGTTGCCAGGGGGGAAGGAGTGGTGGACTTCGGCCTTGGTCTTCGGGTAGCTAAGATCAAACACAAAAACCACCTTCAGCTCCTCACACGGGCTGCTGTCACACACAGGTCACATCAAGACACAGCTATTAAGAAGGGCCAGGCTGCCATGTCACAGCTCCACTCCCCGTGGTGGCCCAACGCTACCTTTCAACTGGCATTGGCAGCCAAGGCATGAGAAGAAACCTAGAAATGGCTCCCCAGGACGTGTACAGGTAGAACAAATCTTAGTAAGGAGCCATAAGGGTCCAGGCACATCAGTGACCCTGTCTTTGGGACAGCAGCACATCTGAACAGGCTCATCAGTGCAGAGAAGAGCATTGCCAAAGTAAGCAGTGAAGGAGGGAATCACTGGCTATTTACCCTTCCTTGTGATTTCCCGTGAAGCAGACGAGGTTGATTCCGGCTCTGGTCTCTTGGTTGCTACAGTCAGACACAGAAATGATCTTGAGAGATCCACTCAGCCTTGCCACAGCAGTACAAGCAGCACCAGCACACAGCCTCACACATGTTTGTATTTAGGGCCACACCTACCCTTTCCTGGCAGAACCCTGTGACTCATACCCACAGTCAAGTGTCCTGCCATGGTTGCAACTAACCCAATAGTCCCTGAGCCTCAGTAGCCAAATGGCTCTACATCAGCAGGAAAATGCCAAAATATCCAATTCACAAACCACTCCTTACACTTCCTTGAGAGTTTCTTTACAGTTCTTGTAGAGGTATTATGGCAACTGAGAGTCACACCTATGCATTTAGAATTCAAGATCTGATCTCACTTTTCCCTACAATCAATGATATCTTTCTTTCTATGGGTCAGAAATTACTGTTCTTGGCACTAATAAAACAGTGTCAAGAATGTCTCTCTCTCTAGCTAAATGCTTGCAAGCAAGTGAAAAAAGAATAATTTTCCACAGAATTCTAGCACATCTTACAACTTACACTTGTACAGTTCAACATTTCTTTGTACACAGAAGAGCAAGTCCTTTTACTGATCTCCTCAGAGATCCCATTATCCTAATTTTGCACAGGGAGAAGGCACAACCTAATACACAAAGCAGTGTCATATCTGAACTATGGTTACTCATTAGCACTGTGTATATTTGCCCATTGCCTTGGGCTTGGTTTCAGGTTTAAGGCAGGCAAGACTTGTGACAATTTGTAAGCATGCCCTTGGATGAAGCTGGTGGCAATAAGGAAATAGTGTTAAGTGATTCCTCTGGGATATTTTGATATTCCCAGCTTTTGGAAATGGAAATCCTTCTGTTCAGGACACTTTGACTTCATCCTTTTCTAGCAACATTCAATGACACACTAACCAAAGTGTTTGTACCTGCTTAAGAACAGTAGATAAATCTCTTTTCTGCCTGTGGAGGAGCTTTTCCAGTGTGCAAAAGGAACAAATTTGACATGTTAACACTTATTTAACCATTCCTAATAATGGCCCTCCACAGATACATACATCCATATATACAAATAATCCCCCACAAGAAAACCCGGATAAGCTATTTTCTTTAACAAAGTAGAAAAAAAAATTGAATCATTGCAATATTTCATTCCAAATATCTCAAATGTTGCAACAGATGCAACTAGTTTCTGTCTCTCCAGATTTATACAGAGCAAGTCAGAATCAACCCTCCATTTAGCAAAGCATTGCTTATCTCTTGAGAGACTGCCTAGATGTGGAAAGAACTACAGAGAAGACAGATATCATTACCAGCTGAGATTGGTGGCATTTCTGGCATGCCAAATGTTGTGAATCTTGAAGAAAGAGGCTTCCTTTCACCTAAATCTGGAAAGATAATATTGTGTTAAAAGGCTTAATTGCCTCAGAGCTGTTTGAATAACTCGGGACTTGGTGAACTTCCATTTGTCAAAAAGGAAGCACAGGGAAAATTGCTTGCAAGTCAGCTGGGCATTACTTTGTCTCATGGGCTGTTAGGCTGGTGTGGAAGTCCATGTGGAAACCAGCGAACCTAATTATTCATACTAATGAGAATTCTTTTTATTAGATAATAATCTTAGCACATAATGCATGGCAGATAGAAAGAAAACACCTTTGGATCCAGAAAGTAGTCAGAGGGCCTGCCTTTTTATGGAAATGTTACACAGAAATATGTGTAAATTTTTTATCTGCTCTCACAATTAAGTTCTCAGCACAGGAAAAAAAAAAACCCTGAAACTAAGAAAGGAAGGTTCACAGCTGGGAATCTTAATAATGACAAATCCAAATACAGCCAACTAAAGGGAACTCTCCTTTTTGCCTCTGCAAAGACGAATAATGAGTGCAGATGAGAATCTAGTAAAAAACAGCAATAAGTATTAAGTAATAATGAATTAGTATGATGGTGATAACTAAAGCAATGCAAAGCTTCCAAAATAGCAGCAAGGATAACAAGAAAAGAAAACAAAATATTTGAAACTATAATGAAGTCAACTTATCCATTTTACCCCATGCCATTCTAACAGTGGAAGCTCTGTAGTAATTATAGGCATGGATATTTCCAAATCAGTAGGATCTCTAGATGCTGTTATAAAAAGCAAACAAAATCCAACAAAATCTGAGAAATAATTTCATTTAAGTAAATTAAGAAGGAACATCAGTTGGAGAGAAATTTTACTTTCCACTGCTCTGCAAAGCATTTATTATTTTTAGTTATTTATTTAAAAATTAACTTCTTTTGTCTGTTTTAAATACCATCACTAATTACTTAGCTGAAGATGTTAACTTGGGTATCCTCACCTACCTAAGGCTACAGGAAAAACAATCTATTCCCAAAGCTATAACTCAAAGTATAGCTTAGTTGGAAAGGTTGGTTGTGTTGACTAACTTATTTGAAGACAGCACATAGGAAAAAATCACAGCAAACTGTATGTGAAAAATTGACAGGACGAATTAAACAAAAAAAACTTTATCACTAAAAAGTATAGTATTTTACTTGGACTGGAACAGCTTTAAGCCTTGCAAAATTTAAATCTTTTTCCTGACACACCTCTTTGATCAATACTGCATTATTCTGCAAGCTAGTTGCAGACTTTTTTTAAACTTGTTCTCTGCCTGATCACAGGAATGGGGATACTGATACAATACGGAAGCGGTAATGAACTTTTTATCATCAACCAATCAAAAGGGAATGCTTCTGAAAGAATATTGTTATAATTTGCCAGTGCCTAGCATTTCTGAAGATGTAAAAGTTTGAGGAGTAGAAGTAACAAGAAGAAAGTAATGTGAAGATGGAAAATAAAAGCAAAAACAATGCTGTATATTGTTTTGAAGTGACAAGAAACCTTCTACAACCACATCATTTATGTCAAACTGAACAAAATATTTCATGAGGGGCTCTATGTCTCCTCCAAAAATTCCCAACTGTAAGGAGGATTAACCTCATGAAAAACCATTACCGGATCGGGTTGGTTGCACTTCCATGGTACCAGACGGTTTGGATCCTGAAGATACAGTCTGCTTTTCCTCAAAAGCTGAAAAAAGAATCCAAGCTTAAAATGCTGAGAGAGATGTGACTTGATGGATTAGCATCAAACAGCTGAGTGAAGGCTGTGTATTTCCAGACAATGGTAACGCAAAGCTAAGCAAGATGGCCTCAAGTGGGACATGAGACAACAGCCATGACAAGGAGACGGAATGGCTGGAAAAACAGGTTTCTGGCCTTGAAATCCAAGTGACACATGCTTGAAACAACTCTTACCAGCAGGGAATTCTCTTAGTTTCTGGGTAAGAGCTTCAGCTATACCGAAAGAAATAAGATGAAAACGAGATACGACAATGCTGACTTTAGGCAGTTTTAAGCTGACAACAAATAAAATTCTCAGGTGGTTACACAGACAAAGAATGGTGAAAAAGCAGCTCTCTGTGAAAGCTGGTAGCCAAGATTAACATTTGCAGATCTACATGATGCTAAGATAATGGAACAAAAAATCATGGAACTAGTCTGCTAATTACCCATTTCCATCTCTCTTGTTTCTGCAGAAGGTAGAGATATGGATTTCAAGGTTGGACTCTGAGTAGCTAAGAGAAAACATGAACAAAATTTTATCATTCCAAGACAGCCTCTTCTGGCAAGTGATACAACACCTAATTTCAACTGTAACTAACAAGGTTTTTTTTTGTTTGGTCTCTTTGTTCCATTAACTTCTATCCCATTCATACTTAGCATACCCTAGCTAATCAAGCTGAATCCTTATTGCTTAAGAGGACTTCATTCACAGCAAGGCAGCTGCAACCCAATATTTGATATTCATACCACTTGCAGGTCTCTAGTCACTACTGCAATATGTATAACTATTTTTCAAGAAGTTGTAACGGAGAAGGGGAGAGGAGAGGAGAGGAGAGGAGAGGAGAGGAGAGGAGAGGACCCACTATCTGTTATCTGTAATGAGGATTATTACAAAGACATGGTTTCTTCACTTCATTATGCAAAACGTGAAGTGTACCTTAAGGAAAATGGAGCCAGGATGGAGTTGGGCACTTTTACCTAAAAGTCATCATGAAAAAGCTTCCACCATGTGCAGATTTTGCACTACGGAAGTGCTACTGATCCTACTCAAGTGTATGTATAGATCAGTAAGTATTTTTCTTTCTGTTAAAACCCCTATTCAAATAATTGGGTGTACCATTCATTTCTAGTGCAGGAAATATGAACATATGCCATAAAGTGAACATCCTTTTTTTCATACATTGGATCTGCTATCCCATTTACATTAATTTCACGATTATAAGTCGCACTGATTATAAGCCGCACTTCCGGGTGTTGGCAACTTTTCATTCTTTGTCCATATACAAGCTGCACCTGATAATAAGCCCCACGTTACAATACAGAGTGTGATAAAAGGTATCTATTCCATCACCATCTGTTGAGGGTAGGGGTAGTGATCCTTATCAACATGGGAGATATTCTGCTAATGGGCCATCCATTGAAACCAGGTGGGGCATTGTTCTTTATCTTTTCACAAACCATCCTTCCTCCAGAGAGCCATTTTCTGCTAATGGCCCACTGAGTCCCACTGTGTGACTGATAAAATTACTTCATCCCATTGGATGTTGCTCCAGCCAGGGGGAAGAGCCCAACATTTCTTACCAAGA
>PYHW01010413.1:1554400-1574756 GCA_013186435.1 Turdus rufiventris | reverse complement strand
CCTGTCGGCTCCGGGAGAGCCAATGGCTGCCGAGTGGAGGCGGGGCCAGGTGCCCACGGCACCGCCCTTGTCGGGTCTGGGGAGGCCCGGGGGCCCATGGCTGCCGGATGGAAGTAGGCACAGGGGCCCGCAGCCCCCCTTCCTGGGTCCATGCAGGCCTGGGGACCCATGGCTGCCAGATGGAAGTGAGCCCGGGGGCCCGCGGCACCCCCCTCCTGGGTCCATGTGGGCCAGGGTGGGCCCGGGGGCCCATGGCTGCCGGATGTAGGTGGGCCCGGGGGCCCGCGGCACCGCCCCTCCTGAGTCTGGGCGGGCCTGGGCACCCGCGGCACCCCCCTCTCCCGGGTCCATGCGGGCTCGGGGGCCCATGACTGCTGGGTGGAGGCAGGCCCGGAGGCCCGCGGCACCGCCCCTGTCACGTCCAGGAGGGCCAATGGCTGCCGAGTGGAGGCGGGGCCAGGTGCCTGCGGCACACCCCCTTCGGATCTGGGCGGGCCCGGGAGCCCATGACTGCTGGGTGGAAGCAGGCCCGGGGGCTCGCAGCGCGACCCCTGTCGGGTCCTGGCGGGCCCGGGGGCCAATGGTTGCCGGGTGGGGGGGGGGCCTTGGGCACCAACCTCGTAGGAGGAGCTGGGAGCGGAGCCTCGCTGCAAAAAAAAAAAAGTGCGCCCTATAGACGGGTGCGCCTTATCTGATCTACAATGTTGCGAGTTTTGCTGACTCCTGGCAGGTGCGCCTTATAGTCAGGTGCGCCTTATGGTCGTGAAATTACTGTACTTCTGAAAAACTTTAAAAACAATGGTTGGGTACACATTAAACCCATATCAAAGTTTAAGAAGCTGGAAGAAGGTCAATCTCCACAAGTAAGTTGGACCTTTCCTTGGGGAAATGGATGGAGGCGACTCATTCTAGGAAAGCCTTTGCTGTCTGCTACTTAATTACAGTTTTGCATTGGTGTGAACATGGGCTTAAATTAAATGGAAATTCCAATCATTGTTATTATGAGGAAAGAAATAATCTTCTTTCTTCATTTTATCTTTTTTACATTTCCATTTTGTTTTCTAGCAAAAAAAATATGTTGGAGATGATCTGCTTTTGAGGTAGCCCTTCTTATCTGACTAACAAATGGGATGGAATGCATTTGTTAGAAAGTGTTAATTTTATTGTATTTTCATCAGAAGTCTTACAATCAAATAAACAGCTCTGAAGTTGTAGTGAGCTCTTGTGTAACCCCTACTGTAGAGCTTCTAATCATAATTACTATCATCATTTTTACTAAGCGGCTCTTACACTGACAAGAGCATTCTTTCTTTGTTGAATAATAATGGATTGCTACAACAGCAGCAATATAAAGTACATTTAAATACATTAAAAACGTAGATTTTCAGTCAGGAATGAATAATTGACATGAAATCCATGTTCCCCAACTGCTATAATTACACTGCTCACCTGCACAAATCTGTAACTGCTGCACTTGAAATCTAACCACGTTGTCAAATCTTTCTTCTCAGTTTCCACAAAGTGATTAATTTAGACACTCCTAGGTCTAGCAATATTTACTACGCATATAAACTATTTTGGAAACATCAGCCCATCATCTGTAGGAATGGCATTATCAACCCAGACAGGGAATATAAAGTATATATGTATTAAGAACATTAGTTATTAAAAGAATGGTTGCCATCATGAAAGAAGATGGCAAATAAGTATTCCTTACTATACCATAGGTCAGGCATCTCACTTCTTACCATGTGTATGCAGCATATTCTTACAGGGCTGCAAATCTCAAGCGTTCTGTGAAACAGAGTGTGGCAACATTAAGAGATGCTTGTTCCTTTTTTTGTATTGTGTTCCGATACTTCAAAAAGCCAAAATTGACTGGCATGCACGTAAGAGACTCCTCAAGGAAGGATTATGGTCAGTCTGGACTGAATAAGGTTTGGAAGAGCAGGAATGCTTCTTTCTAGAGTTTAACAAATGGTAGAAGCTAAGGGTCCTTTTTGGCTGGGAAAAATTGGGGAAGGTCCCACCTTCCAAGCAAACATTATGAAATTAGAGGAACTTAACCAGACAGAGCAGGCAATAAATTTCTACTGCATTTTCTCTGCCCTACCACTACCCATTGTTTATGAAGGGAAGAACAATGACCATTTCTAGAGCAGTCCTTTTCTTCCACACTCTCATTAGTTGCTGATCACACAGCCCCAGGAGCTTAGACAAACTTAAAGAATGAAACTGCCAAAAGAAACACAAGATGATATGTGACCGATGTTGAAAGGGCAGAATGACTAGATGGGTTGGTAATGTTGTTTTAATAAACAGCCTTTAAAAATGTTCTTACAGAGGAGAGTTAGGACCATGTTGATATGAGTCAGTTGTGTCTTTGGAGTAAAATAAAGTGCAAACAAATAAATTTGGCCTAAAATAACACTCATTCTGGCTCTGCATCAATGATCTGATCCACTGAAACGTACCCCACCTAGTGCTGTGGAAACTGAAGGAGCAATGTAAACTATCTGCTTTTTGGCTTTTTGCATCACTAAAGCAAGAATGACAAGAGAATTTTTAGAATAACATATGCTATGTTTTCGTGATATTTTTGCAGAGGGCGATAAAGCAGGACTGTTCTGGAGCTGAGCGCTGTGAAGATCACAAAAGACTAGATGTTGGCTCTAGTCCTCCTTTCATACTTGAGCTGTGCAAATATTTGGAGAACTGTTTTAGCTCACTTTCTCAGGACTTCTCCCACATAAATAGAAACCCTATTTGCACAGAAGCAGCATAGCAATCAGGGATCTGGCACACAGGGTTTGCTAAGAGAAGCAAAGCAACTCAACTTGCACTCCATATCCCAGAATGAATTACCTGGTCTTGGGCTGTGTAACTTTTAAGACACTCATGGAACCAAGGGGAAGAATAGTAAAGTTGACTTCACCAACATAATGAGATGAGCACTCTCCTGAATATCTAACCAACTGGATTCATATTACTCACAAATAAAACTTTTTCTCATGAATGCAATACATATTTCCAAAAATGTAAGCACTATACTGGTCTAACTCTGTATGTAATGCAATAATTGAAGTGTTACTGCCCAAAATGAATGGACATGGCCTCAAGTTGCACTCAGGAGATTTAGATCGGATATTAGGAAAATTCATTTTCACAGAAAGGGGAGTCAAGCTTTGGAAATGACTGCCCAGGGAAATGATGGAGTCATCATGCCTGGAAGTGTTAAAAAATATATGGATACAGTACTGGAAGACACAGTTTCATAAGAAACATCATGATGGTGCTGGGCTAGCAGTTGGACTTGAGGAGCTTAAAGATCTTTTCCAGCCTCATTGATTCTATGATTCTGTGCATAACTAATTATTCCTAGATGAAAATGTATTTAATGAATTATGGTTTGATTCCTGCAGGGATTCCAGATCTGATAATTACAGACCACTTACAATATTCTGAAATATGAAAAACAAACAATGGGAAACCATACATTACTATTTCCTACTATGAAAACATTTGGAAAATCTGAGACAGAAGAGAATTGTGAAGAATGGGTAATTCTATTGTAATAATTAAGACTCATGAGTTAACCCTCTAGAATCTCTAAAGTAAGAATGATTTCTACAGCTTTTCTTAGGAAGTTATCCCATAGCCTGTCACTAGGATAGGAACGTAAAAAGCTGAACAACAATAAAAAAAATACTCCAGACTATTAGATGCTGAAACTTGCACTTTGATGAAAAAACAACGAAAGGAAACATAAAGAAACCCATTTAATCTCATAGTAGAATTGGTAATGCTCAGAAGTTATGACTAAAATACCTATTTTTCACTGTATTAAAACCCACTAGCTGATTTGATCTAGAGAGCCTTCATTTCTGCTTCAGCTCTTGGAACAAAAAATTATCTGGGTAGAGGAATCCATAAACAAATGAAATGCATCAATGCTTGTTTGAGAATGTTTATGATTGAAAAAGACTGGTGAGGGAAAGAAAAAAATCTTCATTTATTTATAAAAATCATCATTTTTTAAAATGAAATGGTAAAATTTCTGCCATACCACTTAAAAGGATTTACTGGAAAACCTAGGAAACTTGATTAAATTTCCTTTTCCAGCTTCCTCTGGTTCTGCAAACACTTGCCTCACATATGGGAACTATCAGTGAGTTCAGTGGGATGACTAATTTAGAAGACCTGAATATATAAAAAATTACTCTATAAAATCACATCATCAAGTTATCCCAAAGTTAACTGATCACAACAAATATCACAGGTTAACAAACCTGACTACTACAAAGGAATAAGAAACTTTTAAGTTTGGAATCTACACATGGAAACCATCAGATTCATCTTTGATAGGTTGGAGTAAGTGTATGTAATCATCTCAGTTACAATTCTCAATTATTTTGCCCATCAACACATTTAAATATTTTCCATACAGCACATTCAACAGATTGTTTTCTATATTGACAGTTTGTGGCCTTGATAATTCTTTCTCACTGAAGACTAATAGAGAATAAAAAAATTGGTCATAGAAAACACAAATCAGGTAAAAAAAGAGACTATTTTGCATACCTGTGTTTGGGAATTGGGTACCAACTTGTACATATTCTGGAGCTGTCCATTTACTTTTTTACCTGTTTTGATAAAAAAATAAACAGAATTTTTTGTTTTATCTAAAGCAAAGAAAACCAATTGTATTCACATTTTTCATTAGCTAGGAAAGTTAGGAGGCTTAACTAAAAGCCTGTACAAAAACACATAATGGAAAAATTTTTTTGTCCTGTGTCTCCAGATCCAGTAATAGATCTGCAAGGCCTTCTCTTCACATTTTGACAGCAAGGAAATGAAATGTATTTTTCTTGTTCTGTTTATGGTTTTGTTTATCTCAGCGTATGAACAAACCTCCAACTTAAACTCTGATTTTTTTTTTTCTCTTAGGTTTTTCTCTTAGTTTTTAAGTATCAGAAGTTTGTGATGCAGCTGTTGACTAAGTCAAGAAACAGTTCTGCTCAGCACCTATTCTGGTCTAGCATGATGCTTCAAACTTTCTCTGTACCTTCCAATTTTACACTTCATACACCTTTTCACTTTTCTGCTGCCTTTGCAACAATGGGGGTGCAAACAAGAGTCAAGCTACATGTTATCATACTTTTTCAAATTCCATCTAAAACATATAAGAAGCAGAAAAAATATTGCAACTCTAAATAACTATCAATTGAGATATATTTAAAATATATATAATACTTTATATATAATAAATATTATAATATTGTAGTATTATAATAAATATTACATCTGATATGATATATGATATGATACGATATGATATGATACAATATGATACGGTATTATACTATATGATATATGATATGATATATGATATATGATATAATATAATATAATATAAATATTTGCATATTTATATAATACATATACAATTTTTATATATTACATTTAAAGTAAGTTGGAAAAAAGTCTTTCAAAATGCTTGATACCTCTGAAGCACAGGACTTACTATCGGCCTGAATTAAAGGGAAAGCTGACAGAATTTTCACACTGACTTCATGAGAAAATAATGGTAAGATACTCTGAAATAAGCTACATTCATCTCTTCTGAAAAAAATCAGTTAAATAAATGCTGAACTTTTGCCATGCATTTCCTGTGTTCTCAAATCATGAATTAAAAGCAGATTCTCCTCCCAACCCCTCCTAATACGTTTAGTATATAACAAAAATTTAGGCTGTGGATTCAACAAATCCATGGACATACAAAGGACTTCCAGTTTCTATTAATTGATATATTCTTCAGTGGGAAAAAGAACATTTACAGTGAAGGATGTTTGGTTTAGGTTGAGATGCTTCTTCTATGTGAGCAGAACTTGAGTTGATACAGAACAGGAAATTAGCACAGAAGTGTCTGTTTGTGCTGATTGATAAACTTTACAGGCATCTGGTTATACATTTATTATAAATATACACTCTCTGTTTACCGCCCACATTTTCTATATCTACCTGCTATACATGATAAATATGAAGGGCTTGAATTCAAAAGTGCTGACAATTTTCTGATTATAAGATTCTTTATCAATAGACCAGAATGTAATCATGCAGGGTAATCATAAGCTCCCTGAATTTAGCTGCTGCAGAAACATCCACTGAACACACAAGTCTACATTGTAGACAAAAGAAATATTATGTAAATAGAATACTAACTCTTACAAGAAATAATCTTTCAACCAAAGTCAGTGGGTCTCCATAAGCTTACAAGAGTGATTCTCCTGACCTATTAAAAATGTAAAATGCCTGTAAGAAATTCCATTTAGAAATACATTATATAGAAAGAAAAAAATTGGTGATGTTTTCATCTGTCTTGAACAAGTAATAAACCATAAACATTTTGCACTCATCACTCCCTCTTATTCTAAGTGTTGAAATATATTTCATCACTTGCTCTACAGATGACTTCAAGATGTTTGAAATGCAGAAAAAAACACTTGGTAAATTATCTGTAAGGCTGCGAAGCAGAGCTTTTTGTGAATCAGATATGGGAAAGGCTACCACCATTATCCTCTTTCAGCTCAGGGTATAGCAATGGCTATTCTGGACTGCAAAACAGCTCTATGGACACTGTGCAGGGGCTTCAAAGTCACAGCTCTGTATTTTATAATGAAGGCCAGCAAAGCTCTTTATTAGGGATTATGAAGGTTTTCCCTGTGTTACAAGTCAACTAGTGCTCCCCTCCTTTATCCTCAAGTATATGAGCTCTGCAACTCATCTAGAAGTCAAAGCTAAAGTCTAAGCTAAATTTCAGCTGGAAATCTCCTACGAATGAGTCTCTCTGAAGAGAATTCCCATTCTTTACATTTAGAGTCAAGCTAAAAATACTATGCATGGGAGTTTGCAGCATCTTCTGACCAACATCATGTTTCAAAATATGCTTATGTAAATGCTTGAGGAAAATAAATCAAATTGAATAATCTCTGTTAAGTCCTCTCTTCTTCTCATTAAAAGGAGGAAAACTCTTCTGATGCCTATTTCCTCTACTGGTACAAGTGATTCTTTCATGCTTTTACAAGGGTTAATTTGACATCACTTTTCCGACATTATCTTCAGAGGAGACTTGGAGGAGACTTCAGAGGAGAACCTTAAAATATGACTGACACCCAGAGGTGTTATACACTGCCTCCATGAAAACACAAACAAAAGTATACACGACACTGCATGCTTCAGACATGATCCATGCAATACTTCGATTGAAAATCAGCTTCAAATTCAACTTTTGAGTGGAGTCATAAAGAGCCCACTGAGGCAGGACAGGCACTGTCATACATGGATAACAGCTTCAGTGTAAATGCAGGTGTAAAAGAAGATTCAAACAATGCTAATAAATTTCCATCACTTATACTAGTTGATGGAACAAATTAAATGGATTAGTTGGATGATGATTGATGGATTAGTTCATTACTTGGTCATCTTTTTATTCCTGGGCTCAAGAAAATCTTAGAATCCAGTCATTTGTATAGATATTCATACTCAACACTTGATGTGTATCTCTACTAAACACCTCTAGAATTCTACCAGCCTGCAGCAGATTCTCTGTTTACAATCACAAGAGAATACCTTGCAGAAGACTAGGTGGCAGTTTTTCAAAATCAAAATATTTCTAGTTTCAGCAATTTCAAGAAGAATTTTTAGGGGCATGATGGATGACATTTAATCAATAAAAACTTGATCAGTAGCTTACTCTAAGCAATACCCTAATACAGGAAAAAACACTTTCAAAATCAGCAGCTTTTTGATTAACTATTTCCAAATACTTACCAGAGAGAACTGTTTTATGATTCAAAGTCTTGCTCCAAATACTATCCTCTGCATTGTCTTTAACTCCAAATTCATAAGGTGTGTTTGGCTTCAGATTGTCAATCACTGTCTCTGTAGCTGGGCAGAGCTGAAAAACCCATTTCTTGTCTTTACCTTTTTCTCTGTAGCGAACTGTATAGAACCTGATTGGGGGGGAAAAAAGTAGATCTACACAAAGGAACTCACTATAACAATTTTTGTAGAGGAAATAACAACAACAACAACAGCAACAATAATAATAATAATAACGATCCATTGTTCTTTCTGGCTCTTTACCTAAAACAAGATTTATTGCACATATATATACCCCACCATACAGATCCTGACATTAGGAGTATTGTAGAAAGAGCAGAAGGACAGCATCCTTATTCACAAACACCCATTGTAGGTGAGGTTCTAATCACAAGGTGTAAGCTCATTGTCCAAGCAGTTCCTGTGATTCTGACATACGGCAGAACCAGTCAACTGAATCATGAGTCTGCTAGTCAAAAAGTCTCTAATGATTTCTCAGAATCCTCTATATCCATCTGGTGAAAGTGTGTCCATCAAAATTAGTCCAAAAACACTCTCCAGGGAAGACCAATAAAATCTGTTGTTTGTACAATACGTTCCCCATTCAGAGATCACATTATGCATTGCCCCCACTTCAAACAAACAAACAAGAAAGACATTAATTTCAGCAGTTTAAACCAATAACGTGATGAATACTAACAGATTACGAATCCAGGAAACATTTCTACAGAAATTGCCCAATTCTGTCAAGGAGCACCACCCTGAAAAAGCATGACTGCAATGTTAGCCAATCAAAAACAAGGCAGTGGAAATGGTGAGAGCTTCTGCACAAGAACTCCCCTGCTGACTATAGTCTCATTTTCAATATGTGTGCTGAATCACTACCAGAATGGAGTGGAGGTTCCTTTTTTTGGAAAGCAAATCTCTGAGAGATTTGGCAACTTTTCTTTTTAATCCAAGTATTACTGAAAATTATTACACATAACACAAATAATTCATATCTATCATCCATATCTATCTCACATTTACAGCATCTGAAAAGGGACGAACTCAGTCCAATTGTATTTTGCCACACTTAAATAGAACAACTTAATGCTTGCATATCAAGGTTGTGAGATTTATTACAGGCATTATGTAGATAATTATATAGAAATAAAGGAAGAGAAGATAAAAAAACCCCAAACCAACAAAAAAAAAAAATGGTTCTTAAACAACTGAAAATGTTTCAGAAGTCTAGACTAAAATTACTTAGTGGACCAAACCTAATACAGTGAATTAATAAAGCTGTTTCTAGTGAAGTTACAGAAGAACACTTTCAGTGTACAGTTTACATGAAATGTGACTGTTGAGTACACAGAAACTCCTACTTCACTATTAAAACACAACCTAAGACAAGGCAAGTGTCACTCATGGAAAATACTTCCATACATAACGGTTCACTTTTTTACATCTTTTATGTCATAACTGTCAAATTTGTTTTCTTGACACCAAAAATATAAATTCTCCTGATTTAGTTGCCACAATTCAGCTCATTCAGGTACTTCACCAGTTAAAAGATCAATATTTATGTTGGCTCACATAACTTCATTAACTACTTTGTGTCTCAAACTAGTCATAGACTAACTTAAAACTTGAAAAGGAAACAAACAGGAAGGAAAGAAAAGACAAGTAGTGAATACCCTCTCTCAGTTCCAGGACTGCCAAGTAATAATCTGCCTCCTTAATTCTATGGGCTGTGATTTAATAAAATGTCAAATAATAGACCTACTTATCAGTTAAACTGATAAAGAACATTTTAAACCATCAATTATTGGCAACATTAAAAGAAGGAAAATTTCTTTTCCTTTATCCTCTTAATCCATTTGTATGTAGTCACACAGACATTAACCAACAGGACAAGCTTATATGAACTCTCTGTCACTGTCTTGCAAAGGTTATAACTTTAATAAACAAATTCAATCTTCAACAAAAATGCCTTTTACTGGACCCCATAGAGTCTTTTGGTAAGGGATTTGGAATAAATATAGACAGACATCAAATGTGAATTCAGGTGGAAATAGTCACCTTCTTCCCTTGCCTGAAAGAGGAATTTTTATTTGTTTCCATCTTCATCCTTACCTTTTCCTATATATTTTATTCCAGTGGGATAGAAATAAACTGTTTGCATGTGATGGAAAAAAGAGAACATACTGATTCAGTTCAGTTACTGAACAATCTAAGAGAACAGTTGCATCAGAAATGAGGATAAAATAAAACACTAAAAACTTGTTAGTAATGAATAGTCTTAAGTGGCTGCCCCCACTTTTTTCTAGTGGACAAAATGTTCTATTTTTTAATACTGTCTCCACACCTGGAAATTCCTTCCCTCTAACATGAATTAAAATATCAAGAACAATTGAACAGACAAAAAAACCACCAACCCCATCTTTCACTTAAATTCAAGACTATCATAAAACCTGAAAAGAGGATTTTCACAATTGTGCCAAACTATGCCATTAGAAAGAGAAACATACAGCACAGAAGAAATGTGATCTCAACTCCAAGACTTCCAAGCTTGTAAAAACTTCACCAAGGGTATAATTATTTTGGTGGAAAAGTGCCACAGTGAGTATTAAAAGCAATGATGGAAATGACAGAATTTCCTCAATCATTTCAATGAAAAGCAATAAAAATGAAATTCCATTTAACAATTTGCAAGTCACAATCATTTGACTATTAAAAACATCTAAATATCTACATGTGCTTTTGGGGAAATGTAATCATTTGTTTATGGAGTAAAAATTCACACATGCCAAGTTTTGTCATCAAAGAACAACAACTCATTGTTAAACCAGACCAACAAACTGCCAAATAAAATGCAATTTCAGTGTCTGCCTGAGAACACTGTCCTGATTGAATTTTGTTGTAATTTTAATTTCTCCCTTTTTCAAACCTTTCTTTCATCAAAAATAAAATATCAAACAGTCAACACATGTAATTGAAGACATGAATAAGCAGTAAGATCCAGTCACCACTCACATCTATCAATCCCCTTGTGGCAGTGACATACATGCATAAAATGAGTGCAGCTGGCTGAACTGGAAACATTCAGCAAAACATCTTCACAGATTCCCTCCAGAACGATAGAAGGCAGGCTGAAATAGAGTGCTGTCATAGTCACATAGAAGGGTAAGCTATGCTACTTGTTTCTCCAATAAAACACTTCCCATTATCTCTGTAAGGTAAGAAAAGGAAAAACTGATTGCTCACCACAGGGCCCTAACAGCTAATATCCAATAATGCACTGTGGAACACTCCTAGGAATGCTATTCCCATCTGTCAATACTGGTTTGATGTCTCAGCAAGGAGATGGCACACCCAGATACACTTGGTGAGAACTTAGTTTAATCTAGATTCTCTGCAGGAATAAAGACCTAACAATATTTAGCATAATTTAACATTTAATTTTGATTAAGTGATTGGTTATGTGTTTTGGTGGGGGACACTTTATCAGAATAATGTTTATTGAACACTCCTGTATTTCTATTTACAACAAATGTTAATCAAATGATTGCAGGGTTCACTCTGTTTCTTTGCCAGCTGGCACTCCATAAAACATTAGGGCTCTTTTGTCAAACTCCATGAAAGTTAGCACTTCCTTCTCTCCCCCTTAGGCAATGCTTCACTCATTTGAAGATACCACCAACCAGGCCACCCTAGGAGCTGTAGAGAAATTTTACCTCCTCCCTTTTTACTACACAGCTAAAACTCCAACAATTTAAAACAAAAGGTGTCATGAGTAGGTGAGAGGTTTTGTTATACTCAGAATTAATCACTGTAATAACAAAAGAAAAGAAAAAAAAAAAGCAAAACCTACCACAGCAGAGGAATAAAGAGCCAACATGCATCAAGAGAACCTCTCTCCATATGCATTTGTGCAACATCATTGAATGTTTAGTGTCTGCATTCTTGAAACTCTGTATCTTTGATGATATTTTTACTTTGCTTGCCTCCACATAAGATGTACATAAAATGTGATGGCAGAAATAAAATAAGTAAGAGCAAGTTCATAATTTAAAGGAAGCCACAAGAGGACAAGATTACTCATAGGCCAACCACTGTAGTGATTACTGTATCTGCAAAGTCAATGGGAAAGACTCTCAGCCTGGCACAGAAGGTTGCTCACTTCTATGCGCAGCTTACATTGTTTGTTTTTTAAAATTCTGCAATGCAAGGCAGTGCTCAGTTTAGAAACAGCCTTTCCATTGCACTAGAAATCAAAATTAAATGACTATTTTAAAGAAACACCACAGAGGGCTTTTGCCTTTGAGATAAAGCAAATCTTGTTCACTGTTAAAAGAAGCAAGGCAAGATAGGCAAGACATTAATTTTTATCTATCAGTGGGAATGATACTTTTTTGCCAAGAATTCCAGTGCCATTTTTCCATTTTTTAACCAAATCTCTTTTCAGCCACATTTGCAGAACATGCCAGTACAGTCAAATATTCAGACACAAACAATTAGACACTGGAAATCTTATAAGGCAGATGGTTTTATGAGATTTCAAGGCTAGGTCAGTTTATATAAATATCATGGATTTATTTGGAACCAGGGTCCCAACCAAAACTCCAAACAATTTAATCACGACTATTTTAGTCACACGTAACACTAAATAAACAATTAAGCCTTGGAGATATAAGAACATTCCAGCTCTGTGATTTTGCCAGAGACAAAAGATTATAAATCTCATTTCTTTTTTGTTCACAGAAATGTAATCAGAATTTTTTAAGAGACTACCAGCATATCAGGTATTTATTTATTTAGAGTTGGACTTCATTAGAAGTGCAGCATTCATTTATTGTTAGAAAGTGATAAAAAAATGTTTTGAACCATGATTTTTCAGACACCAAGTATTGTGCAAATTGACACATGAAGTTGATTATATTGTTTCCCTTTTTACTGCTAAGTTTACTTTAAAGTAACAGACACTAGCATATATAAAAAATGGAAAGAATTACTCCAGTGAGAGTTACCAGTTAAGTTTGCAAAGAACTTTCTAATTTAGTTTTGACTTTTACATGATCACTAAAATTCACTTCTTTTTACTTAAAACTTTCAGCAGAATGAATTAAATGAAGAGTGAGAGGCTCACAAGAGGGAGAGATTGAACAGCAACAAATCATTCCAGTTTAAACAAGCTTTTAGCATGTACTGCCACAGCAGCAACTAAAAAGCATCTGAAACTCAAGAAGTGCATTTGCTGTAATATGTTTTCCTTTGAGAAATTCCACTATGTTTAAAATACATTTTGTATGACACTTGCAACACGAAGTATGACTTAGTTGGCAGTTGCACAATGACAGAAGTTTGTAAATAGGTACAGGAGGAGACAAGCACATATATTTCTGAATTTGGGGTTTAAAAAACCCTACTCCTACATACTATACAACATAAAGACTAAGTACAGACTCTTCTCTGGTTTTCCCTTATAGTTTTTCTTACTTTTTCTTTTTGGTTTGTTTGTTTGTTTGTTTTTTAAGCATCAGATAAAAACAACATAAAACGCAAAATCTGTGCTACTTGCAAGTATGCCATCAGGACATTTAAATCACAGACAAATCAATTAAAATTATGCTAACATGAATTTGTCATAGTTTTTAACTTTTAAAAAAACATGCCTTCAGGTTTTAAATTCCTATTTTTGCATGTATCTGAAAGTGTGTTTGTTTTTCTATACAATACAATCACTAGAATATTATATTTTAGTGCATCCATAAACACTGCTTTCATTTAACATGGAAAATAATGGGTTTTGTTCCATCCCCTAACTTTTCTTCCTAAATTGAAAGTCAAAGTCCACTTTTTTCCATCCCGAGCTACAGAAATGTTCTAATCAAAGCAAATACAAAGAAAGAAAAAGCTACAGAGTATTCTCTCCTTTTCAGACCTGGATAGACAGTAAATAAAGCCCAGTACTTTTATTTTGACAGATCTGCCCACTAATATTTGTTTGAACACAGAAAGGCAGAGAGTAAACAAGCCTTTTACTCTCTTAGAAATAATAAAAAGGAACTGAACATGGCTGTGCAGCAGGGTATCACCACTTTGCCACCTTCCCTCATCTGCTGTCTTCCACTGGTATCAGAAAGCAGAGGATGTTGGAAAAGGTTCCACCAACTGTGCTTTCTGGTATTATGTAGTTTTCATCAGTTACATAAAACTAATCAAAACTAATTGAGTTTTTTTATTTTGATATTTTTGTTTTATTTTAAATTCAAGTGTTAAGGGTCTGATGAGAGATCACAGTCACTTCAAGAATGCTTCAAAATTTCACGTTTCATTTTTGGTCCACAAAAAAGACAGTGAATACTTCTGCTTCAACAAGGGGTTAACATTTGGGGTTATCTTGAAGGAAATACATAGCACTCTATTGGTTTATGCTCTTAATCTCTAGGGAGTTAAGCCAAAAGAATGCTTTGTTGAAAAATGTCACAGCGATTTTTTTTCATCGGTGTTTCTTAAGAATTTCATAGATACAGAAGACCACTATGTGCCCTGAAGGAGCAAGCAATAATTCCACCGAAGCAGTAAAAAATATCAATGCTCTTTGAGAATATTGCACCTCTTATTCCAAACTCATTTGCTCACAAAACCAGATCTTCCAAGGAGTATCCCACTGAGGTCAAACTCGCACCAGAGAAAATCTTGGCCAGCAGAACTATGCTATTCCATGTAGTTGCTATCTTCTGACTCAATAACACATTGAAATAACTTTTATTATGCAACACTTGTACAAAAGCCTAACATCCACATGGAGATGGTAAAATCTGAGGCCAAGAACAGTGAGTCCATTTCAGGTCACAGAGAGTTACAAATTTAAACCTTGGTGGGATATTTACTGGCAGAACTGAGTTAAGAGGTCCTGACTGCCACATACAGCCAATGACAAAGGTCAGAGGTTAGCCACTAACAGCAATCTCCAGGGTGATTAACAGCACACTGCAGTATGTCACAGTACAGAGAATTTGCCAGATGAAAACTCTTCAAGTCAGGTAGACTGCCCCTGAAATATCAGTGAATCTGTTACGTGCTTTTGAACTCTTATACTTCTGGCCCAATGCTAACTTGCTAAGCATGGGCTGCTTTCTGTTTTTTTCTTATTGTACATTATCAACAGTCATTCAAATAATTACAATAAATTCATAGCTTTTCTTCTACACACTGACTAGAAATATATATGGATCTAATCTCTCTTAAATTCTAGATACACACACCATGATCACATGGACAACTGTTCTCATCATTTATACAAATCACAAGCACATTGGTCCAGTAAAGGTAAAATTAATGAGTACCACTTAAGAGTACCACTGTGGCTTTTTTTCTTACTTCATTGTTATACTTGATTGCAAAACAGAAATCTGATTATAGGTATATACCTATCCTTGATGAGTTCATTTGTAATTCGATATAAATGTTTTTAAACTAGCTACTCCTGTCTGACAATATTTCACTAAAATGGAGTGCACATTAAAGGTAATTCCTGAGAGGAGGAATACATCAGGATATATTCTAAACATAGCAAGACACTAGTAGCACACCACCCTATCTGAAAAACTAAGTTAAAAACGTTGTTCAAACTTTGAGTCAATGACTGTCCCAAAAGAAAATGCAGTTTCAGAGAAAATACAGAATTGAAGAAGGCATGGTGGTGGATACCATTTGCCTTGAACTTCCAGGTGGATTAATACAAGATATAGGCTTCTCCTGAAGCGTTCTTCATTCCCACCGCACAATGGGTGCTGCAACATTGGTGCTGACACATCACATAAAAATAAATTCCTGGTAAGAATGGTGCTAAAATCACTACATCAGAACACTTTACAAGCTCATCCAAGATCAGCTCATTTCTTCAGTTTCTCACAGTAAGAAAATATTTGTTTCTTTCTTTGTTGAAAGAGCAAAATCTAAGCCTAAACCAACTTTTATTTCTACTGAAGAAAAATCTGATCAAATTTCATCCTTGGACATTTACTGACATTCCATAACTGTTTCTGAACAAACATTAACATTTTTTCAATAGCATTTGAAATTCTGGTTGGTGATAAAGATCCAAATGTTTTTTATGAGAAATTTCTGATGCCTGATAAGGATTAGTCCTTTTGTGAGGTATGAAAATTTTGTATAGGTATGCAAAAGGTCATCCTGACTACACGGGACTTTTTTTTAATGCAACCTCTGTTCGATATTCAGTTTAATTGTGTCAGCTATAGTTTTCTTTCACCAGATTAGAAAATTCAAATCTAAATTAGACTGCTACAAATTAGACAAATATTAGGCAGGTAGAAGAAGTGTTCTGAATGCAAAAAAAAAAAAAAAAAAAACAAAACCAAAAAACCAAAAAACACCCAGAAAACAAAAACAAACAAAAAAACCAAAAAAATAAAAAACCAAAAAACAAAAACCCCACTGCATTTAAAACCCAAAAGATAACAGTTGCAAAATAGATGGAGATGCAGCCCTTGGGCGTACAATGTTTCTTTTTAGTATTACAAAACATGGCTGATAGAATAGACCTTCACAACCTTCACATAAGATAAATGAAGGTTAAAAAAAACCAACTCTTCTGTTGTCAAGGAAGAATATAAAGAGAATACAAAAAGACAAAGTAAAGGAAACATCTGCATAAGCAATTTAAATAATTTTATTCATGTGCCAGTGGTTGACTAAACCATAATAGTGCACTTATTTGAGAAGCTCTTTTGCATTATGACTTCTCTTGAAACTGCTGCTTAGTGAGTCTTCCTGAGTTTTCCACCTGCTGTGCCACTCAGTAAATGCCAAAAATATTGATGTAGAAGAGATCATCTTTTACTTGCATTAAAATAAATGAAAGCAGTACTGTATTAACAGCAGGAAAGCAGTTATAGTGATAAGACAAAATAAAGGAGACAAAAATCAAATGATGTTAAGACAAGACACCGTTCCCCCACCTCAGCACAACAAAACATTTCTTTCACATTTATTCAGTCAATTCAAAAGTAAAATATTTCCGTGATTTAACAAAGTTTCAATTGGCTCAGATAAAAATGAAGGTAGAGTTTAGGCCATTAGTTTAAGAACAAAGGATCCAGTGTGAAATAGCAAGATTTGTGATTCAGCATGTGGACATCTGTCTAAACTTGCTGTCAAATAAAGATTTGCAAAACACTAGCATGAGCAAATGAGAAAACTTACTTCACATTCAGAACTACATTTTAATTTCCAATGTAAAATTTATCTTAATCACAGCAGAACTGCACCGAATTAGATCATAATAGCAATAAATCCCATCCTTTTCTGCTGTTACCTGTCACTAGCACAGTTACTTGTTGCTGTCCAGTCATGTTGAGGGTTGACCAGGATGCCCCAAGAGAGAAACACAGAGGTTGGGCTGAGAGTGCCAACCACCAGCTGCAGGGGCTTTTGTGTCTTGTTCCGACCTACATAAGAAACATATAAAGTTAATTTCTCTCTCCTGCATTGAGCAAAGGAAAGTTTTTGCAGTTGGATAATTAAGTAAATGAAAATCTACTTCTCTTCTAAGCTTGAAGGCAAAGGAACAACAGTTCTCTATTTTGCATGGTCGCCATTTCTAACATATGATTTACAAAAGTGGCAACAACAGTGTTCATGGTGACTTTTTCTACCAAATAGCCCAGTCAAAACTAGTTTTTGAAAATGATCATTTGGTGGTTTAGGTATGCTAAATATAAGAATAAGCTTTAGGTAGATTAAATTTAAAATTCTGGCTATCTTGGCTATCACAGAAGACATGACAGAGTCCAGGACATTAGAAAGTGTCCATGGATGTAATAAAAATAGTAATTTCTTGGCAGGTTTCTCAGTAACACTGCAAATACATCCACACATAATAAATATTTTCTAAAACATTCTTAAGAGTAAAATAAAACCTACAAAAGTTTTTTGCTTTTATCTGCAGGCAGATCTGAATCAGTGCCTGTATCCGCAGGATTTTTCTCTTTTAATTACTGACTGTATTGAAATCAGGTTTTACATGATACTGAACTTCAGCTTTGCTCTGCATGAAGGAGTACAATTCTTGTGTGGAGAAAGAACTTACTTTAATGGAAGTTTAAGAGCTAATGGATGGAAATGAGCAAATGATCCAGAGACTCTATTTTGAACCTGTAGTTTATGGATGCTACAGGCCCAAGGAGAATCTCTGGTGTTTGAAAGATGATTGACTATAGGAAATCAATCTATTCTTTACATCCCATTGCATACTTCAAAAATCTAAAGGATCTGTACCTCATCAAAATGTACAGGTGACCAACATTTCCTGAAAGTTCATAAGCCACTGATCTAAAGGGTTTGCTCCTCACTGTTGTGAACCAGATTTTACTAACTTTCTTCTCATGCCTTTTGAACCCTATTATCTCTTCAGTTAACCAGTCCCAGTGACAGTCTGATTTGTATTTTCAACCAATACATGTGTGTTAATTTAGAAATGTTAATGTTTGGTTTTTACTTTATGTAGATGATGAATATGTTTCTACAAAGTCTACATGAAAAACAATATATATATGTTGCATCTGAAAGGTAAATCTCTTTCCAAAATCTTTCTAGACATATTGTGTTATAGCTGCCCAAGAGCAAGAAAAGATTTATCCTAAGAATTACCAGGAGTTAGGGGAAAAAACATCATCTAAAGATCATAGAATAATTTGGGTTGGAAAGGGCCCTGAAGGACCAAGCCTCCTGCCACGAGCAGGGACATCTTCAGCTGGATCAGGTTTCCCTGAGCCCTGTCCAACCTGATCTTGAGTGCTTCTGGGGATAGGTCATCAATTTATTTTTTGCAACAATCCAGTCATCCTAAAAGAAGTTTCCATATTAAAGTACAGAATTAAGTCTCCATATTAAAATCAGGAATTCAGAACTAACAACATTAATGACATAATTAAGATCATATAGAAAGACTTTGAAACTGATGAGAATATAATTCAGATCCCTACTCTGCTGTGTATAGATTCAGTTGGAAATATCACTCTTTCCATAACTTCTTGCATCAGCAAACTTAGTAGTATTGATATAGAGGCAGACATGCAGACACACGCTACCATTTTCCAATAAGAAACAAAGAGCATTAACATGTCTATGGATGAATCCTTACTTGTAGTTTGGGAAGAATAATGTCTTCAAACATCAGAAATTAGTATTCTAAACTTCAATTCTCATTTGTGAGAACTTTATTAAAAAAAATCTTTGGGTATATCTTCATGACTTGAACACCACTGACTAGAAACCACTGTCCTACATTTTACCTTTCCACATATGGAATTAGTGTATCCCAGTCAGATGCCTACAGGTAGAAATATCTTTTCAGGGAAACCCAGCAAAAGGCTCTGTTTTCTTTCAAATATTTTAAGAAAGAGATATAGTAATATTTAAATACCTGAACAAGATTTCTTGTTATTTGGAACACGTGCTGGTCTTACTGAAACCAAATACCGTGGTTCTGCATCTGCAAATGAATGAAAAAAGCAATCAGTACAGATAAACATTAATTTGAAAAAGAGATTAATCTGAAATTAATAAGAAAAAGTCAATTAGTCAGTGAATTCTTGACACATTATCCAATCTTCATGATCTTTAGGCTGTTTTCTTTAAAATTCATTGAGTTCAAAATTACAAATGCTTTGGTTAAAACAAAGGTTGAGATGTTTATTTTAGTTTGGGGAATTCCTCTTTAGAAATAAGATTTTTCCTTACTCTTAAAACCAGATGTCAGAGATTTCTGCCCTTCTTAATTATTTGAAGCCAAGCTCTGTTCTCTCTTAACTGCAACATGAGAGAAGTTGTCTTAGGAGATTCCAGCAAGATTTTCACAGGCAGAATTTGCCTCACTCTATACCAACCAAAATTATTTTTTCTATAGCTTTAAAAAAAAAAGGATTACTCTGCACAGAATTCTTATTCTAGTTGAGATACATTTATCTAAGTGCTTAACTATAAATAAGAGACTGAATCTCCTGTGTATTTCAGTGTAACAGGCAGTTTGAATTCTACAAACTACAAAGAAATCATTCTGTTTTCTCTTACACTCAGATTTCTATAAGAGAGAGAAATGAATAGCAGTACCAAAAAAATCCAAAACTTGTTGTACTACTGAAAAGGTTTTGCCAGTGTGGGGAAAATCATTCTTACTTAGCTTTACTGATTCTGTGCACATAATTCACTGCAAACCCATTCTACAGATGCACTTCTTTGTCCATATATAAACCGCACTAGATTATAAACTGCAGGTTACAATACAGGGTGTGATAAAAGGTATCTATTCCATCGTCATCTGTTGAGGGTGGGGGTAGTGATCCTTATCAACATGGGAGATATTCTGCTAATGGGCATTGAAACCAGGTGGGGCATTGTTCTTTATCTTTTCACAACCCATCCTTCCTCCAGAGAGCCATTTTCTGCTAATGGCCCATTGAGT
>PYHW01010413.1:1520809-1552230 GCA_013186435.1 Turdus rufiventris | reverse complement strand
GGAGGGCCAATGGCTGCCGAGTGGAGGCGGGGCCAGGTGCCCACGGCACCACCCCTGTCGGGTCTGGGGAGGCCCAGGGACCCATGGCTGCCGGATGGAAGTGGGCCCGGGGGCCCGAGGCACCCCCCTCCTGGGTCCATGTGGGCCTGGGTGGGCCCGGGGGCCCATGGGTGCTGGATGGAAGTGGGCCCGGGGGCCCGCAGCATCCCCCCCTCCCGGGTCCATGCGGGCTCAGGGGCCCATGGCTGCTGGGTGGAGGCAGGCCAGGCGGCCCGCGGCACCACCCCTGTCGGGTCCTGGCGGGCCCGGGGGCCAATGGTTGCCGGGTGGGGGAGGGGCCTCGGCCAGCAACCTCGCAGGAGGAGCTGGGGGCGGAGCCTCGCTGCAAAAAAAAAAGTGCGCCCTATAGACGGGTGTGCCTTATCTGATCTACAATGTTGCGAGTTTTGCTGACTCCCGGCAGGTGCTCCTTATAGTCAGGTGCGCCTTATGGTCGTGAAATTACTGTAATTTGCGAAACAATGGGAAAACAGATATTTTAAGATAAGAATTATTGCAGTGAGGTGCTGATTATTTTAATGGATGAAATATAGGTGCATGTCACACATTGTACAAAGTTATATATCTCTCCTGAAAATCCTAGGAAATGTCATGTCCTTAATAATTTCTTTAAAAATTTATCCATCTATAGATAAGTAATTTTATAAATTAATACAGCTGCTGGCTTCAAGCTTCCTCTTAACAGAATCATAAGAGGTGTGTTACCCAGCAGAAAAGCTGGCAGTAAATTTCATATTAATCTATAGTGGCTGGATTGGAATTATGGAATTTGTGGGCCTTAGAAAAAGATATTTTTGTATATTGGAATCTTCCATATTCCAGTTCCAACTGGGGACAATTACCCCAGACAAAATACCAATTATGCTGCTTCCATAAACAAAATCAGGGCTAAATGCAGAGCTAAATCAAGGAAATGTGGAAATGTCTGCAAGGCACTTCATTCTACCTTGTGGAACTATACTCTGTTACAAAAGAAAAATTATATTTTAAAGGATTTATGCATTTTAGGAAGGGAATAATGACTTACATGTGAAGTCTGTGTGTTTTATTACATTGGCCTAACACCTAAACTAATGTGGGATTTTTGGTTTTTTGTTTTTTGGTGGGTGTTTTTTGTTGTTTTTTGATTTTTGTTTTGTTTTGGTTTTGGTTTTGTTTTTTTTTTTTTTTTGAGTAGGGTCTACTGCTGACTGTGCATCTGTATGATTTTTCCGTAAAAATTTTCACAGAAAAACCGATTTTGATACTATCAGAACAGGATTCACTTTCATGGATCTTCCATTCTCCTGGATCTAATCCCTCTACCAAGGGATTATATTCCACAGTATTTTTCCTTAATGAATTAGAAAAACATACCTTTTAGTGAGTTACAAATGCCCTTAAATGTCCATTTCCAATCTTTATCTTTCAGCTTCAAAATAATTTAAGATTGTGATCATAGTTCCTAAATTGACTGGGAAAGATTTCTCTTTCCATGAATGACTAAAACTGGCAAGAAAGGAGGAAAACTTAAATTGTATTAGTCTTGGTCTAAGTAGAGCACTGTGAATTTTCATATTCAGTAACCACTTCTTCCACATCCTGTTCAATGAAAGCCTCACCTAACACTGTTCAGGGAAGTCTGTAAACTCACCTGCTTTCTCTAAAATTCAGATAAGTAAAAGCATGAGAGGACCAAAAATGAGTTCTCAGGGCAAAAATGAATGGATTTTGTATAAACCTAGTTGTTTTGATTGTAAGAAAATGTGAGGACACACTGAAGACCATTTTCAGGGTATGCAGTGGCACTTGGATCACTGGAATATCTAGAACATGGGATAGGCAACCTGTAGTGTGAAATTTTAAAAGTACATTGTTTTTGTACGAAGATAACATACTAGGCAAACTTCATCACATATGAGATGTACTAGGAGTACAAAGGTAATGAGATTTTTTTCAGCAATAGGGTCTAGGGGGTTTATATCTTTGGCATATTTCTTGAGAGTGTTTTTATTTTCCCTCTACAACACCTTGGTTTTTCTAAAATCAATATAAAGTGTATACTAGAGCTGAGGTCTCTGGCTGCCACAATAAAATTTAATCATTGTTCCTAGCATTAAGAACCATTCTGCAATTCTTCCAGTTTCTGCCAGCAACTGATCCCTAAATATGGTGGGGAGGAGGGAGTGTGCTAGCAATCATCTCTGTCTTCATTTCTGCCACACAAGTCAGTCCAAAGTAAAGCCAAAAGCACAACTGATGTTTATTGCTTTTGCTCATGTTCCATACACTTTTGGAAAGCACAGTCAAAGCTGCAGTTTAATGTTGTGTTTAATATTTGTGAAATGAGAAAGATTATGCACTCTCTGCTTCCAATAAATAAGTCCCCAAGGAATAAAATCCAAGTCTAAATATCTCAACTAAAAGCCACAGTTCCAATAAACATACTGGTAATTGCATTAAATAAATGTTTGCAACTTGAAGTACATATTGCTGATAACTTCTTTTACTCCTGTCTTTTTAAAGATGACATTTTTTGAAGGTTAGAAACACTTGCCTTGCTGTCTATATTACGTTTCATTTTGTGTGTTTAGTTACTGGACATACAGAAGTCACAAGCATAGATTTATTGTCACAAGGAAACTGTCACAACCTCTATTAGCATAGAAGATTAAATTTTGACGTTATTACCCTTTGAAATGATCATAAAGGAAGAGTATTCCTCAACATTTGTGCTTTTCCCTCTCCAGACACTATAGCAAATGGATATGCATGTGGTCAGTGCTCTGGTGTGCTGTAGAGCTAGCTTCCAGCCATTAATTGTTATGGCTAAAGCTACAGAATCAATATACCTGAAATTCCAGGTGACCTAGAGCTTTTAGTTTTCAGTTTTGCAAAAGTTTAGGTATAAAAGCATCTCTTAATTATACAATCAGTTCTTTTTTTTGCTCTTCCTTAAGATCTCAGAGTACCTGAAAAATATTAATCCTCACTCCTTCTGCAACCGGCATTGTTATGCCTAATGCACAGTGTACTACAGAAAATCCTGTGCATCATTCTTAGTGAACTGATTCAAAAGGTAAAGGTGCATACAGGGTGAATCAGCTTAAGTGATAGTTGTGAAGTCAAACACTGGATTGGTGATAGAACTACAAAGAGATCCCAGGAGTACAAACTTACGAAAAGGAAAGTAAACCTTTGCCACAGTGATCCTATCAATCTCTAATATCTTAATTATTCCCTGTCTAACATCTTATTTTTTCAGTTTTTATTCTGCAGTTTTCAACCCAGAGCAGAGACCCACAATGACCTTTGACCACATCAAAATATGGCAATTGTTATTTCTATGCTCCTACATCCTTTCTCTCCCCTTGTTTTACACCAAGCTGACCACATTACATTGATGAGAGTAATTTGATTCATTTCAGGCTAGAAAAGTTTAAAGAAATCAATAGGAAAATCCTTAGGGATTTAAGAGATTTCTTAAAAGGTAAATCCTGTTAAATCAATGTTTTAAAAATTTATTTTTCCTTCTCCTTATTCCAGACAACAGGATATAATATTCTTGACAGGGTTTAATCCTTCCATAAAACAGTTCATGGAATTTCATCTGCAACGTCTGACATGGAAGTTAGAGGCTAATCTATAACGGCAATACTGGAGTGGATCTCAACAAGAAGAGGCATCATTTTGATATGAATGCTTGTGTCAAAAGGACAAGACTCTTTCACTGCTTCATCTATTATTAATTGAAAGCATGTACATTTCCCTTGTATGCTACTTTATAGCTGCATCTTTAGGAAAACCATCCCATTTGATCTGTGATATGTTCTAGTACAGTCTCTCAGTAAAATGAAAATCGCAAAACAAATACCAGTAAGCAAACTCTTCCAAACAACAAGAACTAGTTGCCCTCCTTGAAGGATCTGCTAATTCCACTTTCCACTGAAATTCTTGACAGCAACCTTAAGCAAACACAAAAAACCCCGAGCAAAACCCAGTAAAACAAAAAATTAGGTGAACAAAAGGTTCATATTCTCCTCAGTCTCTTCCCATGATTCATTACAACAACAGCATGCAAAGGAAAGATGTCTTACCAAGTTCTGTTATGTAGTTTTTTCCTTCTGCAGGTAAAGGAATGTACTGATTAGAAAAGAAGTTGCTTCCATAACCCAGGACAAAACCTTCTAGCTTGGTGCTTTGACTTGATCGAAGATACCTCATACAAACAGTGTCATCTGTTGCATTGATCTGAACCTTCAGACTCTGCCTTTTCACTGGGGAAAGAGTGAAAAAGAGGACATCAGAATGGATTATCTTACCATCACACGTTCAATAATGGGACATGACAATATAACAATATAACAATATAGGGTTTTTAATTTGCTAATAGCATGCAACTGAAAATTTTTTTATAGGTGATGTCTCCTGGAAACACAATGTATTTTAAAAAGTGAACTAACAGTCATATAAAATAGTGGCTGCCAACATGACTGTTTTTCCACTAGTTTAGCTTTATCATTTGCTTTAAGATCTACAATTGCAGAAGTTAAACCATGTATGAAGTAAGTGGAAAAAATGCAAGTATTTTTTCCTTTAAATGCAAGACTTATAGTATATTAGCCATATGTAGGACTCACAGGAGAAAAATATACAAGTTTTTGGTTTTAATATTTTGGCTTCTTAATAGAAAATATGAAGTTGTAAAATTAAATTAATCAGTTAATCACACTCAAAAAATATGCTAGAGGATAAATACTAACTAGATCCAAGTAAATCTTCTACAATTTTTCCCCTATGTGGGGCTGGAAATGTAATTTTGCATTTGGAATTACACCAGGACACCTAACTAACATAAATACTTTGCTCAAAACTATGAAGAAACTATTTTTAAACACTCATTTTTATGCTTTCCAGGGGAACAGCACATAAAGTAAGAAACATCTTGTATATCCATCTGCAAAAATTTAACTTGTAGCAATAGAGGATGACTTCACAACACAATAACCAACTTTTTAGCTACAAGTTGGTGTTTTGGCTTCTTCTTGATGGGGTAAGGGAGGATTGGCTTTTCCCTTTTCCTTCCTTGGTATGCACAATTTTAATACTCCCTTGTTACTGTTAGGCCTATCATATTTTCAGAACTGTTGAATTGCTGGCTTTTCCCCAAACTTACAACACCAGCACTGGACAAATACATTTTGGGTTGTTATTTCTCTTCTCATTCTCAAAATACAAATTTTTATCCCCAGCAGATTTTCAGGCATCTGTCCAATCATGAGGGCTGAAATTAACTTATCAGGAACAAACAGAACTCTGCAGACAATCATTTTACGTCAGGAACAAAATCCTGAAGAAAAGCTATGAGATAAATGATAAATAATATATCATTGAAAAATAGGGTAGAATGATATTAAACTCCCTTCCTTCCTTCCTTCCTTCCTTCCTTCCTTCCTTCCTTCCTTAGTTTTCCTTCTCTCTTTCTCTCTCCCTTTCTCTGTCTCTCAGTAATTGCATACTGATATTCAAATTTTCTGTAGACAAGTACATATTGATTCTCTGGTATCACCCCAAAATACCCTACTTTTTTTAGAGGAATTCTAATGACTAGAGTTGTGAAGAGACCAAAACCCTCACTTGGTTTCAGTAGATGATTTGAGCATCTGCAGTCATCTGCACACAGAATGTAAAGCCTTAAGCCAACACTTTATGCCTCTTCCCTTTACAGAAAGAAGCGTACAAGTAAAAATGATGGAAAACATCTGCCTCCCTTCCTTTATCTAAAGACTGATCAAGAAAAATCACTCAGCCAGGAAACTGTCACAATTTTCCAAAGGCAACTCTGCCAGGTTCCAGAAGACTGCAAGGCTTCTAGAAAACTCAATTCTCTGGTATTTTCAGCAGTGCAAAACCTACATGGGGAAAAGGGAGGCAGTTGCTTCTAATCTCCATGACATCCATTTATTTTCAGTACACAAGACTGCTGAGGAGGTGCAACTCTGAATACTGATAGAGCTCCAGGTAGCACAAACCAGGAAGAAAACAAAAGGCATTTCAAATATCTCTAATGGGCTTTATAAAGACACTTAGTAACAAAGTTTAGGATTCTTATCTCTGACTGACAGTTAGATACAACAGTTTAAATTATGGATTCTTCAAAACCCATTAAGCATTATTGAAATTATAGTCTCCTGGTCTCTATTGAGTATTTATGTCTAAGAATAAAATAAGACTTACAGAACTTAATTCAAATATGATAATTTGATTTCCATGATAAGTTTCTAAATAAGTCTCAAACTTGAATTTACAAAAAGAAATTAATGGAGGCCTATTTAATTTTAAATTTACAATAATTTAAACCATTTCCCCCCACAATTTTATCTACATATCTCGGAGTTATACTTTACATCAATTTGAGGACTTAATTCTATATCAAGATTATATTCAACTAGATCTGATTTCAGTTAGATGGGTATTGTTGTTTATTCATAAGCAGTCAATTATAGTGACAGAGACTTGATTTTTTTAAAGCCTTAAAAATCTCAGTGAGGTTTCTGCAATTAAAAAGCTTAAATGGGATCCCAAAACAGTAATAGCTTTGAGATGAAACCCTTTAGACCTCTTTTTTATAACTAGCATATGAAAACCACCATGAGAGCTTTTAAAATCAAAGACAGTTCTAGCAGGAAATAGAAAGGAATAATGTATTAAAAAAAAAAAAAAAAGCATAAGGCAGGAAAGAAGAAAAGGAAGATGCACTTGAAATTTAAAAAAAAAAAAATCCTTGTCCTCACCACCCTGTCATGACAGGGCAGATGATTTTCCTCTAATTACAGTGATGGCTTGGATGGCAAAAAGTATTGCAGAGTCCCTGCTGAGTTTAGGAAAAACTTTAAGAAAAAATTATTTAGATTGGAAAAGACCATCAAGATCATAAATTTCAACCATAAACCCAGCACTGTCAAGTCACCACTAAAACATATCCCCAAGTGACACATCTATACAACTTTTAAATACATGGTCAGTCTGTCCCAATGTTTCATGGCCCTTTTGGTGAAGATATTTTCCCTAGTGTCCAATCTCAAGTTCTCCTGGCACAACTTGAGGCCATTTGCCCTTGTCCTGGCACTTGTTACCTGGAAGAAGAGGCTGACCCCCACCTGGCCCCCACAGCCTCCTTTCAGGCAGTTGTAGAGAGAGAGACGTTCTCCCCTGAGCCTCCTTTTTCCAGCTCGCTCAGCTCCTCCTCATAAGACTTTTGCTCCAGTCTCTTCACCAGCTTTTGGCTCTTCTGTGGACATGCTTCAGCTCCTCAACATCTTTCTTGTAAGGAGGGACCCAAAATTTAATATAGGATTTAGAGTGCAGCCCTACCAGTGCCAAGTGTGAATGGGGGGTGGGGGGTGGGGGACCACATCCCTGGTTCTGCCTGGCACACTATTGCTGGTAAAGGCTGGGCTTCCATTGGGTTCTTGGCCACAATGGGCACACCCTGGCTCATGTTCAGCTGCTGGTGACCAGGACACCCAAGTCCTTTCTCATCAGGCAGCTTTGGGTTGTCATAAGCCGGGTGCAGGATCCAGCATTTGGCCTTGTTGAAGGTACACAATATCCACAAACTTTCCCTCATCCAGTGAGCGAGTGACTTTGTCATAAGAGGAGATCAGGTTAGGCAAGCAGGACTTGTCTTTCCTAAAGCCTGACCCAAAGAGCAGCAAAGAGCAAGGCAGCCAAATCTCCTTCTTCACTTTAATCTAGCTGTGTGTTTTTCAGGGAAAAGAACTGCTAAAGCAACAACACAGATGCCACACTTCATATGACTAAACCACATTCCTATTCATGGGCTATGTGCATTCCAGAATCAGTGAAAATGAGGGATGAATATTAACTGGTAAAACAATAAATGACTAGTCTCTGGAAGAGTATGAAGAGAAGTGGAACAAAAAAGGACAAGGAGAGCTCAATCCTACGTGCTGCACAGACACTGATAGTTGAGTCAAGAGAGGGCCAGCCTGGAGCAATGCAGACATAAATGACATATAAATTATCTTGGTAAATGGGGACTGCCCCCAGGAGCATATTAGCAATATAGATTTCACTTGTGTGGATCTCACAGTGTTTTGAACAATTAACCAGGAAAGCATCCTTATTCTGAGTAATATGTCTCTTTTAGTTGTCACTCAGATAAATGTTCATTAAATATGATTGAATGGACAAAAGAATTCATAGGAACTTAACTGTTATGACACTGTGATAAGAATCTATTTGATTTTGAGAAAATAATTTTGCAATATTAGGATTACAGGAGTCCTTTTTTCCCTTCATGTCCTTGATGAAAGACTTGAATGATAAACTAGATGCTCTCTAATTCAATTCATTTGTGCTAGTTTTTGGCATTTGATAGTGAAACCCTGTTCTTAAGTATTTGCATTTGTAGTGTAATTCTTTTATATTGAGGCCATTTCCAAATGGAAGATTCTGAGATCTATAGCTACCTCTGAAACACAATCTTTCCTACATGCTTGCCAACAGAAATTCCACCCTGATCTGCAAGTATTCTCTTCAACAAAAGTCAGCAGGAGAAACTGTGCAAAGCACATCTGAAATAAAAGCTCGACGTTGAGTGCATCAGAGCACTTGGAGTGTTGGAATCACTCTAAGGAAAGGAGTCTGTCTGTACTGGGAGAGAATGAAAAACAGGTTGATGAATCAGCTGCATCATAGGAGAACCAGCCACCACCAATTCTTCAGAAAGAAGAAAATAGCTACCAGTGGCCTGAAGAATCCAGGTGGAAGCGCCATTGTTTGACTAGTTGGAATGTATAGGCAACAGGAGACAAAAAGCAAAAAAATAATGAAACTTCTAATAGTTTCGATGTTACTTTTACTCATACCAGGAGTCTACTGCATTATTTTAAGTGTGCATGGTCTCTTGTGATCAAATACATTCCTATATTTTGTTTTTATCCATAGAGTGAGGATCCTTGAACTCTGCCCTACAAAACTAGAGGGTGAAATACAGCTGTAGCACATTACAGCAAATTTGGCTTTGTTGCCAGAATTCCTTTTGCCTTGCATTGAAACTGTTTATTTTCCATCATTTCAAAGATTTTAAGGGGCACAAAGGCAAGACCCAGCACTGCCTCCCAGAGTGCTAGACAAATGAAGTGTGCCTTATGAAAATATATTAGCACCATCTATTTGTAAGCACTATCTCACTTATTCAAATCATTCACAGCAGAGCTTTGATTTTTCCAAATCTGGTGTCATAGTACCACCAGGCAAGTTTTCAATGATAATCTAAAACTATGGAACTTTTATTTTCTGCTCTTTTATATTTTTGCATTTATTTTGGCTGCCAAACACGGAGAAATATTGGTTGTTTGGCTGCTACCCAAATATATCTTAAAAAGGGAAACATTTAAAAATAGTTCTGTTTCTATGTGCTACAATAAACAAGAACACTTCTAAAGCAGCCACAACCACAGAATCTAAAGCTAAATAATTTAGGGTGGAAGGAACTTCTCTAAGTCATCTAGCTCAACTCCCTGCTCAAAGCAGACCTCAAGTTGCTCAGGGCCACATCCAGCTGAGCCTTGAACACCTCTGAGGACACAGATTCCATAACATCTCTAGGGTAATCTGTTTCAGTGCTTAGCATACTTTTGTTTTTAAAAAAGTCCTAATATCCAACTGGAATTTCCCATATTCCAGTTTGTGCCCAGTGCCTCTTGCCAAATTACTCAGCACTTCTGCCTAAAATCTGTCTTTTTATGCTCCAGTCAGATAGCTGAGGACAATGTCTGATCCTTTCTCATGACAGATTACATCAAATACTAAGGTTCCTAGCCATGAAATTCACATTCACAAATACTCTGAGTGATGAAAGTAAGTATGAGGAGAGCAACCAAGAATGCCTTTTTAGGGGAGGGTGAGGTAACAGCCTTGCATGTAGTTTTGTCACTTGCAAATGAAGTTCCCCAAATTTTTTTTTTTCAAAGTATTATTATGCCTACACAAGTCTAACATTGCTTCAGAAGAGCAGGCTGTCAAGAGGCAGCAGTTAACTGTGCAAAACACAAACAAGCGTGTTTGTGCTAGCTCTTAAGCTCCCAACTTACACCTTCAAACTACTTTTATTTCAAGGAGGGCAACTTTCCTTAGGTGTATCAACACTTCTGAAAGAGAATAGAGCATTTATATTACAAAATGACAGGGTTTTAAAATTTATTTTGCTAATTCCTCTGTAGTGACTACTACAGTTCAGAACTGAGTTAATAAGCTGCACTCATCAGTACTTTAGGACCAGTTAGGACAATGCAGAGGTAAAGATGTAGTTATTGCCAATTCCAACTTCTATGTAGCTACGTAAATCATTGTAGAAAGGAAAGTTTTTGCTCATATGTTGTCATCTCTTTCACCTGTTTTCAGGTCATTCGAGAACTTCACTGAAGTTCCACTTCCATCTTTATCACTCTAAGGCTCCTTAAATATGCTGGTTTAAAAATATTTTTTATTTGACTTAGTAAAGTACCTGTCGTTATTTTTAGGGTGCAAAGCTGAAAACGGTCTGAATTTAAACTTGGCATCCCATGTCAGTGGTCCAACCCCCAATTCCAGATTTCATTCTGTAGGCCATTTTTCATTATTTTCATATTTATTAAAATAGGAAACAAAACTGAAAACAAGAAAGAAAAGTGTTGTTTGAAACTAACCAGGCCAGCAGTTCTGATGGAACAGGGAACAGGAGTTAGACTTCTGAAAACTTCTTTAGTATGATTTACAACAATCTGACCCTGGCTCCTCTTGTGGAATTCTGTTTAATTTTTATTTTAAACCTTAGAAAATTCAGCTCCTTTATGGCTACAGTTAGCAAACTTAGTTTGGTGTTTGACAGCAAAAATTTATAAAATTCAACATTGAACAATTCAACATTTTTGGAGGATAGGGACAAAACCAAGCCCATTCATTATTTCCAAAGCCTATGGCCTTTGAGATTCCTTCAAGTTGAATAATTTTTGACAGATAACACTTTTAAAATAAACAGCTCACGGATTTAAAAGACAAGACAAAAACTACTTGTTATAAAACAACCTGAAACCCTTATTTCAATTTAGATTATGGATCACTTATTTGTAGTAGGATAAAGCTTAATTTTGATCTGATGTCTTTAAGTTCTCCAGGGCCCTGTTTCCCTGGCTTTACTCTCAAAGTTCCAGATTTGTTGTTGTTTTATCCAGACTGGCATGTATTTTTCTGGATGTAATTTCACCTGGACAGAGCTGATGAGACAGTGACTGCATCTTGCCCAGAAGAGCTGTCTTTCCAATTCTGGCTTCTTCTCCTGTCCAAGGAAACAAGTCCAAGGCAACTCCACCCAGGCTGGGCTATGAAGAAAACTGTGTCCTGGCCAAAGAACCTGACAGATTCTGCAGAAATATATTCAATAAAGGCAAGCAGAAGACTGTGGGGAGTAAGGAGAGTCTCACAAATTTCTAGGTCTATCTTTTTTTTAAAAGTCTTTTAAGAGCCATTGCAAACACCAAAAGAAATATGTGGTCTTTGAACATGGCCTCATACAAGTTGGTCATATTTTAAAGCTGATTAGCTGAATAAAATCAAGGACTTTTTAAAACAACCTCTCCTCAGTAGGAAAAGCTGAACAAAATACTAAGAACTTGAGCAGATGAAGAGTTCAAATGTTGTTAGATGGACTGGCTCTGCCCATAAACTTCAGATGTAGTGAAGCAATTGGTATTAAAGACCATAGACCTTAAAGCAGGAAGTTTCTTATAACTGTTCACGAGCAGGCTGTGCATTATCACTGCCATGACCTACTCAGTGGCAGGCAGTTTGGCATCACCACTTCCTTAAGCCACCTTTCATTTATAAATATCAGTGCATTTTTGAAGAATTGAAAATCAAAGACATAATAAAAAAACACTATCTGGAACTGCAGCCACCTTTGCTTCCTTGACAAGAGTGAGGACACCCCACTTTACAATCCAGGATGTTAGTGTTTCTTACTGAGTGCACAGATAATCTGTTGCATGGCTTACTGTGTGCTCAGATTTTAGTGAGGGATTCTTTTCCTACAGCCAGTTTGGAGTCTGTTGCTTACTTGTGATCGCCATTTATTACACCATAATATTTTTTTTTCACTCTGTGGCTACTCATCCGGGCATCTTTTGACACATATTGGGAGGAACCATTCAGAGGAAAAAAACAAAATAATGAACAGCAAGAAGGTATAAATTCTACTATGTTATAATAAGGCAGTTCCAAATCAACAGTCAAATAAACCTCAAGCAGTAATAAATTGAAATGTTCATGTTTCTCTGTGTTAATACAACAAAACAGGTAATCATATACTTAAATTATCTTCTTTGATAAATATTACCTTATTTGCCATAATCCAAGCAATTGAAAGAGCAAGACTTTAGGTCAGTATTCTATAACATTAGCTTAGATGATTTTAAAGCCAACTTTGTTCTACCCCTTCTCTTATTCAGCACATAACCATAATTTTTAGGGACAAAACCACTTAAAGATACTAGCATTTAGACAGCTCGGAGGATTTACAAGCTGCAGTAACAGAATACATTTGAAACCAGCATGTACTTCCAATCTTTTAGTTGTAAATTAATCTGTAAGTCTCGGAATCCACAACATATATAGTTATGTTTCAAAATTGTTACCTTCTCTATTTTAAATCTGAAGAGATGGATCCCAGTCCTTTTATGCACTAATTCTCACTTCTAAAAAGGTTTCTTGTTACTAATGGATAAGTACATAGACCACTGGAAAACAGAACATCTTGATAAATTCAGAAAAAAAGTCAAATTCAATGACTGGAGGTACAGAGTATATTACTCAAGAAAGAAGACTGAGAAAATAGGAGCCATTGAGCTTAGAGAAAAAGTGCACAGATAGATATGAAGACAGTATCCAAATATATATAGCAAGCAAAAGAAAGCCCTGAGGAAAAGCAGTATAATTTAGTTCTGCTCCATATTTTTGAAGAGAAGTGACAAACTGTAGCAAAGAAAATATCTGGAAAACTGATACAGGAAGTTACCCTCTAGAGCAGTGTCAGAATGGACAGGAAGTCCATTTCAGCTCTATGTTTCCTTGTAAATATCTCCAATTGAAGGCTACCACTTTTGTTCTGCACATCTAAGTATACACCAAAAAGCCTCAAGGAGGGCTGCTCACGTCAGTGCTCTTTGTGAATCCTACTTCCTATTTCTAACATACAGAAAATGAAAATCCAGTAAGGCCTGGTCTCTTCAGTATGTCGATAAACTAAGGAGAATTTCCAGGGAGAAGCAAGATTAATTTGTTATATGAGAAGAGAATAATATCTCAGTGCAATTGATTGAGTAAAAGGCAAGAAAGAGCATCCAGGAAACTGCAAGCTGTTGCCCCTGGCCTCAGCCACCAGGAACAGTCACACCTATGCAGATGATGAACCAGAAGGTGATTTGGAACAGCCAGAGCAAATTTACCAAGACCAGGCTCTCTGGCAAAGCTTGCTACCTTCTGTAATGTTATTCCTGGCTTTGTACACAATGGGAAAGGGGTGAATATAATTTACTTCAACCTTGGTACAATTTCCACAGGTATCCTTCCTGTCAGACTGGAGAAATGCCGACTGGATACCTACGTTACAGAGGAGATGGAAAACGGGGCTCAAAGCATAGCAGTCAGTGATTAAAAGTCCTTTTTGATACCAACATCCAGTGTAATTCCTATAGTCGTTTCAGAAAGGGAGAATGTTTTGTGCTTTGTGTACACTTGGGAAAGAACTTGGGTTGGGGAAATAGAAGCAGATGAGTCATCCATAATGACTTGCTTTGAAATGGAAGGAAAACAAACTAGATGGAGACAACTATTCAGAAATAGGTGACATTCTCTTTAGAAGTTCCCCCACTATGCTGGGTATAGTGAAGCAAGAATCTTTAAAATAATATGCAAAAAAAGATGGAAATGGAATAGGATTATCCTTTTTCTGAAGGCACAATAGTTTTCTACTTCCAGCATTGCAACCTGCAAATGATCACACAAAATACCTGTGTTCTCTGCTCAAAGTAACGCCCAAGACATGCAGGACTTCAAATAGAGCAAGGATTAATAGCTCTGAATGGTACTTGGCAAAGGTCCTTGCAATATTCTGTGTTAACTTTGGAATAAATTCCCCACTTTTTAGAAGCAGACAGATGATAAAGCAATTAAATATCTGAAGCACACATACAAATTCTTAGGCGATATTGTATATCAAATGCTAAACTCAGAAAGAGTAAAAACACTTTGTCAGTAACAAATGCAGTACTGAAATATGAAATGCTATTGTGCTTTGACAACTATAATTTGGGCTTGTCAATGGAGCCAAGTCTGACAACAAAGCTTTTAGCCAGTTACTTCCCTTTGGTTTAGAAACCTGTAGATGCAAACAAACTAACAAACAAACAAAATGTAAATTTTAAAAAATTGCCCTATGTTTCAAAAAAAGTACTCAAGATGAAGTGGTTTCACTTATGTTCCTGGTCTCCAAACTGAGCGTTCTCACACATGTCTATGACACTTGCTGGATACAGCCCAGTCCTATAAGGATGGATACCAACTGCTCATAGTTTTTCCAGCTGGAAAATGTATCTCATCTTGCACCATTAGATGGGACAGATCTCAAGACTGATGACCTGGCTTCTTAATACTACTCTAAAATATACCCAACTAAAACCCCAACTGATTAAGAAAAATCAGAGGTGATCCTTTTAATCTTCTTCTATATTGTTCTACATTCTGAGTTTGCAGAGATCAAAGGAATGATTCTGCAATTCAAACACAACCAGAGAAAAGAAGCAACAAATTGCCAGTACATCTTTAATTTTAAAAAGTACTAATAAATACTTCATAGAATGTATTATTGAATTCCTAGATTTGACCAAAATTCTTTTCGAGATCTATGAACACATTGTAAAGCAGAAGCATTGTTAACTCATTCTAAGAAAACTAAAATATGGAGTAAATGGTTCTAAATCAGTGGATTACAGAAAATAATGGACACCAAGCCTAGTAAGTATACAACATGTAAAATAAAAGCTATGTCTATGATTAGATGAATACTAAGATAAGAGAAATATTTTATTTTTATACTGAAGGTGTTTCATCTTTTCGCCCACATATTTCCCTTCCTACCCAGGACATGGCACAGAGTTTATTTTCTCTGACTGTATTTCCAAGTTCCTTATCTGTTACATCACCTGCTTTATTTTCACCATGTTGCCTTTTGTCTACAGAGATGACAGAAAGCTGCAGGAAGTAATCTCTCTTTCCAACCTGACTTTCTATGTCTATACTTAATTTTTTAAAAATAAATTCTCTAGCTGCTGTTTCATTGAAAGAAAAATGCCAATAAAGAATACTGTCAGCTACAACACACAAAAGGAAGGCTTATGAAAATTTTGGGGTGGGATAGAGGCATGTACATCTATGCACAAAACCATCAGCTAAGTAATCTTTCTAGGCCTGACTTTGCATTTTTACTTGTACTTCTCTCAGGCATTTATCCAAATGCTCATGGAGAATTTATGGTATGTAGGAAGCTGTGTCTCTCTCATTAGTGGTCTTGTAACCCAGTGTGCAGTAGATTACATTAATTCCCAAGGAATGCTCTCTGACTTCAGAGTGTATTAAGTACATAAATAATGCTTCATGACTTCAGAGTTTTTTAATGAGATGGTCTTCCCTGTGCCAGTTTTCTTTTTGACAACTGACAAGTGTTTTAATACTACAAAAACAAATTATTGGAAAAAAATCCAGAAGGGTCAGGTCATGGAAAAAATTATTCACAATGCCTGAAGTTTCAACAGAGCATAAATGAGATTATCTATTCCCTATATGTAACTTCTCTACATCTTTATATTTTTAATATTATGAGCAACCTCATATTGCCTTCAAATAAATATAATAATAGCATAAGATCTCCCTTGCTAATTGCTGTAAGCATTTCTGAGTGGAAAGGGAACACAATAAACATATGTTAGTTACATTACTGAGAAGCTGCTTTCTAAGAATTCATGGCTGTACATTGACAACATACTCATGCTTTTATCAACTGCTGTTTGACCACATTACCAAAGATGAGCAAGACCCCACATTGCCTTTTGTGCGTGCACCTGCATGCCTCAGTGTACTAGAGTCTATGTGAAATCACACTCATGACTCGCTCACTTGTGTGCAAGTTGAGTACAGATTTTCCATTGGAGCAAAAATCCCCAAATCTGCCAACAATTCAAAAGACGTTCTTCAGCTAAAATTAATTGGATAATTAGTATTTTAATATTGTGGGGGGAAAAAAATCTTAATTATGTTTATACAGACTTGATTAACAAAGGACATAAATTAACTCCTACCCCATAATACCGAGTCACATCAGATGTACCAGCTACTAAGGAGCACTGAATAACCAAGAAGCAAGAAGACATTTCTACTAGAGTTTCCAGTTTTTGTGTTCCTCATAACTGAACCAAAGAGCAGGAAGAAATGCTGAAGAGATCCATTATTGGTGCTTCTCACATCATAGTTGAAAGCTGGTCCTCATCTGTAAGGTAGCCAAAAACAAGCTGTCCCTGTGAAGCAATTTCATAGTCATGTTCACTCAGTACATGTCTCTTAATTAGCTCTATGACAAAAGAAGGAGACCTATTGATTCAAGCTGAATATAAAACCTCACCACTTTTACCTGAGTCACCTCTTCATCAAACTAAGGAAATTCATGGTTCTTAAGCCTGACTGCAGCCATTTTCCTGGCTGTGAAACAAGCTGCACACTGTGCTATAAATAAAAACTCTGCTGTGCCATTTAATCCAACTACTTCAGTGTTTGTGTGGGCCACAGAATGGAACTCTGCCAAAATGTTCAGGTCAGACAGTAAAATTTTCTTTCTATTATTTGTAACCCAAAGTTCAATTTCTTATCAACTTTCAGACTATTGCACCCATGCCTTTGTTTTCAGTGTGTTTGTGCATGTTGTACAGAGATTTCAAAAGAAAAGTGTTAAGTGATAAGGTCTTGTAATTTTGTCAGTGTGCATTTTTCTTGTTCATGTATAGGCTTGAACCGTGGTAATGAGGTAATCTAAATTGCCAGAAAATGTTTTAACTTGGAAGTCAGAAAACTATCTTCTGGGACATTTCAAGTGTACATATCTGTATTTTTGAAACAGACACAATTTTATGTGCTCTAAAATTACTCCAGACTTTTACATCACAGAAGGAAAAATTAAAGTGAATAATTAATGCAAAGAAGATATTGCAAGCAGCTAACAAAAGAAGAAATGTCTTTTCCAAATGTGAGTTTAAAAATAATGTTATCCCGCATACACTGTCAGTCCTTTAAAATTGGCCAGGTTCCCACAGTATTAATTATGTAAAACCATATCAAGAACTCTGTGGCCATTTATAGATTCAAAAACTAATGCCACAACTGCATGTGATTGGAAAGAATCTTTTCCCACTCTATTGAATCTCCTGAGCAGATTTTAAGAATATTGTAAAACCTTAGAACTATATAAAAATGCTGAAATAGCCCTAAAAAATAACTCTCTCATACTACAAGAATCCATTTTGCCATCAACTCTTCAGCTTGAGAAAGAGTATAGAACTAAAATTTCTTTTTAAATACATAATCAAATCACATGCAGAGGTTTAGGCACTTCATTAAGCTGGGTTTTATTGAAGTGAATTTATTCACACGGAGTCCTGAACACGTTAGCTCAAGGTAAACAGGATTTATATAAGAGCCATGGCTACAACTGGCCTAAGAAAAGTTGTGGATTCACTTGCCTCATTTATTTTTCTTCCAGAAGATGCTTTAAATAACACTAAATTATTGCAAAGTGACCTCAGCAACACTCTAAAGCATTTCAGAGAATGGAGGTTATATTTTGTCTACCAGTCTCTGAACCAGTACAGTAAATGCTCCCCTCCAGACTGGGAGAAAAGTAGTTTTCCTCTCATAAAAAAGCACTGCCTATCTCCCTGTCTTTAGGTCCAGAATCTTCATAGTTAGAGACTCAAGTCTTTATCAGCATTTTATTCAGGAGCTCTGAATCAGTGAAGACTCTGTGTTGATATTCTTAATGCAGCCATCCTTCCGTAACCTTGCCTGGATACCTGCTTGCTTTGATGGCATCACTTTGGTGAAGCAAAAACATTAAATTCTTATGATCATAACTACAATCACCACTTCATGAACGGTAGAAATTCACTTGTTGGTTCAAAACTTGACCTGTTTTTCTTCACCTTGATATGACACACATTGGTTTGCTCAAGGGGGAGGTTTGGAGTTGATAAAGCCAGAGTAAAATGGCACACAATTGTTATGTTTTGAGAGATGGTAGTACTGGAAAAGCTGGCCCAGGCCTTGCCCACACAAAGGTTTAATTTCATTCATGATGCTGCCAGTAGTCATTTTCACAGCCACCACTCTCACAGCACAATAAGGTAAATACATATTTCACAAAGCAAACTACCATTACATACACATTGTCTTGTATTGTAAAAAAAACAATTTTTCATTAAGACCATTTGAGCTAAGGCCTGTCAAGCAAGTCTGAGTAGGATCTGGCCTGTTTCCAGCTGCCCTTTTCCACTTGGGAAGACACTGTAGACTGGGCTGTTTTGCTAATGGCACCTATTTTAGGCTCCTGGCTGTCCAGAACACAAATCCCTTCTTCTGTTCTCACCAAGATTCACCATGCCAGTGAGGACTCCAACCATCTTCTGTAAAAGGCAGTACTCAAGAATGCTCCACAGCAACGAATTTATCTTGCTCACACAAACAATTTCAAGTCTGCACTTGAATTTCCCTAAGGAAAATAAATCCACTAGGAGCTGCATGCACAGCTCTGACTATGGCAGGTCACTGCTAGCCATTTTTTCCTCCCTGAAGCACAGAGAGGTTTTTGTTTCCACACGCAGTGTGTAGTGCACACCTAGTGAGTCCAAAGAAGCCTCAAACCCATTGTTCATGCACTGTATCATCAGCCACGACATACACAGACTATACTATCCATATACAGTAGGTCTGGCCCCAGAGTAGCAGCAGGATTTAGCCTACAGCTCTTCCCTCGAGTGAATTATGTAGCTTGTCCTTCTGGAACAGCTAGATCCAAAGATTATATAAAGGACATCTGGAAAATAAAGTTCAAAAAGAGATACTTGGGTACATGAAAATTAAAATGAAGAGGTGGAAAGTTATATAGATTACCCAGCAGTGAGATAATTTTGGAGACATTTGTATGCACTGGAATTTAATTCTGGCAGAATCCACCCATATGTATCATCACAATGTTGCACCACTGCATGTGCCAATACAAAAATGGAATTCTGGTAATACAGATTATCTTGGAACTCGGAAGCCTGACACTCAGTACTGGGTTTTGATACGTTTATGTGCAAGCCTAGGACACAACTGTCTGCGTGATAAGATAACTCTCTCTGATTAAATGAACTGCTATAATGGTTACATTTTTACAGGCTGTTCCACTTACAGCAAGAACAAGCCAAATTTGCCGTGACATATCTAGCAACTGAAAACCCTCGTCACTCTATCACATCAGATAAAGGATCCCTTTTAAATTTCCTGTTGGACTTGCCATTAAAAAGAAGAAAAACATTTCACAAAAAATCCCAAATTAATTTTGCACTTCTTTTTCCAGACACAACAAAAAATGAAGTTAAATAATTCAGTTCAAACTGGCCCTTCTTCATGAGAATGTTTTTTAAAGGTTAATGCATTGTGTATTTTGAAAAATAGTTCCCAGAAAGATGTTTTGTAAACCATGGGGACAGTAATATATAAACCACATGTCATTTCAGTCCTTTTGTGATATTTTGATATGCCAGCTTCATTGCATGTTCAAAAACCCACAACTTCCAGGAGACTTTTCCCTGTCTTACAAATTTTGCCCTGTTACCTTACAGCCACCAAAGGAGTGCTTCTGTCAGGGAGGGAGACAGCAGCACAAACCTTAAGGTTTGGCTGTTGCAATATAATATCTGTGATACACACTGAAATAACTCTACATTGTTTTAACTGTTTGACACCAGTAAATGAAAACACATGCTCTGCTTAGTAAGACCTATCACGTAACACAGCTAGGAATATCACAAACTTAGCTAGGAATAAAATTAGTCTATTCCTTTTCTCAAATGTCGAAGTTTGGGAGTCTACTGTAAATACAGCATTCAGTCTCAAAGGGATGTCAGTTATAATTACCTTAAGCACAAATATTAACGAGTAGCTATCTACAATATCAGACCAAATATATTCAGTACTTCCAAACAAAGAAACAAATCCTCAGTGCAAAACAATTCTTTTTCCCACTTATCCACACTGCTGAAAACTGTAGATACAAGGAAGTTTTGGATCTGGTTTTCCCTACAGGAGTCTGTAAAAGGCTTTTTCACATGGTCCCCTAAGAAATGTCAAGTGTATAATTCTTTTTCCCTAAGAAGACAGCAACCAGGAGAAAGCCGAATTAGGGTTTCCTGAGCCCTTCCTGGACAGCAAAGTAGGATAGGCTTGAGTCCTGGAAAGTGAACAAGAATGGACCTGAATTCCACTGTACCTGATGACTAATTCAAATAGTAGGAAAACCACAGTGGTCAGAAACATGTCAAAAAATCCCCTGAAAACAAACCAGGAAAACATTCAGACTCTTTTGGTTTTAGTAACTTCCTAAAACTGAAATTTTGTAAGAAGGATCAACCCCAAATTCTTTTCAGTTCTAACAAAGTAAAACAGAACAAAAAGATAGACAAAAGCTATGAGAAACAGAGGCTGTAGTGAAAAACCACATTTCCATGCGCGTCTGTGCCGTAAGTGGAAAGTCAAGTGACAAAATCGAAACCATGAAATGCTGGTTCACCAAACACTAAGAACTTATTCTTCAACTGTTCCTTCAACAATTGTATCAGCTCCAACTGGAAAGATGACAGTGAAACACGGTTTATAAAACAGCACAATCTTGTGGATTATGTCCTGTATTTATTCTGGATTCTGTGGCTTAGCTTTCTCATCTCTGTCTCAGATCTGGGATGCTCTGCTTACCAACTCATTCTCTAAAGATAAGACTTTTTGTCTGTGCTTAATTATTGTCTAAAGAGACAACACTGAGTTCTTTAAGAATGGAACTTTTCTGTTATGCAGAACTGTAAAAATTAGAACACATTTCCACCCATCAATAAAGCACAACAGTCCTGAACTTTAGAATCATATATGTTGGATGGCACTGGTATAATGGCATAGTGAAAGAGACAAAAATAAGTGGAAAACTTCTAATTGGAAGAAAACTTTAGAGGCTAGACAAAGTTGGACAGACAGCCGCTGAAATACTGGATGAAATTGCCATCTGTAATGGTACCATCATCTCTCACTGCTGTTCTGTGTCCTCACGGTATCCAAAGGTATTGACTGCAGAATTTTCTTAGCAGCTTATCTCCCAGATGAAACGCAAGCTTAATTGTAAAAAAACCACTGCCTTCATATTCAAACACAATATCTACCAGCCTTCCTTTCTTTCCCAATTATGTTGTCTTCACTTATTATTATTATTATTATTATTATTATTATTATTATTATTATTATTATTCCTCCAACAATACCTTAACCTTTAAAGTCAAAATAATGAAAGAAAGAACATTAATAAAGAACACTCTTTTGAGAACAGCAATAATATTTTCTTTTTCATCCCAGGAAAACACACGTGTGTGGAGGTTAATGTACAAAAATACATGGGAAAAGGGAGCAGTTTGTGTTTCAGCCTCCTGACATTTGCACAGTCTCTCAAACAGCTCTGGAAGTCACTGTCCTGGCTCTGTTCCTTTGCAGCTGCAGGAGGCAAGATGTTCCTTTCACCTTGTACCAGTGAAAGGAAATCCCAGTCCATGAGACATGGGGTCAGTGTGTTTCGCCTCTGGGAGAGAAGATTTGAGCACTAGAATTGCAAAGTGCTGGTAAGAAGGGCAAGATTTACTCTGATAACCTGTTCCCACAAGTATCTGCAACCCCAGAAAGCAAGTTTGGCTAGATTGCTCTCCTTCAAGTTATGAACTTGATTCCACTGTTCCACAGAGAGCAAGAGTGACTCTGAAGACTCAGTTACATCCTTTGGGACTTAAAGAATACAGGAATTCACTGGAATTTAAGTTTGCACAGCAAGGTAGAGAAGCCCTCTTAATATTACCAGTACATATTTTAATTTTTAAAACCCTTTAAGATCCACATATACTCTTTGCTTACAAAAAAAAGTCTGTAGTCCCTATCAAACAAGACAATGCTGTAGAAGACAATCCTTTCAGCATTTCCAGATAGCAGCTAAATACTAACACACTTGCTTTTTCAATGCAATTCTTTGTAAATAGTAACTGGAGAGGCAGTTACAAACAAAAGAATTAGACTGATGTTTCCACACTGCAAGGAGAGAATCTTAAAAAAAGCTGTTTCACTGAAAAGCTGCAGCTTTATGCATTTGGCAAACAGAACTTCACTTCCACAGCGTTATTTCAGGACAGAAAAAAATGCATGCCAGAGTTAATCTTGCAGTGGATTAGAAGCTTTGTCTGAATTTCACAGTTAGCATAAACTTAGAGCCACTATTCTACAGTGGTGAGCAGAAAATCCAGTGAAACCATTTTAAAAAGACAAGCATTGGAAAAGTTCGTTCCCTCCGTGTAGGTAATACATGCAAGATTCCTCTCTGGTCAACATAATCCTCTTTTAAGTCCTTTTTTGACAAAACTAAAGTCTTAGAGTTAGCTTGACTTGAACTGCATATCTGCTACCCGCAGACTACACACTATTCCACTGCTACCAGTATGCAGAAAACTCCACATTGCCTCCAGATAATGAGAACAAAAGAAAGATAATTTCAAAAGAACATTATCACAAGGAAGAAAGTAAAATAAGTAAATTCTGGAAAAAAAAGTGAAAAGTGTATCTTAAGGAGGGGTGGGGGTGAAAAATCACATCAACTCCCCAAAATATCTTTAGGTTACTCTTCTATGACAGAGAATCTCCTAGGAAGCCCTCAAAGTGCTTATTTATTAATAAACATTCTCATAACTAAATCACAGGTTCCTCTAAATGTCAGTGGCTGCAGGGGAATGCAGATGTAAAATGCATTACAAAGTGCAGTGGGCTCAGGCAAGCACTTCCACAAAGTGAGAGCAATACATGCAGTACAGAAACAGTTGTGAAATTGCTGCCTTAATGCCAAGGCACTACGAAGTGTTTTACCATTCAGATAGAGAAATATTCTTTTAATTTTATGCTATGACTGTTCTTCCTGCAGTAAGCAATAAAATATGATTAAAATGCCAATGTTACGTGTGTCATATTACCAAGGAGAAGAGATCACTGCCAGCTTTGCAAATCTACTGTACTTCCAGATTCTGGGAGAAAGGAATAGTTAAACAAATATTCACACAGGTTTGGAGAGTTTTTTCTTCTTCTATAAATTTCAATCAGTCATATTTTTCTCCCTCAAAATGCATACAACCTGACCTACATTAGTCAATTCCTACTGCATTGTTAAAGACAGATATAAAAGGAAAGTATACAAGTTCTTTCAAAGACAGAACTGAAGTCTTCCATCAGTGACACAGGGTGCTTCCAAGTCGCATTGTCTTTAAGATATTAAACCACAGATCTGCACACTGCTGTCAAAATCACTATAAAATAATTAATTGCAGTAACTTTGTGTCATGATACTTCTCACTAGAGTCACGAGATACCATGAAAACTTTTGAGCTTATTTTATGCAAGAGTTTTAAGGCTGCTGTTATACCTGGACTTTGCCCTTTCCCCTGACCTTCTTTCATCTTGTCTATCACTTTTGATCATTCCTAACATGCTGAAAGCAAATTTCCATAACAAAACACAGGCATTAAAAAACCCAAAAAGCCCCACAACAGAAAAACAAACAAACCGCCAGAAAGTTGTTCATAGCTACTTGCCTCTTGGCAATTTCTGAGTATTTCCCAGGTCTAGTGCAATATATCCACAGAAAAGAAGACAGACAAATCTTGACATCATGGTCACAAACCCAACCTCGCTCTGGGAATGGCTTTGACAGGTATCACACAGAAGTACTGCAGCTGCATTTGAGTGAACCGTTCTCTCTGTGACAAGAGGCAGCAACACTTAGACACAAGCTTAGTTTACACAGTGGGAGGAGACAGGATGACATCATTCACTCCCACTGCAAAATGAGAATTAGCATAAAAAAATATTATGAGGCTCCCCCTTCAATAATCTCCTGGGGTTTGTTACAAGATCTTTTCCACCACTAAGAGTAAGACATTACCATTTTATTACTTACATTTCATGAAAATAAAATCATTAATATCAAACTTTCTATTAATGGAAAACTGATCTGAGAGACATTTTCACTGTTTTTTCCAAGACAGCTGGACTTGAACTGCAAAAACAGCATTTGCAGTACTCAGGGAACCGTTTGCTATACTGACCTCAGTATTTTTGCAATCTCAACATTTTTCTTAGGGTTAATTCAGGCTACTTGTGGCTTTCATCCAGGCAAAATAAATACTAGTTTAATTTGACATGACATTATAAACAGACATTGTAAATATTTATTCAGCAACAGAACTGGACTTGAAAAATCTGAATGTCATTTTTTTCTCTTGTATCTAGTGTTGGCAATTTAAAAATACTTTATAATTTTCCCTTTCATAAGGGTCTGGTGAGTTAATGCACATTGAAAGTAATAAAACAATGCTTCTCATTTCAGGGTGATCCTCTCACCAGTTACATAAGTTAGAAAAGACGTTCCATTTTTCCATTAAAAGCTGTTGCATTCCATGATTACAATAAGTCAAGTAAGCACAGCATTTGGTCACACTCACAAGTGAGAAGATGGGAAGGAAAGGGTAAAGCAGAAGAAAAGAAAGCAGTAAGGAAGAATTTAGTCTCAGTATCTGGAAAAGTTTCCAAAGATATTAAATCTATTCAATTAAGTAGTGATATCTCTCTTTCTCCCTAAAAATATAACCCTAAAATCAAACAAGGAAAAAACCAACAAAGAAAACCCAAAAATGGTCTCCAAGGGAGAAGAAAACCCAAAAATGGTCTCCAAGGGAGAAAAAAAAAACGAAAAAACCAAACCAACAACAAAGAAAATCTAACCTAAACCAAACCCAAAAGAACCATCCGGCAGCCCCGGCCCTGCCTCCAGCCAGGAGCCCCGGCCCCTCAGCCCTGCAGGCGCCCAGAGGCCCTGGCCCTGCAGGCACCCAGTAGCCCCGGTCCTGCAGGCATCCGGTAGCCCCGGTCCCGCAGGCACACAGCAGCCCCATTCCCACGGCCCCGCCTCCACCCGGCAGCTGCAGCCCTGCCACCTCCCCCCACGGCTCGCAGCTCTCACTTCTGGGTTTGCAAATTTCCAAACTTTGTCCATTATAGAAGGCGCACCGGACTATAAGGCGCACTTCCGGGTTCAGGGGAAAAATTTTGTCAAAAGGGTGTGCCTTATAGTCGTGAAATTACTGTAATAATGTGTTTAAAAAGACCCTGTGTTTGCCATCATTCAGAAAGAACTTCACAGCAGAAACCAGCAATCGTCTTAGAGACAAACCTGAGGAATTTCAATCTCTTCTAATCAATATGAACATTCCAGACTCATCATACTATCTGAATTTGTGCATAAGGAAATGTTTCTATTATTCACTAACTCAAATCTGGGAAGAACAACTTGAAAGTCAATATTTGAGACAGAGTCCCAAAAAATCCCCAAACACTACTGCCTGAAGGATCTTTGGGAGGATTCAGGTCTTGAATATGAACACTCTGAACAGGTAAGTGGGACAGGTACAATTTGAATGAGATGAAAAGATGTCTGAAAACCCGTGCAGTTAGACAAGGGTCTCACAAAACATGACACCAAAAGAGAGTCAAATGGCGCAAAGATGGATATAGAGAGCAAATGTGGCATCCTTATTTTTTTTAAGTTGAAGTACTATTTTAAAAAATGCTCCAGAAATCATGTCCTATTTTTTGTCTTCAAAATTAAAAAAAAAGAAATCAATCATTTGATATAACTGTCTCTTGGGAGGAGTAATGGGAAAAATTGCTCCATGGTCACACAGAGCTGTCTTTGTATTAGTGCAAACTGGAGTCTCCTATTTGTCTTATGGCAAATTCGTTTTTCTTCAAAAGATTACACAACACCTTCCAAATAAAGGCATGAAGGACAACTTCTACTCAGAAAAATCTCAGTGAAACAAACATATTAATTATTTGCCTACCTCACAACCTCTCTCATAGATAAATATAGTCCCATCCCTGCTTTCACAACCACTTGCTTCTCTGCTGCAACTTGTGTCTTACTTCTTCCTCCTTGGTGCATTATCCAACCATGTCTTCTCTGCTTAGGTGTTCCATATAGATATTTAACCTTCTCCTTGAGACTCTGGCAGACTAAGCAGGTCCCTTTCCCTTTGATCCTGTAGAACACAGCTCTTCCCAGTCCAGACTTCAAAAACCCATGTCAAGATGCATTTTCTTCTGTATTATCAAGGATATCCTTCATCATGGACAATTTTGATACAAGCAGATGCAAGTGTAACTTTCCATTAAATATAGGTCAAGAGCACAAAAATCAGTTATATAATATTCTTTTATAATTTTCTAATTTTTATGGTCCCCTCATCTGTACCATTCACAGATGATAAATAGATAATCACTGGTTTTATCCACTTCTTTTCTTGCACGACTGGCATTTCCTAGGAAACCTCTGCTACATGAAAAATGAAAAAAAACCAACCAACCAACCAAAATTAATAACCTTCTGATTTCCTTTTTCCTAAATCCTCTTGCCATTTCAATGGATGTTGACTCCTTCAGTCCAAAACTAAACATGGGAACATAAGGGAGTTCCTGGGACTTCAAACACTGCTGGATGCTTCCATAATGCTGTTCAGGTATCCAATTTCTCTTCTTGTTGGAGACTTTCTTCACAATCTCCATTGAAACAGATAGAGAATCTGATTTCCATTCACAAAGTTATCAAACCCAGCACATTCCTCAGGTTTTTCTCATTCACACAAACCTGGAAGTACCCATCCTTTGACTCCCCAGAAGGAAAATATTAAACAAAGAAGATCCAGTTAATGACAGTTTTGTGTTACACCTTTAATATAAAAGGCAAGAGTATTGAGCTAAGTGCAGTGATGAAAAGTCTCAAACATTAAACAGGAAAAAAACCCTCTGATCCTCTAGTGACTCCTCCTTTTCAGCACCAAATTACTGCTTGAGTAACAAAGTCAAGTACTCAAAAGTTACCTGCTTACCTCAACTTCAACTGTTTCTCTGTGGGTTAGATCTCAAAAACAGAGATTCCAACCAGATAGTATCACAGCACATCTAGGGGCAAGGCAAAGCTTTTCTAGTCCCATTTTAATAGTTCCCAGACTGGCAAGTACAAAGAAAGCAAAAGTATGGGAAGAAAAATTTGGGGGAAATGGAGGAAGAAGAGCAGGAGACAAGATCTGACTTTTCTTCTTCCAAATATGAATATGCTTTTGTTGAGATTTGGGCTCAGTCCCCATTCACATATCATTCCTGATTATTTTGACAAGCAAAAGCCAAGGTGACTCAACTCCTTGTTGCTCTAATTTAAAGCAGAAAGACTGTGCAAAGAATAACCTTAAAAAACAAAATCCTGTCTTCACTTTGAAAACCACAATAATGGCATGTGGAGCTCTCCAAGAGTAAGTACTTATTCATGGTACACTTGGCCTGTCTTTTCTCAGATTTCTAGTTGATACTGTACATTTCAGCAGTGCTTGTCAATTATTTTTGAAGTCTCTTTTTTGTAAAATATCCTATATAAATGTTAATTATAATTTTCATTCTCTTATGGGTGACTCAGTTATTGGACTCTTTTTCTTGCAAATATCATGGGATTGCCTCTAAAGGCCTTCAGGAAAAAAGACATGCCAAAGAACATTATTTCAGATTTACTATTTAGAGAAGAAAAAGAGGAAAAAATAAGAAAAAAATAGAAAAAAGAAGTAAAAAATATTAGCTCTACTTTCTAGAAGTCTGTACTTGTTTCTTTTCCAATACTCCATTCTCATTCTGATAAGCAAATATTTGAGCTCTCATGCTATCAAAAATACAGTGTTCACATATTAGTCTATTAGTCAAAGGTAAGAAATTCATTCCATAGCATAAAAGCAACAAAGACAGGGCATTCTGGTGTCCTTATCCTAAATAGATCTCCAGATTTCCAAATTAATGGGATCTGAGACAAAGTGAAAAGAAGAAATTCAGTAAAAAGGAGTGGACAGCTGGTTCTTGTGACATTTTACAAAGTTCAAACTCTTTCAGCACTCACTCATTTAACACTCGTAATTTCAGACAGTGATTCATCTTTTCTAGCAGGCAATGTTAGATTTCACCAAAATTCTGTACAACACGGAGTGAAATAAAAAATCCCATTTATTTCATTTCTCTAGTAGGTATTGACTTATCTTGTTCCTTTTGTAATGCAAATAACTTGGTACACTCAGTTCTGCAGTTTTGATAACATTATCATAGCCTGCCACATGAAGAACCAACACAATCCCATGTTTTCAACAGTGCCACTCCTTTCTATTACCAAGATTTTGTATTATTTTATTTGGGGACAATTTTGCCTTCTAGAATTATTTTTTAACAGTCAGGTTTTGACTGACTCCAAGGAAGGACTCTTCAGAGTGTCATGGCTCCTGGTACCATGCCTGACCATCCATATGGGGGAAAACCGTTTTGCCTTATAATCACTCTAAACCTTCCTTGTCTATGTCATGCCTGTTTTCTCTCATGCTCCCACTACACAGCAATGTGAGGACCCCAGCTCCATGTTCTTGGCCACCTCTTGGAAAACACTGTAAGGGCTGCTGTTAGGTTCCCTTGTCCTGACTGAGCAAGTCCCATTCCCTCAGCCGTTCTTCACAAGGTAAGTGCTCCAGACCCTGACCATCTTGGTTACCCTTCTTTAGACTTGCGCCAGTTTATTGTTTTTCTGTCCTGAATTTGGGGGTGGGGTAATACACCAACACTGGATGCTGTCTAGGTCTGTAATTCACCAAGTGGATTTCTGGAAATTACTTCCCTCAATCTCCTGGCCACACTCGTGTTCATACAGCCCATAGGACACTGCTGACCTGCCTTGCTGCCAGGACCCACTGCTGGCTCATGTACAGCCTTCTACCCACCAAGATCCTCCAATTATTTTCACCAGGGCTGCTCCCAACCAGTCAGTCCCCAGCCTGTATCACTGGTTGCTCCCATACAGATACAGGACTTTGCAGTTGTACTTTTTGAATTTCATCACATCCCTGTCAGCCCATTCCTCCAGTGTGGCGAGGTACCTCTGAATGGCAGCCCGGCCCTAAAGAGTATCAAGTGATCATCCAAATTTATGTCACCTGAAAACCTGACAAGAGTCTGTTCTGTCACTCCAAGTTACTGAGAAAGATGTTAAACAGATAGGTCCTAAGATAACCATCTATGGTACTCCCTTTGTTGCCCTCATCTAGGTAGTGTATGATCCACTACCCACTGCTCTCTGAACCCAAGCATCCAACCACTTACTTGGCCAGGGAGTTGATCGCAGTCTCTGTGAACCACTTTGGTAGATGCGCACTCCATCAAGCACATGATGTGTTCTACAATCTATATTTTAAAACACTATGAAGAAACCAGCTGCTTTAAGCAAACATTCAACACATCAAATGGGTTCCTCACCTGAAGTCTTCCCCTACATTGTTGCATCTCAACAGAAATAAATCTGCCCAACCTCATCAAGCCTCTAGAGCAAAAACTTAGCCTGGCACTCGAAGCACTATGTAATTACTAGGTGCTGAAGACACTACTTCTGTCTATAAGAAAACTACCTTAATCTCCTTTTCATCAACACATCTGTAGCACTTGAGATAATTAACACAATTACAGCCTCTCTGTTATTGGATTACCCCAGAACATTCCTTCCAATCATCTTCTGTGTCTGCCTTTCCTGCTATCATATCTCTAAATACTTCTCACCATCTGCCTAAACACGATTTGATTAACTTGAAATGCAGGCAAGCAAAGAGGAAAACACAAAAAGCAGGTTACAGTAGTGAGTCTTTAACAGAGTAACTGCATGAATCAAAAATAGATTAGCATATATTGATTTTTCCTGTGATTAGAATGAAATTTTGATTGCCTAAATTATTCTCTATTATAATTATTCTATACATGCTTAAAATATGAGCAAAGACTTTAAACACCAGTTCTGTCCCAGATTGTTTTGGAAGGCAGGCTTCATAATCTGTGCTGTACTGAGTCTTGGTCTTTCAATACTCCATTATAATCTTCCCTTGTAGAAGTCAGCACCTCCTGGTCTCTTTCAGCCTCTTTCCACATTATGTTCTGATTTGTGAAGATAATGTAAGATCACAGTCCAAATCAGATGTGAAGTCTGGAGTCCATTACTATACACTATGATAGGATACAAAATCTGTTTATACATTTAGAACATGAATGTTGATGCCATTGGCAATTCTATTTTGAAGAAGAGAGATCTGTCTGTAACACAGATCTGCAAAAGCACTCACCTCTGAAGATTAAAACAAAGTGCCAATGATTGACTTCACGGATGTTTGCCAAGTTATATTGTAGTGGGTTTGTGCAAGAATAAATACCACGTACCACGTCATGTCATGTATCTGATACAGATTTGGTTTATTTTGGATTATTGCCCAGGACAAACTGCTATGCCCTTATGCTACTGCTTCCTCATTGCCCAGCCACATTCTGACCAAGTACTCCTGGCTGCCATCTCAAAGAGATAAAACACGCTTACTTGTTCCTCAATACACCCACCATTTTTCTGTGCCCTGGACCTTTAGCCTCTCTCCTTAGCTGCCCTTCCCGGAGTTCCATCTCCCGGGGAATCCTGCCCCGAGTGCTCCGGGCGCTGCCGCCCGCGGCCGCCAGGGCGCAGCCCCGGGACAGCGGGGATAGCCCCGGGATAGCGGGGACAGCGGGGACAGTGGGGACAGCCCCGGGATAGCGGGGAGAGCCCCGGGATAGTGGGGACAGCGGGGACAGCCCCGGGATAGCCCCGGGATAGCGGGGACAGCGGGGACAGTGGGGACAGCCCCGGGACAGCGGGGACAGCCCCGGGACAGTGGGGACAGCCCCGGGATAGCCTCGGGACAGTGGGGACAGCCCCGGGATAGCGGGGACAGCGGGGACAGCCCAGGGATGGCCTCGGGACAGCGTGGACAGCCCCGGGATAGCGGGGACAGCCCCGGGATAGCGGGGAC
>PYHW01010413.1:1481377-1499414 GCA_013186435.1 Turdus rufiventris | reverse complement strand
CAGAAACTTTTCATTCTTTGTCCATATATAAGCTGCACCTGATTATAAGCCCCACTTTGGGTTCGGACCAAAATTTTAGTCAAAATGGTGCGGCTTATAATCGTGAAATTACTGTAATGAACCAAACAAAAGGAGTTAAGGGTGTCTCTGTCTTGACAGAGGGGCAAAGAAAGGGAGGATGATTGGGGTTTGAGTTGGTCTCTAATATAGATAAAACTCTTTAAGCCACTTAGAGCCTTCCAATTACAACTTCTGGGTATTCACTAAATTTATATACCTCCATTTCTAAGTTGATAAGATGTTTGAGTAGTTTAGAAGAAAGAAAAATAACTGTCAGCTCTGCAAGCAGTTAATTTTTGGTAGACAAAATCTCTTTAACTTTCTTTTAACTAAAATCAAGTCTTGCAGCCACAGAGCAGTGAAGTAGAACTGGCACAATCTTGAGACAATGAAATAATCAAAAATATCATATGTCAGTCCTGAATATTGATGTGAATTAATTAATCTATTTATTAGGATAAGAGGAGTGAGTATACAGGCAAAATATTTAATAGGCATCCTTCAGCATCTAGAACATTCAGGCTATTGCAAGAAGAAACTGCAGTTCTAGAAAGCAAAGGAGTAAACTGAAATTGTACCACATTTTACTGATAGTGGAAGAATAGGCTTGGGAATTAAAAGCTTTGCTATTCATAGAGCAGCTGAAACTGTCTTGAGGTGAGCCAGTCTGAAGTTTCTAAACCAGACAAAGTGTTAACCACATCAGTGGCAGAAATGGCCAGTTACTGAAGTGCCCATGGGAAACGACACTGGGTCTGGACCAGCCAGGGCGTAAATATAGAGAGATGGGAATGATGGAGCTGCCAAAAACCAAAGAATTTTAATGAATAAATAACAAATGTAGAGAATTGCAGGGTACAACAGGCAACCTCTGAAGACCCAGGGGTGTGTCAAACATAACAATATATAGGGGTATCTGAGGGCAAAGGTCCCATCATGAATGTCAACTAGGAGCATGCCCTTAAAAGTGTGCGGTTCTGAACCAAGCCAGAACAAGAGCCAGAATCATGGCCTAATATAGAACAACCACATTAGCATGCTGCCTCCCATGGCCTCAGGCCAAAGCCTCCTGCATCTGCAGGTGAAGCCACTCCCCGATCCCTAATTTCCCCATAGTATAAGGCCTACGATGACAACGCAGAATTTATATTCCTAAACACGTTGTCCTCCTCAAGAGTCTTTTTTGAATACCCTCTTCCTGTTCTTCTGTTGTGGAAAACAGTGTGATGGTGATGGAGAAACTACAAATTCCAAATTATTTACTTCTTGAAGCCATAACATTGTTTCCTTTATTTTATGCCCTGACATTATGAAACATTAAGTTTTTTAATAATCTGCAAACATGCACTGAAAAGTTTATTTTGTAAAAAAATCAGAAAGGTGATCTAAATGATACCTAGGAGGGCAAGGGGCTAGGGTATCATCTAACACAAGAGTGAGTTGGACACTCAGCATCAAAATCTTGATACTAACTTGGACTTCTGTGTAGCTTCAGACCTCAGCACAGTTAGCCAGCCCTTCTAAAATACATTTGAACGTATTCTGGAAAATGCTATTCACAATTTTTCCTTGAAACAGATCACACAAACCAAGCTGAGCTCCCAATCACCTCTCCTGGCCAAGCCTGCACTAGGTCTCCAGTCATTACTCATCAGCCAGCACTCCCTAGGCTGACAGCTGGGAGAAGGTGCAATTGACCAAAGGGCTGTTACTACAGATGGAAAACCCACAAATTCCCAGAGGCACGTGCAATATGTGTCTCAGGAACCACACCCCTAGTGACTGAGTATACTGCGTTCAAAGGCTCACAACTTCCTCAGGCACCACTTCCCCTCACAGTGTGCCAAAGTAGTGATCCCAGAAAAGCCAACATTCACATGAGTTTTTAAACTGTCTTTTTGAAAAAAACGCATTCATTACTAAGTTTTTTTGTTGTTGTTTTTGTTTTTATTTTGTCTTGCCTATTTGTAAGGACTGAAAAAACACTGAATTAAACTGGAATGAAAGAAATATGGCAAACAGGAATAACACTAATTTGATTACAAATTTAAATACACAAAGTAAAACTGAATACTGTCAATACTAAATGGAAAGATTTAATACTTTGATAACTTATTTTATCTACTTAGAGAATATTATCTGTAAAAGTGTCCTTCAGTTTGTGTTACTCAAAATATAAGTTTCAGAAAAAAAGAGACAAATTGTAATGCAACAAAATGTGCTGATGACCTAGGTACACAAATCAGCAAAAAAAACAGTTAGATGAATAAAAATCATTAAGAAAGAGACAAGAAAGAACAACAGTGTGCCTAACCACTGCATAAAGCACAGAAGGTGCGACTGATGCAGCTGCCTATGCCGCATGCCCTACACTCAATAAAAAGGAGATGGCAGAACTGAAAAAAAGAAGAAAAAAAGCAACAGTGTGCAAAGTTTAGAAATAGGCTCCACATGAAGAAATAAATTTCAAAATAAATGAGTACAGTAATTTCATGACTATAAGGCGCACCCTTTTGACTAAAATTTTCCCTCGAACCCGGAAGTGCGCCTTATAGTCCGGTGCACATTATCTGAGGGACAAAGTGGCGAAAGTTGACAACCTGGAAGTACGAGCCACGAGGGGGAGTGGCCCCGCAGCAGGGCCAGGCTGCGAGGGGGAGTGGCAGCGGGGCTGTGCCGGGCTGGGAGGGGGAGTGGCGCCGCAGCAACGTCAGGATGCGAGGGGAGAGGGGCTCCACAGGGCGGGGAAAGCTGGCATCGGGGCGGCCCCAGCGCGGGGTGGGGATAGAAAGCCACCAAAATCGGGGCGGCCCAGGGGCACGGTGAGTAGAAAGCCGCTGAAATCAGGACAGCCCCAGCACAGGGAAGGGGAGAGCCGCAGAAATCGGGGCGGCCCCGGCGCGGGGGAGATAGATAGCCGCTGAAATCGGGGCGGCCCCGGCGCGGGGGAGATAGATAGCCGCTGAAATCGGGGCAGCCCCGGCGCGGGGGGGATAGAAAGCTGCCAAAATCGAGGCAGCTCCGGTACGGGGGGATAGAAAGCCGCCAAAATCAGGGCAGCCCCGGCACAGGGGGATAGAAAGCCGCCAAAATCGGGGCAGCCCGGCGTGGTGGGTAGAAAGCCGCCGAAATCTGGGTAGCCCCGGTGTGGGGGGATAGAAAGCCGCCAAAATCCAGGTGGTCCCAGCGCGGGGAAGGGGAGAGCCGCAGAAATCGGAGTGGTCCCGGCGCGGGGAAGGGGAGAGCCACAGAAATCGGGGAGGCCGCCACGTGGGGAGGGGGAGAGACGCTGAAATTGGGGCAGCGGTGGCACGGGTTGAGCCTGCTGGCATCGGGTCACCCAAAGCACCAGGGGACTCCTGGAGAAGCAGGGCCCCGGGGACGCTCCACGGAGCGGTGATGGCCATGCCCCGTGCCCGGGGACGCTCCACGGAGCGGCGGCGGCCATGCTCTGACCCTGTCGGGTAGGCCAGGTCGGGGGCCAATGGCTGCCGGGTTGAGGCGGGGCCTCGGCCAGCAAACGCGCAGGGGGAGCTGGGGGTGGAGTCTCACTGCAAAAACAAAAGTGCACTTTATAGTCCAGTGCGCCTTATCTGATCTACATGTTGCGAATTTTGCTGGCTGTTGGCGGGTGCGCCTTATAGTCCGGTGCGTCTTGTGGTCGTGAAATTACTGTAAATAAGCCAATTAAAAAAAAAAAAAAAAACCACACAAAACTTTTCAGCAGAGGGAACAGCAGCTGAAGGCTCCTGCACTAAAGATATGTCAATCAGTAGTGGAATAGTAAAGGAGTCTGGGGGGAAATTGTTTCCTTTCTCCCTAATCATGAATCCAGAAAGCAGTGAGCTAAACATTTGAGGGCGGAAATGAAACATGCCACTTGTTTCCTTCTCCTCCTAAAATACTACAGTAATTTCATGATTATAAGATGAACCATTTTGACTAAAATTTTGATCCCAACCCAGAAATGTGGCTTACACTCAGGAGCGGCCAATATATGAAAAAAGTTCAGAAATTTCACAACCTGGAAGTGCAAGCTGAGGTGCCAAGTGAAGCACCTGACAGTAAAACCCAGGATTGCGCTATTGTTAGAAATTGATTACACTGTTGCACGGCAGGTGGAGGCGGGCTCCCTGCTGGCAGCAGCGTGGGGGGGGGGATGCAGGGGCTCCCTCCTGCTGGCCCCGTGGCCTGGGGGGGGAGGTGGCAGGCTCTGTCCCTGCCTGCCGCTGAGGGTGCCAGCGGGTGAGTAAGCCCGGCAGCGGCAGCCAGCCCCGAGTGGCCTCACCAAGCGGCAGCACCAAGCTGGGCCACCTGGCCCCATCAGCAGCCCCGAGTGGGCTAAGGCTACCGAGCCCTGAGCCAAGCCAGTAAACACGCGAGCCTGCGATTCCTTTACTAATTCATTACTTTGTTGCACAGGGGTCCTCACTGCGAACGACAGTGCGGCTTATAATCAGGTGAGGCTTATTTATGGACAAAGGCCTAAATGTTGTCGACATGGGGTGGTGCGGCTTATAATCAGGTGCGGCTTGTAATCGTGCAATTACTGTAGTTAGGAAAAGAGTATGGGATTCAAAACACAGCATGCACATAGCAATTTCTCTCTGCTACTTTCTCCTAGAATATTTACAGAATCTTAGCATTGTTGCAGCATAAAGAACATTTACAGACAGCAATGTAAGAAAAATATATGCTCATAGAAGCTTCATTTTCTTAGAAAATCAGACCAAAAAATGGCACTTTGGTCCTCAGAAAGTTCTAGTAAACTAAGTGCTTCAAAATAGTTTTATTCCATGGGCTGCTCTTCCATGTTTCATCCAGTTTGAATTCAAGTGTACTGTGGATCGTAATAGTCTTAAACACACTAATGTATTATCATTATTTATTAATGCACTAAATTTAAAAATCTACAATGTAGGCAGGGAAGAAGAGTAGATTGGAGGAAATCTCTCTTTACTCAAATCTCATAGCTGTTCTATGTTCACACTTCTAATTTTCCAGAGTAAGAAAGATTAAAATTAAAAAAACCAGACAACATAAAGAAAAAGAGTACAATTGTGAGACACAAAGCTGTGAGTTTAGGGAATATGAAAAAAATCAGGAGGATTGTTTCCATACCCTGAAAAAACTACATAAAGTGGATTTTTACTTTGATCTTTTGGGGATGGGTAGAGGGATCCATTCCAAACAAAGCTATAAGGAAAGTCTTAGAGTGTATCATATACTTAAACTAGAAAAAAAACCCAAAGATGACCATTTAAAGCAATAGTAATACTGGTAATTTCAGCATAATTTTTCCATTGTAAAACTAAAAAAATTAACCACTAATTGTGGTATGTAAATATGCATGGATTTGAATGATTTATTTTTTCTTGAAGCTTATTAATTCATATACGTCATCCTTTTCCAAAAGTAATTTCAGTTTTGATAAATGCATATTCATAATAGAAATTTTTTTTTTCTAATATTCCTGAGAAAGTCTGGATAAAAGATAAAAGCACTTCACATCAAAGAAGGGGTAGTAGAAAGTAGCTTTAATAAATGTAGTACAGTAATTTCACGATTACAAGCCGCACCATTTTGACTAAAATTTTGCTCCCACCCCAGAAATGCGGCTTACACTCAGGAGCGGGTAATATGTGAATAATTTTCTGACATTTCCAACCCCAGAAGTGCCAGCCAGGGTGCCAAGCCGAGCTACTGCCAGTAAAACCCGGGTTTACACGATTGTTACAAATTGGTTACTCTGTTTCGTGGCAGGTGGAGCTCCGTGCCAGCAGTGCAGGGGTGGGGGAAGGCAGGGGACTCCCTCCTTCAGGCAGCACAGCCCAGGGGAGAGACTGGGGGCTCTGTGCTGCAATCCCCGTGGCCCGGGGGGAAGGTGGGGGGCTCCCATCCTTGCCTGCTGCCACCGCAGCAGGAGCAAGCAGGCTCCTGTCCCCGCCTGCCACGGGGGCGGGGGTCTCCTTCCCCTCCTGCCTCTACCGTGGGTGCCAGTGGGCTCCGTGCCCCCCTGCCACCGTGGGGCAGCTCCAGGCCAAGGTGAGCAAGACCAGAGGCAGCGGCGGCTGGCCCCAAGTGGCCTCGCTGAGTGGCAGCACCGAGCTGGGCCACACCGAGCTGGGCCACCTGGCCCCATCAGCAGGCCCAAGCCAGCCGAGCCCTCACAGCCTGAGCCAAGCCAGCAAACACCGCGATCCCGCGATTCTGTTACTATTTGGCAACTTTGTTGCATGCGGGTCCTCACTGCAAAAGACAGAGTGGCTTATAATCAGGTGCCGCTTGTGGATGAACAAAGAACAAAATGTTGCCAACACCTGGAGATGCGGCTTATAGTCCTTGCAGCTTGTAATCATGAAATTACTGTACTTTCTATAGATGATTCACAGAAAAGCAGTGACAGAAACATAAATAAAATGCAGAGCCTACAGTTGCCAACTGTTACCTACATATGAAATTCTTTAGGGGAATTTTTTTGGGGGACACCAAAGTTGTAAAATACAGTAAGCTATGTCACAAGGAGTGAAAATAGCTGTGGTTTACATCCACAACATTTTTATAGGATATGAATTATTGAAGACCTAGGCAATAAAATTAAAGAAAAATAAAAATATATAACACTCAAATTGCAAAGCATATCTACTAGTACTCCAAATAGCCTTTGCATTTTTTTATGCCTACAGATGTACCAAAATATAATCAATCTAAGCAGACAAATCAATTCCAGGTTTCATTTCAGAACATTTAAACTTAATACAAAAAATAGCTTTGTCCTTAACAAATAGTGTTTATAGTTATAACATATCGCCTTACTACAGTGGACAGCACTGTCCAAAAAAATCAAAAGTTAGAACTGACACATGAAATAATTAAAAAACAGAACAAAGAAGCAGCCTCACCCCAAAGAAAAATTAAGGTTAAAGAAAAAATAGATTAATCTCAACAAAAACTGGTACTGATAAAAATTAAAATCACAGACGTTTCAGACTGATAAGCAATGCAAATGCAAACCTCAACATTATATCAACATAATTATAATCTGTTTTTTGACTCAATTAAAGAGATCATATACATCTACTCCTCTTTTAGGAATTAAGATAAGAACTTTACTAGTAAGACAACAAAACAACTCAGCAGAATTCCCTGGGAAAAAATTAATTAGACTTTTCTTTTATTTTGCATTGGTGTGCATCAATAAAATGACTGGTAAAACTAGACACAAACAGCAATCAGCTTAACCTAGTTTGGAATTGCAAACATACAATTGTTCTCATAATTATTTTGGTTTTGATTGACATGATCTATAAGAAAGACTAAAACTAAGAAAGAAACTGAATTACATTATTTCAGATAATATTTTACAAAACTTTTATCTTTATAGGCCATTGTTATCAACTGACATTATAAGAAATGACTCTGTTCTGGTCTAAGTACTAAAAACAATTGCTCTACATATCAACATCTGTTACAGCTTGCTGGCACCCTCCTCAAAATCTGGGGTGGTGCAAGGGGAAAACAATACACAGTCTACTCAACTCGTGACTGAGGTTCATTTGTTCAGCAGCACTGTGACTACATAAGCCATCCTAGTCAGTACAAAAGAAAAAAAATAATCAGAAAAGAGGAGAAAAAAAAGAGTCTGTGGTACCTGTCACAACAATCTCTCAATGTTAATAATTCCGTTCACTTCTAAATGTTAACATTAATTACACAAAGTCATGATTTCACTTCCTATGTAGAAACTTACAAATGATAGCTAAAATTTTTTTACTGCATGTAATTAACAAAGTCTATAGAAAAAGTCAATACGCTTCATAGTTTCGTATTAAAGATTTAGGTTATCACAGAGTGAGAGAGGTCAAATACCTCGCTTGACTCATATTACCCTGAAGGAAAATAGGCAGAACTAAAGCATTGAAACATTAGATTTTTTGGTCAGCAGTCCAGACTTAGTTAACCAAAACAAAACAGAATTAAAAACCCCAGAAAAACACAACAAACCAAAACCAAAAATATACCACTGTGCCAAACCAGAGACTTTTCAAAGGATTTCCTTTTTTTCACAATTTCCCACAAGAAGAACCACAATTTCTACATTTTTTCCAAGTTAATATTAAAATAATTCTCATAATACAAAAAAATGTGGCCTTCGATCCACTTGGTGGCAGATATAAAACAATATACAATACATAAATAGCTAAACTATTAGATAAATATTAGATAAATATCAGATAAATATTAGATAAATAGCTAGATCAAGCACAGCCATGTTTCAATGCTTGGCCACATGTTAAGTTTAAAAGGTCTGTTGAATTTTCATGATGCAAGACTCTCAGATTACTGGTGGAATCTGTCAGAGTACATGCATTAGCATCTTTTTCCATTCATATGTTTTGCTGAATATGACATTTGCAAGAAGATACACATGCATGAAGCTGCACATGACATGTGAGAAGATACAGCAGAGAAGCTGATACAGAAAGAACACATTCAGTGCTTAGTAAAAACTTTTCCAGAATGTCTGGTGACCTGTTTAATGCCAGGTTTAATGCCCAACCAATTCAGCTGCTTATTTAGCAAAAGCTGCCAACAAAGATGTCAGCACCATAAGCAGTAGTTGCTTCTGCAGTTTGGAGAGCTGCCCACTGGGAGTGGAACTGGTGCAAACATGACACAACACAGACTATGAAACAAGCACTGGAAGGCAATTTTAGACATAAATTTGTATTTGCATGGGGTTTCATTGATGTTAGTGCTGTTACGAGGCTGAATGGGATTTCAACATTCCGAGCTGCAGTAAAGCAACTGTTAATAGATTATGGAAGTTCAACAGATACAATCAGTAATTGAGGGTATTGAAGTAGTTCCAGTCTTTAACTTACAGGTGTTAATTTTATGCATATTCTTCCATACTCCCGAGTTAATGTACTCTCCATATCTATTCATAACATCTCATTTTCTCTCATTAAAATAGATGCAGTTAGCAATGTAGGAACTAGCTGTTGATTAAGTTTTTTGAATATTGTCTCAAAACACAATCCACACAAGCACAATGCACAATCCAACTTCTACATGCCAAAGGGAAAAAAATAGTACTGCATGGCTTAGTCTGTAGAAAACTGCGAAAGTTAACTCTCAAAGGTTAAAAGTCTTCGAGGTCTTAAAGATCCGGGAAGTTTCGACCATGGCTGGCACCATATTAGGCTGTGTCAGAGGAATTAACCAGGACAGTCCTATATGGCAAATGAACCAGTACCATACATGCAGCTTAGAAAGGAACAACACATGAGAGCAGCAGAGGAAAAGTTTGCCATTAAATGGTTAGCCAGCGAGTCAGTGCTCAGATATTCCACTTTGGTCTGTTGTCTCATCTTTCTTATGGGGCTTGTTCCTCAGGGACTTTTTTCTATCAGTCCAGCATGTCAAGAGAACAAAGTTTAGAGCAGTAAGAAATAGCCATCAAGCCTTGGAACCTTGAGCCCTTCCCAAAAGAAACAAGAACTCTATGTTATTTTAGGACTGCTTTTAAAAACAAATGATTTTGCAACTTTAAAACAAATCTCAAAGAGCATACCTTAAAAAACATAGAAAGGACAATGTCTTCATTAGTTCCATCAGTTCTCAAAGGAAGTCACTATGGTAACAAAAATAGAAAAATTTAATCTATGTATGTAAATCCCTCTGTCACCAATTCTTTATCCTATCACAGTATTTCCAAGTCACTATACATCAACACCATAATTTCCCTGAAAACTGATCTATTATCTAAAAGCATAAAGGATTTGAAATATATCACCTCATACTCCTTTTGGAGCAGCACTTTAAAAACTGCAATCTACAAAGCATGAAAAATGTTATCATTCTCATGTGGGTTTTTTCTTAGTATCAGCATCCATAATTTTCTTTGCCATAATATGGCCCCAATTCTATTATTCTATATTACAGCCAAAAATATTAAAGAACAGCCATGGTTCAATGTTAAAGGCTTCTTGAGGTGAAGTAAAGCATTCCAAAATTCACCCTCAAAAGAACAGGCTAAAATAACATGCAGACTCTATAAAAGAACAGCTTTTCTTTTAATTCAGCTTTACCACCTTAACCTAGCAAAAAGCACCAACTCTTAACAGAAAGAGCAAAAGTTATTTCTGTTCCTGCCACCTTTCCCACTTCATTCCTTTTGTATTTCTAAACCATGGGGAGGACAGAGGTATAAAAAACGAGCTTTCTTTACTTGCAGCCTTTTTAGCATCTTACTCAGGTGACAGCAATATACTGCTTTTGAGACTTTTTTGTTTGGTTAAAAGGGAATCCAAATGCAGGCATTGCTTACATTTGGAGCAAATTTAACCAATGATGATTAAATAAGGAAAAAATGGAGAAGATTAAAGTCCTTTCTCACCAGATTATAGTTTGTCACAAACATCATACGCTATTTTTAGGTGAGCATGTCATAATGCTTTTAACAGATGCTTTCAAATGCATTTTAACAATGCTTTTAAGTTTTTGATGTTCAAATATCTTTTTAGAGAAGACAGCAGCTGGCTCAGCTCATGTGTACTTAAAAACATGAGGCAACAATGCATGAGGATGCAGATTATTTTCAGAAGCAACACAAAGATGAGCAAAAGCATTAAGAAGGATCTTAAGATGACTCGGCTCCTTTACTATCTTCCCTATCAACAACTGGAACATCCCAAAAACATTATATTAATTAATATTATGTTATTTGTGAACAGATAAACTGAAGGAGTTTCAGAACAACATAGAAGCAAGTAGGGCCCTTAGGTGTTCTTAACCTTTCCTGCTATTAACCCCTACAGCTATTTAAAAAATAAGAAAAGAACCCCAACCAACAAGTTGACTGGGCAAGATATATGTTTTCCCAGCAACCCATAAAGGTAGTTCTACCATTTTGACAGAGGTTACAAAATAAAGTATTAATCTCAACTCTAAATAACTAGAACAACAGAATCTGATCCTCCCATCATCATGCACACACCCAGATGAAAAACTCATCATGTCATAGGTATGCCACTCTGTTGGATTTCTGTTGAAGTGACTCTTGCAGGAACTGTTTATCATTTAAAGATTCTGGAAACATGCTGCAAACAGGAAATATACTCAAGATAGTCAGAGAGTCCTTGCTGTGCTCTGTCACTGTACCATACTCTTGAAGAAAACATTCCACATCATCTTAATTATAGCAACAGCAGTATTTGCACAATTGTTTCTGTATTACTTGTTGTTAATAAAGCAAGGTGACAGAAGAAGTAGAATCATGATCATCTTTTCAAAGATTTTCATTAGTTGAATGATCACTACAACGTTGGATCTGACTCCCAGCAGAGAGCTGAATGTGGAAAATGTCCCAGACAGCACTGAAAATATTGTAATGCTGCCCCTGCAGAACCTCCCTGCAAGCCATGCTGGATCAATTCTTCAGTTTTAGAGCTATTTTAGATCGATTGTAAACCATATTCAGCTCTTTAAATGAATGCATTACAGTGTTATCAGAAGTATTATTTAAAGACCGTGTTCTGGCAGCTCTGTTGTCACCGAAAACGACTGAAAGTCAGGAAAATAGAACTCCTTAACCCCAGCGCAGCATCAAGAAGCAGGAATTGTTAACCGTGGGCTGTGGGTACAGCTCCATCCAGCGTGCATTCCCATCCTCTGCAGGCGCCTTGCTTGCACACAGTCATCACAGGCATGTGCATCACAATTCCCAGAAATTCACCACAAAACCCTCCCCTGGTCCAGCCCCTGGTTCATGGTCTTGTTTTGGCTGTGGCTGCATTCCTAAGCCAGATAAACTCCCCTCCAAGGTTTCTTTATCTCCCTTCTGTCCTTCCTCAGTAAGCAGATCCCTCGCACCCTGTTTCATTGCTTAGAGTACCCAGGTGCAGCAGAACTCCTCATTCTTAGATTAACCCTTTGGCACCAATCCCTCCCCTTTGAAACTTCCAAATTTCCTTAAGGCCATTTGATAAGTCTGAACTCAGGTTTTATCTACAATATATATATTCCTGCGAGATTTAGGTTTTGTGAACACGACCAATAACAATGCTGGTAATTATTACAATTAAAATCACGGTTATAATGGTTTCCTGTACCTCAGTCATCCATCCTTTCAAGGACCATTCTCCTATTTCTTGAAGAATTCTATTGAGCCAATTAGTTTCAGAGGCTGTTTGGACAGCATTGCTGTCAGCATCTTGCTCTATCTTGTTGTCTTTGGACATGTGTACACAACAATGGTCTCTATCCAATGTTTAATATCCACAAACTCATTGTTCTTTGGCCAATAATGGATCCGAGGCTGTTCTGTTTTGTAATATCATTTTAGTATCTATTTAAAACCTGGAATCCCCTTTCTGTGGCTTTGGGTAGTTTTTTTACTTACCAAGTTTCTTTGCCATTATTTTAGTCAGATTATCATATTGAATCACCAGAAATATGTTCCCCTTCTGAATCAGGGATAGAGATGCAGACTGTAATGCTAGACAGATCATACATTTTACCAAGTCCTTGGATTAAAGTCAATATTAAATTTTCTTCAACACCTCCACCTAAAGATATAATTATTGCCATAAACATTAGTCAGTACATTTTGCATTTACAATTGTCTTTGAAATTTTCAGCTGCAGGGGTCTAGTGTTTTCCACTGTTCTCTCTGGGTCGGGAGCCCTCTCAATTTGGGTGCAATGTATCCAGGAGTTAATTCCTTTCACTTTAACAGCTGTTCTTGTAGTCAACAGAACCAGATAAGGTCCTTCCCAGTGCTCCTGAAGTGGCTCAGATTTCCAGGTCTTGATGTATACTTGTGATCCCTGGCTGAAATGAATGAACTGAAGTATGTAGTGTAAGACATTCTGAGACAATGATAAATCTTTTAAGTTAATTCAAGGATTTCCCTGATGAAATTAAATATTCCATTTCCTGATTCCCAGTTTGTTCCTTGGACCTAGGGAAGGTTGCAATGGTCTCCCAAACATAAACTCATACAGGCTCACCTTCAGGTTAGTTTGGACCTGTACTCAAATTCATAACAAGGCTAGTGGTAAAACCTGTGGCCATTTCAAGAAAGCTTCCTGACACATTTTGTTAATGTGTCCTATTAAGTTTTGATTCATCCACTCAACCCTTCCATTAGATTGCAGTCACCATGGACTATGTAAATCCCAACTAATACCCAACTGCTCACTAAATTGCTGTAACCCTTCAGATATAAAATGAGGTCCCCTATTCTGACATCCAAACATGGGTATGATCTCTTTGAGGAGTACCTTGATGATTTCCATAACCTTATGTTGGTGCAGCAGGGGAAAGTTTCTGCCACCTGGAGAAGGTATCTACTAATACCAGGGAATACTTATATCCTTGCTAGTGTGGTAGCTCAGAAAAATTAACTCGCCGGGTTTACACTCCCCAGGAGTGTTTCCTCTCTTAGTAATTCCTGGAGGCAGTCTTTTTTAATTCAAAGTATTATTTTTAAGACTAATAGGACATTTTTCTGTAACAGACCTGACAATTTTTGTCATGCAGAGTATCTGAGTCCATAGACCAATGACCATGACATGGATTCCCCAGTGGGTTTGCTGACCTTTCTCCTTCATAATTTGCAACATCATTGTGGTGGGAGTCACCAACCATGCACCCTCTTTATTCTGGGCTTTGAGCTAAGTAGTTAATTTTGAATCAGCTTGACTATATCCAGGGCAAACTTCTGGAGGTGAAATAACTTTCTTATGTATTAATGCTACAATGCCTTGTTGCACAATGTCTCATGCAGCTTTCTCTGCAAGCCTACTTCTTCGACCTCTATCCTTTCATACAGCCCATGGGCATGAACAATGCTAGAAGCATATTTCGACTTGGTTCATGTGTTTACTTTTTTTCCTGTTCTTCCATTTTTTCCTACTCTGGCATTTTAAGGCTCCTCATAGCATTATGAGCTCTGATAGTCAATTCCAGGCAACTAATTTCTATTGGTTTCAGTTGCTAGTAAGAGGTCATCAGCATACTGCAGGACCAACCCTTCAGGATTCTCCTATTTCTGGGTCTCTAATTCCTTTGTCACTTGGTTCTCAAGAATCACTGGACTATTCTTAAATCCTTGTGGTAACACAGTCCAGGTAAGCTGAGTCTCTGGCCAGTTTGAGGACTTTCCCACTCAAAGGCAAAAATATTCTTACTTTGTTTATTGAGAGGAAAAAGAAGGCATCCTTCAAAAAGCGCTGTAAACCAATGTTGATATTCCATAAGGCCTGTTAGCAGGGTATAAGAATTGGCTTCAACAAGGTGGATGTCCTGGGCTATTTGACTGATCTCTCATAGCTCTGGTGCTAACTTGTACTTGTCCATACCCTTTTTAACTGGCAAAGTAGGATTGTTATGTTCTGACTCAAATTCTGTCAATAATCCAAATTCCCTGAAATTTTCTATTAAACTCTTTATTGCCCTTCTAATTTTATAGTTTCTGCCTTACCAGTTTTGATCCACATTTTAGGGTAATGCTTACAGGCTGATCTTGCCAGAACAACCTGGAGCTCTGCCAGCCCAAACCAAGGGTGTTACTGCATTTTCTATGGCTTCTGGTGTTCCTCCATAATTGTCTGGTTCCAGTGTTCCCTGAAAAATAAAATTCCTTGCCTCGATGGCTTTAGTCTTGGCTACCAATAATTGTGTTTTTCCATCTGCAATTATAATCTGAGCCTCCAATACACAGGTCTCTTCCTAAAAGAAGAACCAGACTCTCAGGCATATATGAAAACTGGAGTGTTATCCACTGTTTGCCAAATTTAAAGTTAATAGGGTTATAGAATAATTCATTTTTCCACTTTCCCAGTCACACCAATAACATTTACAATTTCTTGGCTTAATTCTCCCTGGTTGGTATTTAACACCGAATAAGTATCCCCAGTGTCAGTTAAAAGTCCATTTTCTGTTTCTATTATTTTTCCTCCTTCTCCTTTTTCCTGTTCCACTCAGACTCACAGCACACTCCCAGTGCACAAAGAGCACACAGTCTACACAAGGCTAGCACGAGACAGCATCAGCTGTAAGTGTTAACCTTCAGACCTCTTCCAGCCTTGCTAAATACAATCTAGAGGTGAACTTCTTGGGATTCCTCCACCTGGAGCCTGCGATGAAAATTCTAAACCCCTACCAATTCTTGCAATCAACAAGGCTGAAACAAGAGGGAACTTCACACCTTCACACCCACAGATGCACTTTCAGCCACGCACACAGAAATCAAAGCACACTTGACAGCACACACTCCAGTTGCTGCAAAACTCCAAAAGACACTCAGCCACGCATCGATAAACGAGTGAATGAGTAAACAAGCCTTACATCACAGGCATCCCGGTGTCACTCCTACATGCCAGCAAACCCAAATCAACACACAGCTCCCTCCCACAAGCACTGCCAGAGCCCAAAAAGGCCTCAGAGAATCTGACCAAACTCCACCACAAGCCATGAAACAGCAATAACCATTAGGAGGAGAACACAACAATCATCTCAGACAAGGACCCCGTGGTGGTCTCTGGGCTCTAGTGAGGCAGATCTGCTGCCCAGGTGCTGCCACCTGGGACAAGGTAAGTTGTTTTTGAATTCCTGAACTTTAGGATAATAGGACAAATATGTCCCCACAAAGGCTATTGAAGAACCCAGACAGCCTGAACTTCTAAACTTTGGAGGACAATTAGGGGTTCAAGAGGGAAATACATGCTAGGCTGTTCAGGAAGGCTGTACCATCCTAGTTCCTCACTCAGTGGGGCAATGTGCGTCTGGGAGTTTAGGAGAAAAGGAGGCTGTGTTCCCCAAAACCTTGGGAGAGAAACTCCATGCGGTTATTACGCCTCAGTGGATTCTCTCCCTTTGTTTGAACATAGGTGCAGGACTCTGGTGTTTCCTTTGTGAACAGTGGCATGATTTTCCACCCCACAATTTCATATTATGAAATGATACATAATATAATTTAATAAAAATGTCTATATTCATATTATTATTATTATTTCATAATTACATGCAAAAGGTATTGTTAAAAGGTATTTTAGTGTGCAGACAGTGTGCAATTATCACCACTATTACCTACATATGTTAGCACATAAATAGAATGCCATAGCTGTGGTGCTTTCCATGGTGCCCAGCCCTGTGCTGGTGCCTGAGCTGTGGTGTCCGGAACATGGCAGCACCGGAGCCCGTGGGATCAGGGATGTCGAGGCTGCCCGGCTCCCACCTCCAGCCTTCAGTGGGATCTGTCCAGGCACACTTGTGTGCAGGTCTCCACTTCTGAGGACAACACACTGATGCCCCAACTTTGGTGTATAATGTTCCTGTTTGAAAAATAATGGAACCTGCAGTAATGGGGTACAGGCTTCAGCATCTCCAGTGCACAGTCCAGATTGGACATTAGGAGAAGATTCCTCACAGAGAGGGGGGTAGGAATCTGCCCCCTCACAGAGAGGGGAGTCACTAAAATGGGCTACGCAGGGAAGTGGTCACAGCACCAAGCCTGTCAGAACTCAACCAGTGGCTAGCCAAAACACTTCGTCATAAGGTTTATTTTTAGGTAGTTCTGTGAGGAGGAGAGAGTTGGACTCAATCCTAATGCCCTCCTTCCAACTGAAGATACTCTATGATTCTATTGGTAGTTCAAATCAAAGGTGTTGCTCCCCTCTTACAGCAGCACAATAATACAGTACCACAATAACAGCTGTTCCAATGTTGGAGTGGACTGGTGTCACCATAAATTAATAGACAGAACCAGATAAACTAGAAGGTGAATTTTTTTTTCATGGTTGCCAGGTACACATTTGGTCTAGCAAACAAGTACCTGATAGCATGTGTGCTGCTGCTGGATGGAGAACATGATGGGAATTTGAGCAGTAATTGCAACAGAAAGGGTACCAGAAGCAAACCCTTAGGCATTGATACAATAGCAGGGCAACAATATATACCTACAGTAATACCAAAATCCCCAACTACTGGTCACTCCAGGCTTTCTTGTTTTAATCTTCAATTAGGACAGAAAATCCATGTTTGGAAGACCTTGTCTTAAGTGATCAGGCTAGAAAGAGTTATGCAGGGGTTTCCTGCTCGAGATTTTCTAGTGATGTCACTCACAGAAATGCCATGGCTGGGTGAGGGACTAGTCCTGAGTACTCAGCATTCATTTAGGACTTTAGTAGGTCAAAACTGCTCAGCAGGTTGCACCAGCACTACATCTGTCTGATGATACTGTGGTAAAGCATCAGTCCATCCTTTGACTTGCATGACCATTAGTGGTTTGAGCCCCTGTGCTGCCTGAATCTTGCTTTTGAAGTACAGAGGATGCACAGCTGGCATTTATAAAGCAATATGTAAAATGTTTATATTCATAAAGCAATATGTAAAATGTTTCCTGGTTCTGTGCTTGCAAGTTGTCAAACACCCTTAAGTAGCTTACAGTTGAGTCTTACTCACTGAGAATCTTCATTGAAATTAAAGCAGGGACACCCTGAAGGTCCATTTGTTGGATTTAGATTTTTTGTGGGGTTTTGGTGTAGGGTTTTTTTGATGGTAAGGTTTTTTTCTGGTTTGAGATTTTTTGTTTGGTTGGTTTAATTTTTTTGCCAGAAGGAAAGAAAGTTGATACATGCAGTGTCTATATCAACTCACTGCATTTTAACTTGAATGAGGACAAAATGGGAGAATGCTAGTTAAGACAGCTGCTTTTAAGGGATACAAAATAGGAGATAGTAAAGGCAAAGACTTTCTTTTATGGAGAGAACAGGTTTTGGTAGTGTTGCCCGACAGAGAGACACGAAACAACTGGGTTGTTTAGTGCGGTGCTTTATTGAGGGCCCTGGGGTCTGAGGACTAGCGTCCAAAGTCAGAGCGCGCCGTTCTCCTTTTTCGTCAGGTTTTTATATCCTTTTACAAAGTGGTCTACATACAGAAGTACACATTCTTCAAGACAATACTGTTA
>PYHW01010413.1:1443249-1457786 GCA_013186435.1 Turdus rufiventris | reverse complement strand
ACCTGACAGGGGCGGTGCCGCGGCCCCCCGGGCCCGCCTCCACCCGGCTGCCACGGCACTGCTGGCTCCCCCCACTGCTCACGGCTCGACTTCCGGGGTGGCAAATGTTGCAACTTTGTACTTCATATAAGGCGCACCGGACTATAAGGCGCACTTCCGGGTTTGGGGAAAAATTTTAGTCAAAAGGGTGCGCCTTATAGTCGTGAAATTACTGTAACTGAAAGCAGAGCACTCAGGTATGTGCTTTCCAGTATGAATTTTCAGACTATAACCTTGCAAGTGTTAATAAACTATATTTGGCACTTTTGTTAGCAAAGGAGTTTAACAGCCTAGCCAACTCTATTAAAACAAAACGACTTTCTGATGCTACACACACAAAAGCTCATGGCTAAGATGCCTTCTCCATGTCAAACTCATAATCTCTACATGAATGTTATAGAAAAAATCTTGGAAATAATTTTTATTGTAGTGAAAAGATACCATCATGTTCATATGTATACACACACACAAAGAAAATATCACTGTATATTCACTGAAACACCTCATACTCAGTGTAAGGAAGCCTCATCTCAGCTTGTGCACAACAGAATACCTTGAAAACCTCTGTGATCCCAGTTGCCATCCACTGCTGCACCCAGCAGGAGCAGCACCAAATCTCCCAGGGCTGGCAGCTGAGCTGCACAGAAACAAGTCCCAAGCTGATGCCCCCCCTGAGCCCAGCAATTCTCTGATCACAGGCCCTGGTGATGGCTGACAGGATGGCTCAGCCACGCTGCTGCAGGCCTACAAGGAGTGGGCTGTGTCTCAGAAGCTCTGGACCAGCTGTTCTGACAGCCCGTGGGCCAGCCAGTAGAACGGGGCCTCTGTCTCATGACATCTGGTCACAGTGTTCAGCAGCACCATAGTATTTCCTGCTGTCTGGCAGTATTTGGCTTTCAGTGGTTTATATGAGCATTTCTCTGACAGATGGGTGGCTCTGATACCCATCCCCTGCCACTCAAGGCAAGAAGGTACTACACAAGTGATCCAGTGAGGTTCTCCGGGACGTGTAGAAAAATTGCATTGAAATATTTGGTTTAGCTAAACTGCCTAAAGACAATCAAGTAATTCCCACTATCACTTAACTCTAGAATGTATCCAGTGGCTGTTAGTACATGTGGGCCGAGAACTACAGATATTGTAGAAATAAATCACTTGGCCTTTTTTGCTAGCACAAACTAATGATGGCAGTTAGTGCCCTAACCCTGACAGCTGTGTTAATGACTTAAACGAGAGACCTTGAGTGACTGAAGAGAGCCCCAACACAGCTTAACATAGTCAGAGTTCTCTTCATCACCTGAAGATAAAATTCTACTTCTTTACTTGGAAGTCCACATTTCAATTCAGCAATTTCAAAATGCTTTAGGCTGACTTCTTCTGTTTAAGAAATTCTGTGCTGATTTCCAATAAACTAAGGATCATTTCAGTTTTTCCCTTTCCTGCAGGAAAGTGCTGACATCTACCAAATGTGCGTGGACTTAAGTACCTGGTTTTAAAGGGGAGTTCATGGCAGGCTATTGCCCAGTTCAGTAATTTCAAATATTAGTTGGCTGAATTCAACACTGAGTAAACACTAAATATAATATAGATATAAAAGAATGGGCAAAAATGCCAGTGTAGTATTTCATTATTAAAACTAGTCATCTTTCTATTTCAACAACTAAATCTGTTATGAAAACAAGCTGGAAAGGAAACACACAACAAATAAATAATGCAACTAGCTTACAAAATATGAAACAAAATGGCTACATACAAAAAAAGCAAAAATCAATGTTTTTCACTTAAGCTTCACAGAACATTTGTATGATAGAAGCCCTTTTGTGCCACAGCTTGTGTGTCTGCCAGAATAAGCTGGAGAACCAACCATCCTGGCTTTAAAGACACTGTAGAGTGCTGCAGCAGCACTGTCCTGCCTGGCCAAGGCTTCCTGTGGGGTCACTGACAGGCAGTGGTGATGCTCAATTCCAGGGAGAGCCCTCAGGGGGCTTCAAGCTCAGTGCTATCCTCTGCTTTGCTAATGCCAGGTGGCAAAATGTACATCAGGCATCTGTACAGAAGAAAAGCTTTTCCAGTGAGGTTTTGTTTGTGTCTGCTTTAAAATTTTGTGAATGCTTTAAAATAATGGTAACGCTAGCACAATATTCTCTTCTACAACTCATTCCTTTGCAAATCAAATATTTCCTTCTACTAGTGTTTTATACCCATAAAATTGCCCCTGGATCCTCCAGTGAGGGGATAAAATGCCAGGCAGGGATTTTCAATGTGCATTTTATTTTGGTTGTGCATGTATCTTGTCTTATCTGAGGAGATTTTTTTTTGCCTTTGTGTACAAAATTTTTCAATGTCCATTTTGAAGTTAAAGAAAAATGAACTTCTATAACCTCTGCCACTTCTGATTGCCTCTTAAAAGTGTCACTTTACATGGAACAGCCAGAAGAATTGAGAAACAGACATCTGTAATTTTAGCCATTCATTTAGAAAACATCTGTATCCATCCATGCAATGTTAAGACTATAAGTAACTTCGCAGTTACATCTGAGCCCATTGCTGGGGCAGCAAGGTAGCATTTATCTCCCACGTGTATTCTATCAATTTCTTTTTTTCTTAAAGCAGCTTCCTGAAATGGAAAACAGAAAAGCAGTGATTAAGTTCATCTCTTTCAAACAGTGGATTCATGGTTTATACAAGGCAGCATTTACTACTTTCCAGCTGTGGAAAATCTAGACACTGATCCTTTTCAAGATGAAAAAATGAACAACTGACATGGAAAAATGTGAACTGCTGTTCCTTTCAATTAAAAAAAAATGCTGAAGATCTGGGAACACAAGTTTTTTGCTTCTGTATGTATTTTTAATAGGATGCCAAGGAACTCTACCACAGTATCTTTCAAAGTAACCCAGCAAGTTGTACTTTGAGCTTCCTACAGCAGGAATACAGCTCATGCGAGTGTATATGCTAACAATTCAGCCCTTGAGGACCTTCTTTGTGCTTAGCTTTCATCAAAGAGCACAGCACAGATTGATTAATTGTTTGGAATTGTAAAGTTTCTGGTACAGTTGGTGCTCACCATGCCAGACAGGACTGTACCAGTGACCAGTGTCCACTGCTGGTCAGTTGCCGATCTTGAGAATTCAAGATAAACTAGCATTTTTGTTTCGGGCTTTAAAAATTTCGGGTTTTAAATAAAGCATTGGGAAATGGGAATTACACCAGAAGAATTAATAAGATTCTACATGTGCTTTCAAGGACCTAAATTGGTGTCAGAGCTCTGACACCCATTAACTCTGGGATTCTTCTTCACTGTTTTGTTTTTGTTTTTTTTTTTAACCCCTGGGACTTCTGGGATTATTAAATACTGTAAAAGGGTTGAACCTCTTCAAAAATAATGTTGAAATCTTAGCCTCTAGTGTCCTAGCATTTCTAGAACCTTAAAAAATTATACAGTAATGTAGTAAAGGCCACAGGACAAAATATCAAAGGAGTTAGTTATCCAGACAAGACATTTCACTCACATTTGATGCTGCCTAACAAACTCTGCAAATTGGCGGTCTTTAGCGTAGAGCTCTATAATTCGAATTCTGTCCTGAATTTCCTAGAATTCAATAAACAGAATTGTAAGTACATAATAGAAATCAGAATGTTACTGAAATAACTGATTTCTGGGTTTTGGAAAATAAAGCTTCTGTGTGTTGCTATTTCCAAGAGTGGAGCTTGAAATTGGGCACTCCAATGCTAAAATTCTTCTTTATTTTACTTATTTTATTATAATTCTTCTAATTAAGGAAAAAAAAAAAGTGAAGCACTTCATTTGAATTCAGTAATACTTCACTTTTAAATCAAAACCAGGGTTTGGACAGAGTCTAGCACTTCAATAGGCTTTAACAAAACCATTTATCTCTCAGAGATACTTTGCCCACCAGTCAGCCTACCAGCTACATACTGGATTCACACCTCTCACAGTTGCTTAAGGATTTGTGGTTAGTTCTGGGATGAAAATCCCTTTTCTTTAGCCTACTAGAGTAAACCTTGGATACTGTGTGTACAGGAAGAAATAAGATGTGATCTAACTTTCAGGTTACAGAAAGACTTAAACTTTAAAAATAATCAGAAAACACCCAAAACAAAAGCACCCTGCGAAAAGGCCTGGATGTACCAATTTTTCGCTGTGCTACTGCTCTAACATAAGATAGTTGGCTTTAAAAGGTAATTTTGTGTCAAGTAATACATCAAACGTCCCCATTTCCCATGAAGTTACTTAAGGGGTCAGCTCCTTTATTATGTGAAACTCATTACAGGTCAGAACAAAATCATAAGTTTCTCTAAAAGGAAGCAGGAAAAGCAAGCTTTTCTGTCTTCTTTTAAATAGCTGCAGCAGCTGCAACCTGTTTTTCTAGAGCATAGACCCTGGGGAAAGATCGAGCCCACCTCTGAGGTTAGAAGTGTGGAATAAGCTTACTGTTTCCATGATCTTTCCCATGCCACTGTGAAAACAAGGACATTTACCTCCTTAGTAAGCTCACTGTTTTCATAAATGTGCCTGATCTCTTCACTGCTGTAGTCTGTGGATGTCTCTGCACTGGTGGAACTGTAGGACGTTAGCTGCGGGTATCTCCGGTAATAATGGCTGTAGCCAGTCGTGTCACTTTCATACATGGGGTTGTATTTAACTGCATTCTCAATGGACGAGAGGCTGTCACCCTGCCTGGGGAGCAATAAACACACTGTGAGCTTCTCTGCAGCCTGGAAGGGCAGCAGGTACGCTAAGGAAGCCTGGCATTTGGAGGTGCCTGTACATCCTGTTGCTTGCAAACTGTGTGATATAAGACTTATGACAGGATTATCCTTATTGTAGCTGATGTGTTTTAAAATATTAGATGGTGTCACCTACCCCTGGGAGTCCCCAGTATCACTCTTTGTGTACTTGTCTCGAAGGGTCCTGGCCAAGAAGAAGATGACAGCAGATGCCACAAGAAGGAATCCTGCCACAGAAGCAATTGCAATACCCACAACCAGTGGCTCAGACACGTATTCCTCACAGTGCTCCCCTCTGTACCACCAGTTCTCTCCAACACGGCACCTGCCACAAAGAACCGCAGGGAAATTACACACCAGTAAAAGCTTTAGCTAATGTATTTAAGTTCCTGTTCTGATACGCCCTCAGTTAAGCCACCCCAATAAATATCTCTGCATTGTCCAATCACCAATTTTCTTTATTTTTATTATTATGGACATAAGTTTCGGTAGATAATCATGTAACAGTTTGAGTTGAGAGAGACCTTTAAAGGTCACCTAGTCCCCTACATCTTCAATGAGATCAGGTTGCTCAGAACCACATCCAGTCCAGGGATGGGGCACCTATCATCCCTCCGGACCACCAGTTCCAGTGTTTCACCACGACCACTGTAAAGAACTTCTTCCTTATATCTAGTCTGAATCTACCTTCTTTTAGTTTAAAACCATTATGCCTTGTCCTATCACAACAGACTTTGCCAAAGAGTTTGTCCTCACCTTTCTAATAAGCCTCTTTAAAGTATTGAAAGGCCAGGAGCCTTCTTTTCTCCTGGATGAACTAATGCCATCACGGAATTGAATGAAGGTAGGTAAAATGGCAAAAGGGTAATACATCTATGGTGGAAAATACCTCTGCTTTACTCAATTTACCCTGGGAGGTGTTAAAACTGGAAGGTGTTTAGATAGAGGAATAACTCCTGCTTTGATTGAACCTTACATGTGACACATACACACTGCAAAGGTAGAAAGCAGTTGTCTTTATCATCTTGTAATGCAAATGCTAACGAAGGTGTGTTATCTGACTAGAATGTTCCTAGTGTTATGACCTTCACAATGGCTAAATAGATCCCTAAAACAAACTACTTGAGTCCAAGAATGTATCTCTGGAATGGTTGCCCAAAACAGCATTCTGTTTGGGCAAATATAAGGCATTTCTGCCGTAATTTTGTTTTGAACATAGGAACTATAATGTTGTTATTATTGACTTTAAATATATATGTAAAACAATATATTCACATTACATGTGTTTGGGAGTTTTTTCCATAAAAACTCAAAGTATTTGTAATCTATTATGACCATGCACATCAATGAACCCTATTAATAAGAAACATCAGCACTTAATTCTTCTCATATAATGATCTGAAACAGTTTCTGAAAGTGGTAAGCAATACTTCAATTTTTTCAAAAAGTTTTAAATAAATACTGGCTGTGACATGCTTGGTTTTAGATACTTAGCTTCTTCTGATTAACACTGTCATATAAATGTTTAAATATATAATGCATCTTTGATAGTATCCAATTTTAAAGTTTTAAAAACATTTTTTTTCTTCTGTTAACTGTTAGCAGTCTAAGACTGACTTCAGAGAAGGTCTAGGTAGACTTTAAAAAAAAATCACATGAAGTAACAAATAACTGCTAGTAGTAATACTCCTCTTTGTGGTAGTTTTCTTAATGTTGTGGATTGGTACATACTATTTTTAAAAATAGACTGTTACATTGTTTGAAAAGTAAGAAGTACAGTGCCATGTCATGGGCATCACCAATTTGTATCTTGCTCAAAGTCTTTTTGATTACCTGCAAAATACAGCAATCCTGTTCAGATGCATTTGTTTCTTTTTTGGTTTTTTAAGCAAGTATCTGGAACTTTCATCCTTTTATGAACCCACATGATTTTCCAAAATGCACAATGATTTACTTTTATACTTTTTTCCAGACCAAAAGTACTACAGTAATTTCATGATTATAAGCCGCACCATTTTGACTAAAATTCTGATCCCATCCCGGAAATGCGGCTTACACTCAGGACCGGCTAATATGTGAAAAATTTTCTGAAATTTCCAACCCCAGAAGTGCAGCCAAGGTGCCGAGCCGAGCACCTGCCAGTAAAACCCGGGTTTACACAATTGTTACAAATTGGTTACTCTGTTGCGCAGCGGATGGAGGCGGGCTCCGTGCCAGCAGCACGGGGGGGGCTCCTGACTTCAGGCACTGCAGCCCGGGGGAGAGGCGGGGGCTCCATGCTGCCATCCCCACAGCTCAGAGGGGAGGCGGGGGGCTCCGTCCCCNGGGAGCGGGAGTGCTGCGTCCCCGCCTGCCGCCACCGCTGTGGGTGCCGGCGGGCTCCTTCCCCTCCTGCTGCCATGGGTGCAAGCGGGCTCCATCCCTGCCTGCACAGGGCAGTGCTGGGCCGGGGTGAGCGAGCCCGGCAGCAGCAGCAGCAGCAGCTGGCCCTGAGAGGCCCCGCCAAGCGCTGCGCCGAGCTGGGCCACCCAGTTCCGTCAGCAGCCCTGAGCGGGTGGAGCCTGCACAGCCCAAGCCAAGACAGTAAACCCCAAGATCCCACTATTCTGTTACTAATTGGCAACTTTGTTGCANGTGGGTCCTTGCTGTGAATGACAGAGCGGCTTATAATCAGGTGCGGCTTATGTATGGACAAAGAACGAAATGTTGCTGACACCCTGAGATGCGGCTTATAGTCAGTGCAGCTTGTAATCGTGAAATTACTGTATATTTAATGTATTTATGCACTATCAATGTGATGTTAAGGTATAAATTTCTGTTGTGGAATTAACTCTCATAAGTGACATGACACTATCAAACACTTTGCTACTTGAGAAAACCTCTGGAGGTAAATTCTGTCCCCAAAGATCAATAAAAGTGATTTGAACAACTGAGTGTGTTCCATTACAACTGTTATTCCTAGATAGTTCTATTTTCTCATGTTTCTGTTCTATTAATTTGTTACTGTCTCATTTATGATACACACATAGGAAAACTAATGTTAATACTGGAACTTGCACTGAGTAGGATAACATGAATGGCAATCACAATCTAATCACTTGTTACACAACACTGTATAGAATTTTGGACAAATCTTACAGAACGCTACAACAGAGGAGACTACAGGAGCTTTCATCCAGGAGGCATAGCTTCCAACAGCAGGGTGACCTACCTACAGATGGCCCCTTGCCCAGGGCTTATGTCACACTTGCCATCGTTCAGGCAGAAGTTTGGTTGCAGGTCACAAATGCTGTTGCATGGCAACCCATCAATGCTGAGGTAGCCGGGATTGCAGACGCACTCAGCTTCCCCACTCCAGCGATTCACTAGGCATTCTGAGAACTCATTGCAGGCCTGGAACTTGCAGGGATCTGCTTGCTCACCTGACAATACGCAGAGCAAAAAAATATTAATGAAAGGGGAGAGCCTTAACTGAGACAAGGTGCTGTCTGCTGTCTTCTCTAATGGTCTCTTGTTAATCCACAAAAATCCAGCATGCACCTTTCCTGAGTAACAAAATGTTCTGCTAAGGTGAGCAAGTACTAGCAAATAATCCTCTGTCGGCACATGACAGTGGCATGGCTAAAACCACCCAACAAACAGTCAAAAAAGCAAGTGTGAAGTGATCTGTTTTATACTGGAACAGATAGTACCTCATTTTCTGTCTGCTGGAGCTCTATTTTACAAATGGGTAAACCACAGGTGATCTCCAGTATTTCTTGCTATGGAAAACCTAGGTAGTATATGGGGAAGGGCAGTGGGATGTCAGGCACTGACCATCTGCTGTGAGGGGATTTGCCTTTTTGTCTGCAAGGAACACCAGCTTGTAGCATTCAAGATATCTCACTTGTACTTCTTAAGAAGCTGGCATACAGCTAAACAATCAATATCAGAACATTTCTCATGCTAATTAGACCATCTTTATAAGATAGGAAGAGCAGTTACCATATGTCAACAGGTCAGCACTCTTATTTTTCTCTAACCTTAAAACAGGAGTTATTTCTGGATTGCTTATATGGTAAACTATGGGCTATTTTGGACAGTGGTAAAAACTAAAACAAACTTCTTCCTGTATCAGAGGAGTGAAGCAAGAGGGCCTGTCCCTTCTTAGTGCAACCAAGCATGAGGCAGGAACTATTACCATGCAGATGCCCACCTGGCAGGTAAACTGGCTACCACCTGCGGGAATAACCATGTGGAGTAAGTTCAAACCACACATGAAAGTAAGCACAAGAGAGATGGGTACCACTGTTCTCCCTGAGCCATCTGCTCCCCCACTACCCAGGTCAAATACAGGAGCATTATACAGAGTATTCAATGAGTTCATTTTTTTCCATAAATCTGTATGGACCCTATACAGCTTTCTCTGTCTGGGTTTCACTTTGACTTTCATCTCTTCAGTCCCAGAACAGATTTTCATTTGTGTTTTTTTACTCTATGAAAGACTGTCTTTCTAAAGCCCAGCCTGTGAAAAGCAGTGGGCAGTCTCTGAGTTGTTAGGATCCTTAGCACTTAAACCAGACATTTTTCTGGATCTCTTGCTATAAAGCTGCATTTCCCTGCTGTCCTTACCCGATTCCACATCCAGGGAGTATTTATCGATGGCCAGGTTCATGGTGTGATATGCAGTGTTGCAGAAATCTTCCAGGATCATGTACACAGCGTTGGTGACATTCCGAGGCACAGGTTTGGCAAATTTCATTCGACTGTTCACCACAATGCTGCCATTTCTGAAGTTCAGGATTTCCAGATTCTGGAATCCTGTCAGATTTGACTGAAGGTAGGGCACCAGCTGCAACACAGGGGATATGACAGAAAAGCTGAATCTTTGAGTCTCTCTCTACTGCAACCAGTTGCACTGTTACGGCAGCAGACCATTAGAGTCTGAATTATTTTATTCAAATCCTGCATCAAAGGCATTAACCTTTACCCAGCTAGATACAGGTCTGGCAGCCTACTGGGAGCCCAAGTACTTCTAGCCGTTCTTAAAAGAATAGCGATTTGCAAGGAGCTTCTAAAAATATGCAATTCAGAAACACAGTTCTCAGGACACACATTGTGTTCTCCTTTGATCTAAGTACCTGGAATACTTGCCATTTCACAGGGTTTTTCCATCAGGCATGTCCCCCTTCCCTCTCTCTGCTTTGCTCTCTTCGTTTCTCACAACAGAATGTTTGTTTCAGTTAAAATTTGGCAGTTATTGCTGTGTAACTCCTGAGGCTTTCCAAGTCATTAGCCAGGTTAGGAATAGCTTAGTCCCCTGAGCTACCTCTTACGTAGGACTGGTTGAATGTGTTGCATAAAAGTTACCTGCTCACACCCCAGGTTTTCTTGCATTTACCTCCCTATACACTAAATACAGAGCACTCTGGAAGCAAGTATGGGGAGTGTAGTAGTGACTTCAGAGACACTGCAATATCTGTTGACACCAGCAGAGTAGCTGGTCCCTGGTGCTAAGAAGTTCTCCTTTAGAGAGACTATTATCTGAATAAAAAATGAACAGCATCCCACCACTCATTTCCAGACAGACTTTACCCCACAGAGGGACTCCCAGTTTTGAGTTGCTCTCTGCAAAAGAGAGACAACTAAATATAATTTACCAACAGTTTTTGTCTATCTGGTAATGGACATTTAGACCAGAAGTGACTCTTACCAGTTCCAAGAATCGCTGCTCCAAGGCTTTGTATTCAGGGGAGTTTTTATTAAACAGGTCCTCTGAGAACATCATGTTGGTAACCCGAAGACTGAAGAACACAACTAGAGCTCGGGATGGGACAGTACTGCTGTAGTGAGTTTCATATGTAGCCCAAGCCACACTGGCCATCTCTGTGGACTGGACACGAGTTGTTAGCTCCACGTGACTTTCAGTCATTCTCCTTCCCTCCTCAGTCTGCTCAGGAGAAAAGTGGACAGTGCTGACATGACCCAGGTCTACTGAAACATCCAGGACTCTTGTTGTTTCATCTCCCAGCTTTGTTGAGGCAGCCACAGACAAGGACGGTGTGGATCCCACAGGAGGGAGATGGGATGGAAGCTCTGCCGTGCTTGCTGTTACACTCACTGTTTGATAATCCATAACAGTGCTGAAGCTCATGGAAGTAAGTGTGTCATGGTCTGTCCCATCCTGTCCAGCAAAGCCCCCTGGGGGGGTGGTGTGACCTGCAGAAGGAACTGCAGCTGAACCTTGAGTAGGTGCTGGCATTGCTGGTTGCACTGTCTGATCTAAGGAGGTTTCTGGTGCCCTGTCAGTAGGCCAAACATCAGCTGGTTCCTTCGCTGCTGATCCAGGAGTGTCTTGGTCTGCCAGTGATGCATCTAGGGCTTGCTGCTCTTCTGTGGAAGCCTCAGGCTTTACCAAAGAGGGATCTGCAGTCAGAATAGTTTCTAAGGAGATTGTGTCCAAGTGTTCTATTGTAGCAGCTTCCATTACATCTGGCTGCTTCACTGTGAATAGTTCTTCTACCACTGCCCTGTCTTTGCTTTGGTGTTCAACTACTTCAGGGATTATGTTCTGGCCTACACTAGACTCCTCCAGACTGACAGTACCTGTAGATGTATGGAGACTATCTTCCACAGACAGATCTGTATATGGTGGTGAGACAGGGGCCTCTCCAGTTGGCATGACAAAAGAAGAATCATACATGCCCAGTGTTTCTGTCTGTGTAGATGGTTCCAGGGATGATGGCTCTTCCGTCTGTAACAGAGGTACTTGCGGAGTTGTAGTCTCTGGAAAGACAAATATTTCAGACTCATCAAGGGAATCTTTTATATTGACTTTCCCTTCATTCTCATCTTTGGAAAGATCATTATCTAATTTATTCCCATAGTTAAGAATATAGTCTAAAATCATGCCTTCAGGAATATCCTCAGTTTTGATTAACAAAGACTCATTGTCATCTTCAAGCCAGCTATCAGGACCAGGGTAGAAAACTGGTTCCAGGGTTGCTTCTTCCCAAGGCCAGATACTTGATTCCATTTCTTTTCCTGAACCATCAAAAGCTGAACCAGACCCATCATCATATGTAACTCTATCTCCAAGAAATATATCAGTTTCGTCTTCCATAGGGGGAACTTGTAAGGGAAAAGGAATTTCTTTCACAGAGTCTGCACTGTCACTGCCCTCAGGACTACCTTGGATTACTTCTTCCTTCTCTTTGATATCAGTCTCTATGACTGATGAAGAGGCCACTGTTGGTGCAGAAAGCAGAGGAACTGCATAGTCATCAGTAGATGGAGGTTCTTCAGGCACAAGGTGAGAAGGACTTAAAGGCAGAAGTTCTTCAGATATTCCAGTATCTTCAAACATTAAAAATAAAACCAAATTGACAATTAGGTGTTGTTTATGATGAAAGGTGTCAAATTTCATTAGTTTTATTGTCTATAGATCTGTGTTCCGCATTTTCCATAATATATCCTGGCCTCTGTATGCTAGAGTCATAAGGACCCCTGTTAACCTCTCCCACTTTCCATTCAGATATTCTATGGGCCAAGTCAAGACATACAAAATTACTTCTATGCTATTTAACAAGTGCCATGTACATATCATTTCCAGAAGAGAGAAACAGGCATTATTTGCTATTACAAGCATTTTTCCTTGGTATATAGTTCTTGGATACATGCCCCATTTTTTTAAACCTTTCGGAAAACTCATTTTGGTGAACTGTAATTTGGTAAGTATCAGGAAACACTGGCATCCAAATGTAAGCTTCAGCCAATGGCATTAACTTACCATCTAAAGAACTGGGAGATGAAAGCCATTCTGGAGAGTCCATAGAATCGTGCTCTAACACTGGTACAGTGACTAAATGAGAAGTCTCTAAATTCAGTGCGTCAGGCAAAGAAGTGACATCAACCTCTGAGGAAAGTGGAGCTTCAGGTGCCAAACCAACCTCATAGTCAATGTTCTCTGGTCTTGGCTGGATTTCATTGTCACTGAGCTGCTCACTGTCTGAGGTGGAATCTGGTTTGGTGTAATCAAAGGGCAAGGCATTGCTGACAGTTGACTCATCTGCAGAAGGACGCTCAGCTAAAAAGGTGCTGTCCTGGAACATAAAGCCACTATTAATATTTCCACTATTACAGGGGAAACACTGATTGTCTGCATTGAGCTGAACACACAGAAGGGGATAACAGCAGGCAGTGGCCAAGTCTCAGTCTACTGCCTCTGAGGGAGCAATGCACACCAGCAGGAGTGGCAAATACAGACCCTTGCTAATCTTGTGTAATATGCATGTAAAATGCACATCCTTCTGAAAAATGTCATGTCCAGTCATGTCCTTCAAAAGGGAAAGGAGCCATTCAGATTGTTTGGAGTGCAGCACCCCTTAGGGTATTAAGAGATTTACCATTTATATCCAGCCCCATCTCCTTTCCTATGCTGAAAAAAGGAATCTGCCTATCTCCAACTAAATCAAAGATAAATGTTGTCTGCCTTCCTAAAACCTGTTGAGGCTCTAACAGCTATTATTCATCAGCCACACACCAATACAGTCATTCTAATACTCCAGTTACTATGATACATGGAACAGTGTAGAAAGTGAACTTTGATAGATGCATGCTCAGTCATCATTTATTGATATCTTTTAGTTTGTGGGTATGAGAACAACAAAGACCAGAATGTAATGAAGAGCATTTAGAACCCAGAATAATTTAGTCTCAAAGCCAAGATACCTGTACAGGAAAAAAAAAATCTATTAGCAGTAATGATGAGCAAAGTGCATGCAGAATGAATTTGTGAATTAGAAAATGATTTGTTGTTACATGTCCAATTTCCACACTGCTTACTTACTATTCCAGGTCCCCATCATTAGTTGGTTTACAGTTAAAGTAGTCAGCATATTTCATATTTGAATATTAATCTCCTACTATGGCATCTGATGAGGCAATTGTATTGGAAAAGGCAATAAAGATATTCAGTTATTTGGTCAAGGCTACAAAAGCAAGCTGATAGCCTAAAACTCATGAATTAGTACTTTACATGGACACCTGCCCACATATAAATGCTGTGCAGCAGTGGGATATAGACAAAAAACCCTGAAGGGTATGAAAAACTGCCAAGCAATTTCAAGAAGCAGCAATTTATTAAGGGCTAACAAACTGTCAATGGTGACAAGTTAAGTATGCAGAGAACACAGGTTTCTGTAATGCGCATTACAGTTCAAAACTGCTGTAATCATTTCTGTTGCTCACCATTCCTGTCAAATCTCTTTCTGTTGCTTGACCAGCAGGAATATCAGGAAGAATTCAAATACTTTTCAATATGAAATTTTACTCCCAGTTGAAATGTGGGTGAATTAAATTTTCAGCTTGATTCAAACTGCATTTGAATGCTTTGGAAACAGGCCAGTTAAGGTTCGGGGTTTTTTCTTAAAATTCCTGTTTGCATGTATTGATCACATTTAAAAATGCCAGTTGTTATGCCACCACAGTCATGTCAAATTTTTAAATTTACAGTAATTTCACAATTATAAGCCACACCTGATTATAAACCACACTTCCAGGTGTCGGTAACTTTTCGTTCTTTGTCCATATATAAGCCGCACTGGATTATGAGCCGCACATTACAATACAGGGTGTGATAAAAGGTATCTATTCTATCACCATCTGTTGAGGGTGGGGACAGGGATCCTTATCTCCATGGGAGATATTCTGCTAATGGGCCATCCATTGAAACCAGGCAGGGCATTGTTCTTTATCTTTTCACAACC
>PYHW01010413.1:1364679-1443176 GCA_013186435.1 Turdus rufiventris | reverse complement strand
GCTACCAACACCCTGCCTGACGGGGTGTCAGGTTGTACTCTGATGTTTTCAGGGTTTGGAGTTTGTTTCTTTGTAGCATTGTATTTCTATTTTAATTTCCCTAGAAAATAACTGTTATTCCTAATTCCCATATTTTTGCCTGAAAGCCCCTTGATTTCATAATTATAATAATTTGGAGGGAGGGGGTTTACATTCTCCATTTCAAAGAGAAGCTCCTGCCTTTCTCAGAAGACACCTGTCCTCCAAATCAGCAACTTTTCATTCTTTGTCCATATATAAGCTGCACCTGATTATAAGCCACACTTCCGGGTTCAGACCAAAATTTTAGTCAAAATGGTGCAGTTTATAATCGTAAAATTACTGTATATTATAACAATCAGTTGAAAAGTATATACACCATAGAGACATGTGCTCCAGCAATTTTATTTTTGGCAAGACTAACCACTACAAATAAAGCTGTAAAAAAGAGTTACTGTACAAAATTAGAAATAAATTACACACATAAATTCCATAAATAATGAATTAGGACTCCCAGAAATCACTCCTTGATACATTTATTTAATGTAAGCATTCAGTTGCCAGAGATTGCACTTCATCATTTATTTGAATGTGGATAAATGCTTCTATGGCAACGAACATTATTCAAAGATTCATGTTACAAGACAATATATTGTACTAACAAGTTTAACATTATATTGGCTAGTTCTGGTTTTCACCAATGTAAAAGGCTTGCAAATATGATAGATGGCTCTAAACACAGAACTCCTCTCTCTGATTTTTCATTTTCTGCTGCCAGAAAGGCATTTTATTCCTCAACTCAGAGCATTCCTTCTATCTGTTACAACTCAACATTAACAACAAGAAAATATGGATTTCAAAAACTAGACCTGAGTTTTGCTTTACTTTTAAAGAGAGCTGCAAAACTTGAATTAGTTGCAACATCTGCTAGAAACTGGATGGTGAAATCATGACAGTTCCATGTTATGTCATGATACTGTTAGGCTAATACAAACCCAGCTTATTCTCAAATCACCTAGGGAAAACTATAGCAAAACTCTCTTCCATAGGTAACAGTTCTACTTGAGAGCATCTACATGAACCATAAAGGTTCAACATTTGTGGAAATAGTTGATCAATTGTGCATTGCTTAAGCATATTTAGGATTTTCTTTTATTTATCTGAAGCTACTTTGCAAATTACCTGTGTATTGCAGATTGTACACAGCTGGTTTGGGGATATACTTGATACCTTTTAGGTAATCAGAGTTTTTGACTCAAGGCATAGAAGTCTTTATTCATAGTTCATTATTAGAAAAATGTAACTTCCACAATTTTTGTCATAATAATTTTCCCCAAAACTGGTTTAAAATTTAATATTGCAAAGCTACCACTACTCTAAAGTATCTTCTTGCCTGCACATCTGTCGGAGTACAAAATGGCAGAATTATTTGTATTACTAAAATAAAGATTTACAACATTTTAGACTAGTTAGATGTCTCCAGTAAGATGCCTCCAGTAAAGAGAAAGCCCTTTTCTGAAAGTTCACTTAAATGCATGTTTATCTAAACCATGTTTAATCCATTATGGCAAATCCACATCAATTTGTATTTTAGACATCAATAATTAGTTTTTAAAACTCAGTGAAAACTGAGTCATGAAATTAGGGACATTACACCTATGTCCATTCTAACGATATTTGCATTCTGTGAAAACAAATTTTGCTTACTTAAAAATTTCAGAAGTTGGCTAAAATTAAATGTGTCTGTGTTCATAACATTATCTCATGATGGACTGAGTGAGAACCTACCATCCAGCTCAAGTGGACCTGGATTTTAGGGCATGATCTGAGTTCATTTCTTGTTGAAAGCACATCTGTGTTACAAAACAGCATGGAGAGCAGAAACCAACTGCCCAGACAATGATTCAGCACTCAGAAGACTTCTCTGTTGGCAGAACTGACTGGCTTGATCTCAGCATTTCTGGCACCCAACTCAGTATCTTTGCATAAAGCCTCTTTGTACAGACATGGTCAGGGATACCAAATCTCCTGTACAATACAGAACTCTAGTCTATGTCTTGGATTATTCCAGAGGTAGTCAGAGGAGACAATTACAATTCAAAGAGACAAAAAAGAAACCAGTGCCAATTATTTTCCTCTGCTGGTATTAGGAGGAGGGACATAATTTTAAAACCAAATTGAGAACTTCCTTTAAAAGAAATACAGTAACAAAAGGAGTTTATAAAACTTAGCATTTTCTCTTCTAATGGCCAATTTTAAGGTTTACCTCTATTTCTTCTTTCCAAAGAAAGGTAGCATCTTGGAAGGAAGAATCACATCTTTAGAGACATTTACAATCAAAATAAAATGACCACAGAAAACTGTTGGGCAGCAAACACTGATGTTATCACACAAGACATTTCACCAGTTTTTACTCTGATATAAGGTGAATCTTCATTAGTATTTATTCTGCATGAACAACAGGATAGAGAAGCTCTGGGTGTTAGCTACAATTGTACCTTGCTGAACTAAGTTGTTCAAATGTGTCCCAAGGCCACTGCTCAGAACCATACTCACATCAAACTCCGGGCGCTCCAGCACAACTGGATGCTCAGTAATCCAGGATGGGTCATCCAATGTGGGGTGCAGTATTTCCTTCACTGTGGAAATAGAAGCACTGGGGATCTAAAGACTGCAGTAACAGTGTGAACAAGTTGTGTTGGAAGACTGACTGAAAAACCCTCTCTGGTTTCATATTTGTAAGTAAAATCTCAAAAAGTTTGCCAGAGTGATTTTGTTTCTGGAAATGCCTCCAAAATCACTGACAGGAAGTAGAGGGGAAAAATGAGAACAAAGGGGTGACAGCACTCTTTCATCACCTCTAGCAGGATCATTCAATATTCTGGGTATTTCCTTTGTGCTGCCTAAGGCCAACACAGAGCTGTTAAGTTGGAGGTCACCCTTGATGCAATGTGCACCATGTGAACCATGTTTTCCCCTTTTATTCTTATTAATTTTTGAAAGTATAACTGAAACTGCACACCACAAACCTCAGTTTCAAAATAAAAATTAAAATAAAATGGGGGGCTAGGCTAATGGATCAAGAATAGGGTGCCAATGCTAATGACTTGTCCTGGTTAAGATCTGAGCAAAACAGGCTATAACATAGCTGATTGTGTTCTCTTTAATTTTTCAGAGGACAGCTGAACAATTCACCCATCTGAGATGTATTTTATAAGTCAGATGTGTGGCACACCAATGCATCATAATTAATACCCACCATTAGTAAGCTGAAGAGAGTTTGGGTCTAAAGAGATGGAAGCATTTTCAAGCAGAGCATTTTTCTGGAGGATCTCAGCAATATAATCTCGGAAATCACTGATGGTGTACACAACTGTTGGATTATCCTCTATGCCCATGAAGGAGTTGTCCTCCACCTTGTTTGAATGAAGGTTAATCAGGTCCCAGGTGGCATTGCTGATGGCTTTTCCATCAAAAGTGACAGCATAGTGAACTTCCACCCCACTTCAGTTGCACAAAGAGAAAGTACACAGATGAGAAATGCCAGGTTTTCCTAAGCAAGCAAACACTATATTTTTTCACAGGGGCCTACATCAATATCCCTTTTAATATAAAAATACATGGCTTTAAAGGATCAATAAAAACTACTTGATTCTTCGATTATTTTCACAAAGTTTGCAAGGGAAATGCCACCCAAAACTGACATATGGTCTGGTCCCAGTCCTGCATTTCTACTAGTGAATGGCAGACAGACCATAAGCAGACCGAAACACTGGCTTTCTGCAAGCATTATTAGTGGGCCCACCAGCATGCAGTGGTGACAGTGGTGATTTTAAGGTCATGCCAATAATAGGAACAGCTCTAAAGTATGAAAATAGGCAGAAAAAACAGGTTGTATATAGCAGAAATCTACAGTAGCAAGTGAGAGCCCTAATCTCTGTCACTGTGCAGTGCTAACCTGCTTGAAAGAAAATTAAATAACCTATGAAGCGTTAGAAAAATGTGCTGTGAATACAGGTTTTCCTGATCCACAGAGCTGGATTGGATTTCCAGAACAATGTCTCTGCTCAGAGAAGTCTTTAAAGCCCCAGTGCCAGATGCAACAGAGACAATCCACAAACACACTGACTGAAGCCAGGAGCCTGGGTTTTGCTGCTGGCTCTGTCATTGACATGAGCCCTCCCTAGGCTCACCATGGGCACTGACTGTCAGCAGAGGAAATTAAAAAGGACAGCAGTCATGAAAAGGCACAGCAAAGATGGAACAGAATATGCTCCTCAAACATAACATTTTGGTTTAATACAACTGTGCTGTCATTTAGAATTCCTAACGAATAAGTACTAGACCATCCCCTTTCCGGAATGGGCTAAGTATCTTGTGAACAGTTGCATATAGTTTGTGAAGAGATTTGTGTTTCTAACCTTTGAAAAGTTAGAATGCTCATTCTCTTTAAACTTCTTCACTGAAACTGGCTATGCTAAGATACACAGAACAAATTAATACATTTAGTAAACAAGGCTGCAGAATTCTTTTTCTTTCTTGTGACATTCTTAGCATACTAACGAAGAAAAATTCTGGATTCTTAACTTGCATATGTTTCATGTGAAACTAGTCCAGACTAATCCCATGTTCTGCTAAAGAATATTTATTACAATTCTCCTAAGATCTGCAGTACCTTGGGCCTTGAAGCTATGCCAAGAGTCTCTGCTGGAGAACTGTGGGTTTCTTATCTTCAATTTCAGTAATAGTAATAATAATAATAATCCCATATCTATTCAAGACTTTGCTGCAAAAGTATGAAGACTTTGAGTCATTGTTAAGGAATTTTGTTTTCTTCACAGAAGAGACTCATACACTAGGTACCCCACTAGCTGACTTGTGTTTAGGATGATTTTTCCTGAGTGTTTTTTCTTATTATTAGGACTTAAATAATTAGGTTTATCATTAATAAAAACAGATCAGTTACTTGCAGTTTCTGATAGAACCCTCTCTCACAATATTTACATTAGATAACTATCTTGTTCTGAAACTTCAGATCTACAAACAAAACTACAAATCCCAAAAAACAATGTTTTTGCTGAATATGTTTTTCCCATCTGTATTATGACAGTATCTATTAAAAAAGTTCTCTTTACCTGTCTTCCTCGGAAGGGCTGATTATAAAAACAAAAAAGAATAGCAAAACCTATTAAATCAATGTCATAATTTCCTTTAAGTCAAAACTTTAACAAGTTTGCTTTGGTATTCTACAGGGCACATCAATTTGAAAACATACAGAAAAATCTTTTTAAGTTGCATAGTTATTTAGCTACATAACAAATTGTTCTGCTTTTACTGAACTACTACCTTTTGATCCCAAGGGATCAGCAAAGCAGAGTCACTTCAGATTATTGTAAATGATGCAGTTAAATTGCTGTCAGTATCAAGAATATAAAGGTTCACTTATTCTACCTAAAGGTTTCATTTACAACCAATGGGTTTTTGTCAAGCACAGCAGAGAACAGTCTTTGCCACAAATGCCAGCCTTTTATTTGTCTTCTCAAATTAACCAAGTGCTTGCAAACCTATTAGACTGCAAATACCAAGATGGAAGGTTTTGCTACCTTCCAGGCTGAAAAAGGGACACAGCCAAGGGCTCCAACCACAAAACCTCTCTCACTACAGCTGCTTTGTTACCTACATGTATGCTAGTTAAAATACCCCAGGCAATAAATTCTAAGAAACACAGAATACAGTCTCAAAGAAAACACAATTTGGATTAACTCATGAACACACTCATTAGATTCTAAAAGTTATTTTCAGTCCGTTCAAGAAAAAAAAATCAGTTTGTGAGCCCTGTACTCCAAAAGTCAGACATTTTACATTTGATGTGTTAATTTAACAAATTAACTTTAAATGTCATTCTGAGGCACAAATGGGTTTGAGTGAATCAGGTCTCTAAAATATATTTATAAGAATACAGAGTTAAAACATTCCATATAATTTTTCAAACTATCCCCCACCTTTTTTTGGTCCAAGAGAGAGACTTTTACATATCTTAAACACTAACTTTTAGAGCCATCCCAAATTAACATTAAGAATTTGAAAAAGAAATTTAAATATACCACATTTTCCCAAAAAGATTTCTATGTCCTTCCTTGTTTAATACTTGGACATATTAGAAATAGCAGACAGGAATATATCTTTAAACTTTAGGATAGAATCTTGAACAAGAATGCCTTGTCTTAAAATGACAGCAAACATTTCTTGTGAAATTCACTTGAGAATGCAAGAAAGAAAAACAAAATTAGTCCTGTATGTTTGTTTCAGTTGCATATATAGAGGCACCAAGTATGACAGCACTTGGTTAATCCATCCTAGGAGTTCCCACACACATACCTGACCTCCTGCCAAGCATCATGTTCAATCACCATTTATGCATCTGTATCTTTTTACCTGTAATCCAGGATATGGATGTTCTTGTATCCAGGTAGTCCTTCAAATACTCTTTTAATCTATTATGAGGAAAAACAAAAAAATTAACACAGATTCCATTCACTTCTGCTAATGTAGTGAAAAATCAGGAAGTGTTTTAGCATTTTCCAAAGAAGTATCTGAGCTGTTAAATCTAAGAGGTGAAAAACAGTTAAATATGCTTTTCTTTATGGAAGAGTAGTTTTGGTGACATTGCTTCATTATTAGAAAAAGGGGAAATAACAAGTATGAAGAACAACATCCAGTGTTCCTCAAGAAGTGTAAACATTCCAAGTAGAGAAATGGAAAGACTGCCAAGATAATCAACTGTTCTACAGGAGACAAAACCAAGACAGAGAACTAAAAGTTCATGCTGGTTTAGAAATTTTTTTTGCTTCCAAAGATCCTTGCCAGTTAAGGATTATTTTTTATTCTGTAATTTCTTGTTTCCCTTCCCCATCTCCTTATTTTTAAACTGTCTCAGGTGAGACTTAAACAATTACAGTGCTGCTCACTTTTGTTTTCCAAGAGCTTATTTATTCAAGCTCAGAGAAAACCAGGCAAGGGATCAAAGGAGTGGAACATCCATGTGCCAGGTGGACCCTGTCCCATCTGACATTTTTTACACACACATGCACCATGACATTGCTACATGGACTCACAACTAGGAAAACTAAGATGTCTAGCCTGTGCTAGCAACTTGTGACTGTCATGGTGATGCTTTTTGTCTGCAGTGAAGAGTTCATCTCTTTCCCATCTGGCCCAGGATCTGGCATGAGGTTAGGCCCCCCAGTAAAAAGGGAACTAACCCCAACTAAATGGGGCTAAGAAGGAGGCAAAGCTAGCAAAAAGCCTCATGGTAAGCAATCATATGACAACCTAGATGCCTCTGCAAAGAGAAAAGAAAGACACACACCCTGCCCCCAAAATAGGATGGCAATATAATTACCACCATTATAGACAAAAAACAAATATTGGAAACAACAGGGACACAAAAATCAGGAGCCCTGACACAGATGCTTTTTGCTGCTATTGTTTTGCAGAGCTAGCAAAAGGGAAAAGGAAGTTAGGGAAGGGAATCACCTGAGAAATGAATCGTTCAGACAGCAGTTGATACTCAGAAGCAGATGGGTCCTTCAGCTCCTCACTGTATTGTTCACTAACAACCAAAATGTTGAACTCAATCATCTGCTCAGTTACAGGTCTGACTAGCTTTTCATCCTGCTTCTTTATCTCATTATTGATCTGGAAGGGAAGGAAGAAGGGAGAGAAGAGAGACACTTAATGACATGAGGATGCTGCAATCCAAAGCACAGTGTGCTCACTACAGGAGCCATGAGCACACCTGTTTGCCTTGCACTGTAAAGGGTGTTTGTGAAGCCTCAGAGACAGAGGCAGCAGCTAATGAGGCAGTCTGCTAAGTATGAACACTTCTTGACAATTCTCATATTGAAGATAATTCTGTTCTCAATTTGGACACCTTCAATGTAAGTCCATGCCATTGACCTCAGGTACAAAGTGAAGTACAGGTGTGTGGGATGCTCACCATGCAATTTAATGTGCAAGCATGGCCACTCAAACATCTCACTTGAGCCCAGTCAGCCTAGGCTGATTTACCCAAAATTTACTCATTTATCACAAGGCTCCTACTTACTGTCCAGCTGAAAGACAAACTACCTTTGCCAAGTTCTGCATTTGGAGGAACACCCTGCACTGCTCAGCCTCAGGAGGTGAAGGATCCCCCCAGATATACAATGGCACTGGGAATGGGAGCTCTGCTGAGCTAAAGCAGTGGGCTTCAACTGCTGTGTCTACAGCTGCCCAAAAAGCCCCAGAGCAGTGGCTGTGCAGTGCATCAGGGATGCATGGAGCTATCATGCTTGCCACAGGCAGCAGGAAATGCCAAGTTTTAATCCAATTTGAATGACTGAGCATGCTTTCTGCTTATATCCCTAGTCTGTTTCAAACAGCATACTATTCCTTGGGGCATACCAAAAGACATCAGGAAAAAAAAATTGTCTGGGTGGGAAGAGAAGGTTGGCTTGTTAACTTTAGTCAAATGTCTTTTGCTAGAAGTTTTGTTGCTTTTTTCCTGTTAAAAAGGAAAAAAAGAGTCTGCAAAACAGATCTTTTCAACAAAACTGCAGCCTAAGTTATGCATCATGCAGGAAACAGAAAAAGCCTTCTCCAGAAAGTTTATCTGCCATCAGTGAACAACTTCTACATTGTTTAGGAAGCCTCTAGAATTTTTTTGTTAAATTCTCTTTCTGGCCCTCACATCCCTTTTTCATGGGATAACTTTGTCCAAGGACCAAAAGGATACATTACTTAAAGTTAGTTAGCATTTGAGAGATACACATTTAGCAGGCATATATATATATAGTGCTACCATTCAGCTGTTTGCAACACCATGTAGTTTTAAATCATTTATCAGCCCCCCAAAATCTGGTACAGCCGACAGAGAAGTGCAGAAAATGAGCTTTGCTCAATCTTGAAATGAAAAAGCCCACTCACTGTGGTGTCTACATTGTCATGCTCCTGGATGGTATCATCCACAGGACTCTCGATGGAGACCTCATGAGGGGGAGGAACATTGGCAGCTGCATCTAAGTTTGAAAGAGAACAGTATTATTTTGATTGGGTTTGGTTTTTGTTTTTTGGAATTTTTTGTTTTGTTCAGTAAGCATAAACCAATAACCTAATTTGATTCCTATTCCCAGCATCATGCCAGCAACAGCACAGGAGATACATGAAGAGCCACTAATCAGAATAAGTTGCTAACATTCTGCCTAAGCAGATGTATTTTTGGAAACATGAACTGAAGTGCAATAAAAACAGCACAGAACAAATTTCTTGATTTTCATGATTCATGAAATAACAAAATGTTGGCACATAACATGATCTCCAGTTTATAAATGGCATTATAGAGGTGGAAACATTCAGGGCTCTTTCTGAAATCCAAACACATGAATTTCTCAATTTTCTGGTAATCCAGAATCAGCCTTAACAGCAATTAGATAAAAACTGACCTCTCAGTGTGGTAACATCAGTATCCAAAGGTGGAGTAGGAGTCCCACTAGATAAAAAACAAATCAGAAATTGAAGCTGGATGTGGCAAGATAAATGCAGTAGCTTTTGATATTTCTGTGATTCGGATACTACACCAAGAGGCACATGTGCAGAAGAAATGTTTCATGGTACTCTTTTTCTCATAACTTCATAAAAATTAGGCTTTGCAGTATTTCAGTTATATTTTGCAACTTAGATTTTAGGTCACTTGCATCATACAACATATCATGTGTGTCTCTGGGTTGCTAACCCTCTTTTATCCCAAATGACCTGAAGTCCCATACAAAACTACATTTTGCCTTCTAGAAGTTCTATAAAGAAATAAAGAGATAAAAAACAAAGATAACTGATAATACCCAATAAAATGCTCAGTTTTTAAAATACTTCCCAGTGCACTAAAATACCATAACTGTGCTGAAATCACTGTACGAAGATGGGTTCTTGTAATCATTGATTTTATTCTGCTTATTTGGAAATCTTCAAACCACATCAGTTTCCAAATCCAGTCATGGGATTCACACACACATATAAAACAACTCTGGGCCAAACGTGAAAAAAAAAATTCAAAAGAAAAATCACATGAAGACTATCAGCCTGAAGAAAAACTAACAGCTTTGACACGACTCTTACAGTAAACCCAAGATTCTTGGAGCCAATTCTGTAAGCCTGGAGCAACTGCTGAGTTACGAAGAGTGGAAGACATGCTCTGACAGAAACAAGTCTTTCCTGAACAAAGAGAGAATTATTTTTTGAGTTTGTCGTATTGTTAATATATACAGCACAAGTTGTAGGACTGGGAGTTTAAGTGCTGGAGAGAAACTGAACATGAAAATTACTGAAGTTTATTGTATTGAGAAATTTCTCACTTTTAAAGGATCTTCTTTCTTGTTGTGCCATGAAACACACATTGCAGCAGGTCTTCACTCTGATATACTCTCCCCCTGCACGGCAGCCAGGGCCAGCGGCGCCACCCTCTCTCCCTGTGCAGCTCGTACGGGCCTCCCTGCTAGCACTCCTCCCACCCGTCTCCTCCCTGCTAGCACTCCTCCCGCCCCCCGCCTCCCTGCTAGCACTCCTCCCGCCCCCCGCCTCCTAGAGCTGCTCCCGGTGCCCCCGTCTCCCTGGTAGAGCTGCTCCAGCCCCACACCTCCCTGCTAGAGCTGCTCCCGGTGCCCTCGCCTCCCTGCTAGCACTCCTCCGGCCCCTTGCGTCCCTGCTAGAGCTGCTCCTGGTGCCCCCGCCTCCCTGCTAGCACTCCTCCTGCCCCGCACCTCTCTGCTAGCACTCCTCCTGCCCATCTCCTCCCTGCTAGCACTCCTCCTGCCCCTCTCCTCCCTGCTAGAGCTGCTCCTGGTGCCCCCGCCTCCCTGCTAGCACTCCTCCCACCCCTTGCCTACCTACCAGCACTGCTCCCGGTGCCTGGGGCTGCCCGCTCCCGCCCCCCCTCGCAGCTCCCGCGGCACTCCCGCGGCGCCGCCCCCCCTCGCGGCTTTCACTTCTGGGTTGTCAAATTTTGCCACTTTGTAGCTCAGATAAGGCGCACCAGACTATAAGGCGCACTTCCGGCTCCGGGCCAAAATTTTAGTCAAAAGGGTACGCCTTATAGTCGTGAAATTACTGTACTTATGTGCCAATAAACAGACCTGAAGAACTTTCTATTCAAGTCAATAATCTTTTCACCCATCCTTTCCCAGAAGCACAGTCTAATCCTCCACATAATGATTAACTATACCAAAATATAGTGCAGGAAATGTTAAACTGACAGGGTGAGATCTCCACAACAACTCTAAAATATTAACCAAAAAAACCAAACAACTTCCACATTAATAAATCAGAAAATACTTATTCAAGAGTTTAAACAGTACCTTCATTTTTTTCCTTGCACAAATAAAATCAATGAGCTCCATGCAAGCTTTGAAGTGTAGTTGTATCTGCTTCCATCTCATGGACACTGGTACCTGTTTTCAGCCAGCACTGTGTAAAACTACTTTTGAGTTTGCAGATTCTTTGATAAACTCAGTAAATCATTTCCAAGACTGGAAAATTTTACTAAAAACTGTAATTTAGACAAGATAACATCTCTTAAGGATAATTTCTTAAGAATGCTCGTTATGTTTTAGAGGGATTTCGTTTCCTTACTAAAAAGGAAATTCGTCATCTTAGAACTGTAATAAAAACTATTGCTTAATTATTAATTGGTCTGATGAAACATTTTCCAATTAAGTTCACCTAGCTTCAAGAGGCCTCTTTTATCAGTTTTGATAGGAAGTATCTAACATCTATACCAGAGTGTCACCAAATTACAGCATCAGAGCATTTTAATGTTTAATGTCCAGAGCAAGAATGGCTCTGCTTTTCAGAAGAGATGAACCAGTCTGGGATTTTATTTCTTACAAACTGTTCAGTGTAACTAGGGTCAGAATATAAACTCAACAAAAGCAAAGGAGTGAACAGTAAAACTCTGCTACAGGATTTTTAATGTTCTGATCAGTTCAAACCTATGTATATAGCCATTAGCTGAGTCTTGTATCCACCACCTTTTCTAAAGAAGAGGACCATAAGAAGCCTGATTTACCATGGAAAGTCCTGGTCCCAACCTGAGACTCATGGTATTTGATCCAGGAGGCCACAGGTTGGTGCCCAGGTACTCCTGACCTCCAGCTACTGCCCCAAAAGGCACCGGATCCCACATCATCCCTACCAGCCTTCTGCACGTGTGTGCTGCAACTCAGGGCATCTCAAAAGGACCAAAATCACTCTCTGACCAACTGAGCACCCAATTCTGGGGGCCAAGGGCCAGACACCCACCCAGCCACCCTCTTACTCCCTCCATCTCCATAAGACAGGGGATAAACACGATGAAAAGCTTCTGGGTTGAAATAAAGCCAGGAAGATCACTTACCAATAACCTCCATGGGAAAATCAGACACAGCTTCAGAAAAACTAAATTATTTCATATTTAAGTACATTTGAATAGTGAGAAGCAGACAAACATTAAAACACCACTTCTTCATCCTTTCCCAGGCTCAACCTCACTCTGGACTCCCCTACCCAGTGCATGCTCTGCAGGGGCAGCAGCTCCTTCAGGAAAGGTCTGCTTGCTCCAGTCCAAGACCTCCCTCGGCTGCAGGGAATACATCATTTGTCATGGTGGAGTGCCTTTGGCATGCCACTGTTTCTCATTCTTTTTGCTCTCTCTTCCTCCCTCTGTGCTGTGTTTCTGCACTTTCACACACAGGCTTTCCCTGAGCTGCCACTGCCGCGAGTGTGGAGCTCAACCCTGCCCATCAAAGCCATCTGGGAACACCTTGGGACAGCCCCAGACCCCCCCAGACTGGAGGCTACTCAACTAAACTGCTTGAGTTTTCAAAGGAAAAATCCTCAAAGCAGACAAGAAACCCCCAAACAAAATGCTGTGTTATAAATCACACTTTCAAAAGAGGAGCAGTTTGCAAATGGAAAGGCCTAACATATTTCACAAGTTCTAGATCAGATTACTGGTTATAGACATCAAAGTGAAGTTCTTCAAATTTCAGAAGTCCAAGAGGACTTTCTCTGTCACTGACCCCAACAAATGGCAGCTCTCCAACAGGGCACTTCTGTCACAGGCATCACCTTGGGCTCTGGTTTAGCCACATGGCGACAACCACAGCCCATGGGGCAGCCTTGGTAGTGCTGAAAGGAGAGGTGAGAGTAGGGCCAGGGTCAAGGTGAGGGTTAAGGTTGTGTAGCAAGCACAGCTCCTCAAGCAACAACAGACCACACTCTTTGTCAAGGCCAGGTAATATGTTCTTATTGGTGCTCAGGGGCTCTTAAATACAAATTTTCTGACAGAATTCCAGTGCACAGCTGGCTGAAAATTAAAAACCAAGTACTTAAACATTACCTGCTAAAACCCTAACAAATCTAACCAAACCAGTCAACCACCAATGTTTGGTCAAATGATCAGTTACCACTTCTTTTCAAGAGGATGAAAATACAGTTTTAAAGCTACTGTGCTGCAACCAAGCTCACTGTATGCACAGCATTGTTTTTTTCATTACTTCACCAGAATGATAAGGTTTGCTTTCTTTTTGCTTTTTACTAGCCCTTAACACTTTTTAAATGCCTACTTTATTATCACCTAAAAAACATTAATTGTACTGGGCACCTCTAACGAAGTCACTCAAAATGCACATGGCAATGCATATACTGAATTGTCTGAACACATCACTTTTCACAGTAAACACAGATTCAAATTCATGCTCACTTGCACCACTTAAAATACACGGGATTTTTTATAGTTTTGCCCTAGGATTATTTCAGGGCCCATACTTGATTTTTAATTCTACCTACACAAGCAAGCCACTCCAGGTAGAGGGACTGTACTCCAACAAGAGTTTATTGTGAATTTGAGACACAGACACATGAAATGGAATTTCTATTGTCCTACCTGCATGAGTGATTCCCTGGATCATCTTGGCTGAGCAGTAAGCAAAATATAAAAACATACACATATGTATGGAGAGGCAGGAAGGAATACAGAGAAGCAGATGTCTAAGCACCAGAACGAACAGCACTGCACTTGTGTTTCCATGGCAGAAACAAGCGGTTTCAGATCACACAGCTCTGTTAGACACCAGGATCTAGGCAGGTGTAAGACAAGATCCATAAGAGCCTAGGAAGCTGATCTGAAGCAAAGAGTGCTTATGGACAGCCTATACCAATTAATACAGCAATCACAGCTCACAACTACAGCACACATTCCCCTTTTATCAAAGCCGAGGTACGTACTTCTGTGTGACATCAGTCATATCGGAGAAGACTTGACAAGTTCCAGTACACCAAAGCATAAACAGAGTTCCACTGACTCATAGACCCGAACTGGTTCTTTATGTGCAGCCATACTGTGCTATTGAGGAGAAACAACACTCTGGACCTGTCAGATGGGCCAGTGATACCATTTCACAGCTCCCCATGAAGTTCTATGAGGCATTGTTTAGATTTTTCTCTACATTTTTATTCAAGGTTTAAGACAAACCCAACTCCGTGGTTGAAGATAATAAAATCTTCAGATTTGTACTATATGTTCTGGACATCCAGTTTATGCATTATTTACGTTAGTCAGCTTGAATGATTTGAAGTCTAACTGGCTATATCAAGCACTTCTTTTACTTGAACAATATTACTTTAATTCTCATATTGCACAAAGGAGACAAAACTTTATTGTCTGATTTTCTCATTTTTAAATATTTCAATCACACAGCCTTGAATTAACTAGCACAAAATTTAAGAAGTATCTTTATGCAATTTCAGAATGCAAGACAAAGCCTTGAATTCAGATTCTCTTCCTTTTCATATTTACATGCGTTTATCTTAATTTTCATTTAGGTAGTTCCTGAATTTTCATCTCTTTTGGTTCTAATTAAATCAGGGCAAACCTTTCATATTTGCTATCAGACAGTAGGGAGCACAAAAGAAAACATACAACTGAAAAGGAGCAGCGTGGAACTCTTCACATGTGGTAAAGCTGGGCAGATGATTAAAAAATTTTGAAATTAGGAATATCCCTGCCAAGTTTACATGCAAATAGTAAAGAAACTCAGCTATGTTTCTATGTCACTGCAGACAGAACTGCTGAACTGATGAAATGATCCCAGCACAGACTCTTACTCTTTCATGAAGCATATTTAGATAAACAGTACAAAAGCCAAATCATCAACCATTGCTACCACTGCTGATAAAGTATGGATTCTATATTTGCCAATGTATTTTGAGGCAGAACAGCGAACAGAACACAGGAGGTCTGGACAAGATTTACTGCAACTAATTTCAGTAACTTTAGAATCAGCAAGTACCGTCAGAAATGACACATGCCTCTACATACTTCATTTTACATTAAAAAAGCTTCTGAAGAAGTGAAAAAGACATGTGTTATATTTCTCCTCTTCAACTATCCTATGCTCTTTATCTTTTCCTCAGCATGCTGTTGTGCAGCACTCCAGCAAAGCTATGACAAAAGCTTTTGTTTTCCACTGCAACAATTTTGTGCTACATCTTTGCTTTCAGCTGATTCTCTGGATCTGGCTTTTGATCCCCCAGGAATTAGGCAAAAGGACTGTCCTATCGTCAAGAGACAGACTACAATATTAAGAGACAGAATTCCATTATGTGAAGTGCCTGTGGCCTACTGAATAAAGCAATCAGGAAAAGTCTTTAGCTAATGTAGTGCTCTGACACTTCCATCTGGGGCAAAAACTCTACCGCGTCCACTGCACTGGTCTGTACACATCTGGATTTTGTCCCTTATATTGCTTTTCCTTTTGAGCTTTTCTCCTTGGTGGTACTTAGTTTAATCCCTCAGTTCCTGAAAAAGCCAGGGTAGCTGAGCATTTAACCTATGTGAATGCATGCTCTAAACCTTACAGGAACAAACTTTCATCCTGCTTTTTCATCACTGTCAGTAATATACGTCACTGTCAGTAATGCCAGACTGGGAGTTATTCCAGGAACTGAACTACAGGAGCACAAGGCACCTTTCTGTAGGCTACATTAAAACTATCCCAACATTTAACTAGATTAAATCAGCTTTTTCCATCTAGAGAGAGACACCATATTGACATCTAGGTAGAACTATATGACTTGTATTAAACTGCTCGAGTCACAGCTTCAATTCTATAGTTGTTTATAGCTTTCAGCACAATTTTGATTTGATTTAGAGAGGTAGTATAGTTAAAATGATGAACAGATCTCAAGGCCCTGTCTTGCACTCCAGATCAACCCCTAATTAAGAAATTGTTTCAAAGAAAAAAGTTGTTTCAAAGAAAAAATTTGTTTCAGAGGAAAGAGATTGCTCAAAGTTTATGGAATAGTTTCTTGTGTGGGGACTATGCTCTAGAACCTATGGCAAAATTTCTCTTGTTCTTATCAGTGGGAAAACAAAGAAATATGCCCAGTGCCAGGCCTCCAAAGTGAACTGGCTGCTTCTGCACAGTCATCAGAGACACTGGAGCTCACCACAGGACAAATCAGAGACTTCAGCTACACCCTCATTTCAAAGCACCATCTGCAGAAACCTGTCCTTCCTTAGCAACATGGGACTCTCACCTGAACATCTCACCTAGATACCTTCAATATCTAGATAATGAGGACAGTCCTGCCATCCCTCGAGACAAGACCAGAGCAGTTGTGCATTCCGACACAGGTGGCACAGCTGGATGACAAATCAGCTGTGTTCAGATCCTACCATTGCCCTGCACTGGACCAGCTTCTCTCTGCACATGTGAGCCAGCAGGTGAGTACAGCAATGTCCAGGAGAGGACAGAACTCCACTCACTTTTCCTTTCTGCAGGAGGGACTTGACACTGAATTTCCCATCCCGTGCCCTAGAGGCTGATGGTGGTCCTGGGTTGGGCACTTAGGATAATCTCTTACAGAACATTTTTAGAAGAACGTTTATTCTGATCTTTACTGGGAGGTCTGGTTATTTTTTTCAGGGAATAACGTTGGCTCTTGGCAGTGTTGGGATGGCTGGCTTATTCCTCTTGGGGCAAGACACTGAGTTGGATGAGATATCATCTACCCATGACAGAAAATCACAGCTTTGTGTTTTATAGGACTGTGGCTTACCAACTCCACATCTTAAACCATGAACACTCTAAGATGTCCAGAATGGTCTTAGAGTAAGTTTGGATTTTATAATAGCAAAATTATTTCTACTAATTTCTCCTGAAGTCCAATTACCCAGGGTAAGTCTGTTTCTGTCACTGTTTCAGTACTCTATCACCCTCTTTATGCTATAAAACACTACCATTTCCAAGCACAAGACAAACAACAAATTACAGACAAAAATATACAGTAAACACAAAGTTTAAAGTAATGGCAATAACCAGGATCCCAGCCTAAACAATCTGCAGCAATACATACTGAAATAAAAGCAGTATCCTTCTGAGACAGAGAACAGAGATCAGTCCCACTGAGTCTGGTAAGGTTTGCCAGTTGTCTACTGGAACCCCTTTTATGTTGCCATGAAACACTTCATAAGATGGCTTTTGGACAAGTACAACATGTATCACTCTGATCCACCTTTCAATAATCAAAAGTTGGGCTTTTTCCCAACTTTTTGGGCATTGTTTCTTTGCTTAGCCCAGTACATGCAGACTCTAGATGCATTGACTCCAAGTCCTCTCATGTATCTCCACATTTATTAGATTTCCCAGATAATCACACAGAGGGATGCAGTAGATTTTCAAACTCATACTTCTTCAGAACAGATGGACACTACTCAGCTGACCTGGAGGCTTTCAGGGAGAGTCCTTGTCAAAGGAGAACTCAGTTCCACAGAACAGAGAGAAACCAATCTTTTAGGAATCACTTTTGCCATTATCACCTCACATTACTAATTTTAACATATGCTGTGGTTATGAAATCACTATGAGGATACCTAATTTGAAAAGTTGGGGGTTTTCCTAAGAAGTCTGTTAAATTATTATTCTTCTATTTTAATTGCTCATATTTAGCATAGCTTTATGTGACCTGTAAAACAGAACCTGCCAGTTTTCAGAGGAGTTCAGCACCAGATTGTTTGGGTTTTAATTACCCTAAAAATAACAGCTTAGATTAAGTTCTGAGTAGCAATGGAGCAGTAATAAATTGAATTTGCTTTCAGTTCAATAAAAGACTTGAAAATAATAGGTCAAGTTCAGGTTTGCTTTGGTACAAGGATGCCACAAATCAGTTTTCAGTTTTATTGCCTCATTAAAAGTGTGAGGAACTCAAAAAAACAATTCCCTTGAAACTATTTATAGAACGCATCCCTTGAAAGTGTTATAAAATAGCATTTCAAAATATTCCTTCTCTTCTTGGTTTTGTAATGATGACCAGGACTACCTGGAAGCCTTTGGGAAAGATTTTCAAGACAACCAGGGCACTAACAAGTAACTAAGGACACATCTCTTTCCCAGAATAGATTTCCCCCACTAAACCTCTTCAGGTAAATAGGCTGTGTCTGTGCCTGGCAGCCCGACAACCAGCAAGGTGATGACACACTTAAGCAGAAGTACAAGCCTCAGATTGGCTGAGATATTTTCAGCATGCCAACCATGCCAGGACAGAGGTTCACATGCAAGAACCACCAGAGCTCTCCACCACACTTTTCTATACGTCCTTTTGCACAAAGGTGAATTTTGCTCAACTTCAGCACACCAATCAATGCCAGCAGCAGCAAGAGCCAGAGAAACAACCTATCACTAGACTTTAGAAAGGGAAAATTACTCACCCACATGACCAATCAGCACAGGAACTGACAAGACAAAGAGAGAAAAGATTACAAAACGTCACAGCTCAGCCCTGTTGTCATCTCCAGAGATAATAAAATGCAAGGAGAATACAGATACTCACCTGCCCATTGCTTCCTTTGTATAGGCCAGTTTCTGGAAAACAAAAACAAATCCTAAATATATTTGAGTAATAAAATGGGAAAGAAATTAAAATGCAGTTTATGCCACTTTATTTCCTTCTGCATGCTGAAATAGTTCTATTCTCCGTACTGTCATTTGTTAAGTTCAAAATTCAACAAGTTAACAAAGTCCCTACTGGAAAGGAAATATGTCTGACATTTCCAAAATACAACTGAAACTCAACATCAGACAGAGCATTAGGTTTGCCAGAAGTGCTCTACACTTCTACGTTTTCCTGCAGTGTTCTTCAGGTACAGCATTCTTCCATTTCAGACGATGCCAACAATAAGAATCTTTTAAGCGAGCAGTCTTCAGAAATTCAGTATTACTTCTGCTACTTGTCTATAGATTTGAAATCATCTTTTGAAAATAAAGCTACAGCTTAAAATACCACAGCAGGATTAATCTGACGATTTTGTTTATGGTTATACAAGTGGCAGGGATTTTTCATGTACTGGCATAAAAAGACTAAGAGAGGCTACACAGTTCTTTTTTTTTTTTTTTTTCATAAAAATTCTCATGGTATTAGTGCCATAAGTTCTAGAAGAGAGTCAGAGACACTTCGGCGAGGAACACCACAAGAAGTGGAGGAAGTACTGAGAAATAACAGGAGCTGTTGAGAAACAATGCTATATCCTGCTGGTGTACCAGTATAAAGAGAGTATAAAATACTTACAGAAAATTATCATCCATCCACAAAATTTCGGTTTCTCTGCATCAGGGGATCAAAAAGGGATTGTTTGGCAGACTGCTTATTGGGCTGCCTTTCTTTGTATAATCTATGCAGTATATTTTTCAGTAAAAACAACAATCAACTCAAGTATCTCCTTTGATATTAAATTACCATTAGCATTAAACATACTATTTCCACTTTGCAAACTTCTCTGAAAAACACCCATATGTATTCAGTGACCTAAGGACTCTCACTCTAAGCTATCCTGATGGTTTTTCTTGTGAAGGAGGGTTGAAAAGACAAAAGAAACCTTTTGAGCAGGTTAGCCTGTTCACTCTCCTCACCTTGTTTCCCTGTGTTTTTAGGAAAGTGAAGAAATTCAGCTGTTACTGATTTGGAGCCATGTCAGTGAGTAGCCTTCTCTTCCTTCTAGGACATGGGCATTGTGATCACAGCTAGAATGGCAGACAGCTTGGATGCCAGCTGGAGCAGGACTTGCCAAAACACTAATTTCAGTCAGCTTGCCTTTCAGCATGTTCTTTGACCAATATTTATTATACAACTACATTTAATGAAGCATTTGGAGATTCTTTAGTATGAAAAACTAAGACACGGCAAGACTAGTTTCAAGTCACAAAGAAACAAGGTAGTCTACAGTGGAAACTAACTTATGGCCACTTAAAGCTGTGTCAGACTTTGGGTAGTTTTTTAAGGGATCATTATGCTGATCTATACAGTGCCTGTATGTTCACCTCTAGTGCACTGGGATGTACAAGGAAGAGAGAGATTTATTCTTTCTACAAGATTTTGGAAAGTTATCTGTAAGTAGTAGCTCAGTAAAAACTGTTTGTTCATTAGAAAAGGAGATGTTCTTCCACACTCAGCAGTCAGGATGATTTTTAGGTGCTATTAAAACCAACCCTGGTTAGTACCCCTCACATATCTTTTCAATATCCAGTGCTGGTCTGTAGCCAGCAGCTTTACTCACTGCTCCTCAAAGGTCCCTGAGAACACAGCTCAGTGCAGTCCTGACCACTTCCTAGAGCAAAGAAATAGGGACACCCCAGAGAGGAATGCAGGACAATCTGGGGAGCTGGTGGCTCCCAAATTCCCTAAGTCTGGGTCCCTGAACTTAGCCAATATGTCTTATTTCCAAGTCATCTGTTCACAAATTATAAGGAGAACTTTTAAGAACCAAACCTGAAATGTCAAATTATTATTTTAATGGCCAAAGTCTAGAATAAGAAACACTACACAGTCTCCACACCCACATTTTTAATGAGGCATCAAATTACTAAATTCTCATATAACTTCATAGTAAACTAGCACCCCCTATTGCTAAAGAAGCATGGTCTGCAATAGTTTGTAGTGTGCCTGTCTTCCTCTCTCTCAAATGTTTAATTTGCTTTCCAGCCTGGGTGGGGGAAGCATGGACATATTTGAACTCCATGGCAAACATCACCTTTTCCCTCTAATTAGAGCCAAGGGCTCTAGAGTTCCAGTACCGGCTTGCTTAATCATTTAGGACAGAACAACCTTTGCCAAAACACCTCACCTCTCTGACTCAGTTCCTACATTAAGATGGAGTTAGAAGTTAACCTACTGCACACAGACTGCAAGGATTATTTAATGTCTTCACCCTTTCAATACTTGAAGTGATCTATAAATACTTCTCCATAACAGCAGCAGCCACACCAAAGCTAAAGGGAGCTTTTATTCACTGAAGCTATCTCTGGCAGGTGCTTTGTACAAAATTAGGTCTCTTGAAGCAGGACCTTCCTGACATTATTTTACCAGCTCTCCTAATGCTGGGAGCTGAGATTAATGTCCATTGCTCCAGTGCTCACCTTTCTCAACAATTACTTTACATAATGAAAAGTTATCATGAATTAATAAAACTACATTAAACACCAGCAACAACAATACAACAAATCACAACCAGATGAGCTTTTGTCAACTCATGATTTTACAGAAAAGCAATTATATAGGACATTCTTGCCTGATCCTAAGAGACTATCGTTATGCACAGAAGACAAAATATCCTGAAGGTAATCCCAGGCAGGAGAAAAAGGCAGAGGAAATGTCAAGGAGATCTGAAATAATCCCATATTAGTTTAATCCCATCTGTGTAGTGCTGTACCAAGCATATTTGATTTAACCCACCTATACACCTCATTTACCACAGAAAACTCACACCAAGACATGATTCTCTATCTGCCTGTCCCAATTCCCCACCATGCTGCATGGCAGACTCACACTGTCATGAAGGCAAGGCCTCAAAACTGGGGATTATTCAAGGAAACAGAGGACAATGTCCAGAAGTGAAGCTATAGAGAAAGGCCAGAATAGGGAGCAGTGCATTGAGGCATATCCTTGACAGGTAAGGTAAAAATACTGCTCACAGTGAGTTAGAGGAGAAATAGCAGGAGCAGCTTGGTAGAACAGATACTGTTTCAGATATAACACAAATGAAGGCTAGAGATAGATATGGCAAAAGTAGAGGAGTTTTCTTTTTATATTAGAGGAGGCTAAAACTTGTAATGCCAAGAATGAAAGTCAATAGGAGAAAAGTGCATGGATAAGAAAATGAGTGAGGGAAATATGACATTATGGCTCATAGGAGGGCAATTGAAAAAAAACTTTTTTTGCACACATAAGAGAGGTGGGGGATGTGAAAGAGCAGATATGATCTGCTTTTTTTCCATATTTAGAAGAGGAAACTAAAGGAGGTGTTCTATGCAAAGAAAAATGTAAATAACTGGAAAGAGTGGTTAGGACATTTAATTAAGCAATTAAGCAGAGAAAGACAATGGTTAGCAAGGAAGGTCACACAACAGGGGAAGAGGAGAGACAGCAGAAGAAATCTTCCCCAGGAACCTGAGGAATACGAAATAATCTGCCTCCATGAAGTATTCTAACAACAGCACTGAGAGTAAGTGCTTACAAATAATTCATATAATTGGGATGCTACATCCCACTCACGAACACAGCTCCCAGAATTCAGGCAAAACCTTGCTAAGCACCCATTTCAGCATGCTAAGAAGGTATTTTGCTATGCTACCCATTCAGGTATCCTAAAGGCAGGGTTGCCTTCTCTCCCCTTACCCTAATCTGTCACTGAGCAGTTTGTGCTGCAAACACTGAAGCAGATAGAGCTGCTCATGGGCAGGAAAGTCAATACTACACACGAGTACTGCTGAGTCAATGTCATTGATGGGTTTGCATCTTGTCCCAGGAATTTTTCAAGTTCCCTTTTGGTATGTTAGCACCTCCCATCACAGTTTTGGGGGTTCCTGGGGAAATTGTCTGCTTTTTGATTCTCAGGGAAAGCTCTGCCACAAATCCTTTTCTATGCTAAGTCTCAGCTTAACTCTTAACTCTTGGCTCTCAGACCCACCAGAGTGGGCAGAGCACACTCTCACCAGCAACCAAAAAAAAAAAAAAAAAAAAAAAAAAAAATCTCAAAGACCTGCTTCCTTTGGGAAGGATTCATAACCTAGTTCCTGTTGTCCCATCTGCCCAACTGTCAGGTGTACTTTGGTACTTTGTTATAGACGTGGGGCTGCTGAGGAGCCCTCAGCAGATATGGTTGAATATCAGCTCAACAGATTAAGTTGCATGGGTTCTTTAATGCTTCATTTCTGATAACAGCTTTTCTCAGTATTTTTTGTCATTGTAGACTGTCATTAGACCTGTAAGGAACAGCAACTCCTTAAAACTTTATTTTCTGAAATTTTATTGGAATCTGGGGAAATTGAAATTGACATGTATTGCATGTCCACACTGGAAATGCAGGATGCAGACAAAAGTTTACACTGAAAGCCCTGCAGTATCAGGCTTTAAGCTGCTTTTTGCTATGGGCTCAGGAAGAAGTCCTGTATGTCAGCTGTAAATTCTCATATGAAAAGCACAGGTTGTGCTGCTTTGGCAGCAGTGTTTCAATCTCATAGCAAGTCATCCATGGTTCTTGGGAAAAGAAAAATCAAGGGGAAAAAAAGAAAGATGTTTTTTAAAAAATTTATGCTTGGCATGAATATGTCCACCTGCTCCTTCTGAAAATCTGGCAGGTGATCTGCTTAAAGAAACTCAGGAAAACTCAGTATGTATATATTCTGTATTAGCACATACAGAATGCACATGTATATACAGATATTACAGGGAAACTCCCAGAGGCAGACCTCAAATCTCCAAGACAAAAAAAGAAGTATGAAAGCTGAGACCAGCTGGTCTAAGCTCCAACTGATATCCAGTAAGAAAGTATGTTTAAAGTAAGAGAAAGAATTTTTCTCAACATGAACTAAGTTAGGATGGAGCATCTGTGGGAGTATGACAGTGATTACTGGGGATTAGAGGAAAGGATAAGAAAGAAAACCAAGGAGGAAGGCTAATAAGATGGCATTTAATTACACTGCTTGTAACAAACCCTCCACACTACAACAAAAACATAATGAAAGCAATAATTTTGCTGAATTATTGTTTGTTAAAAGAAAACCCCACAGGTTTAATTGGCCTAATTTTCTTATACAGTGAACTTCTTTTGGACATGCAGCATTTCTAAACATTAAATTTCTTGTTGCAGTCTACCAAAAAGTAATACAAAAAGACACTTTGAAATAAGACTGTCAGAATCTGCCAACATGCCCATACAAATGAGGCAACTGAGCAACGCTATGACAGTAACAGCCCAATGTATACCAAAAAAACCCCAGCAGAATTACATTTATCAGCTGCAGGCTCTAAATTAAACTCTTGAAATTAACCACAGATGATTTGCAGAGGGGAGCAGAGGAAGGCTAGGGTTTAATTTAATGAAGAGTGTAATGGTCTAACAAAAAACCCACTGCAGAAGGGAATCTTCCTTTCAAGTAGCAGTGTGGTGCATTCACATATATCTACTTGCCCACTACAGAGCCCTGTGCAGTGGAACGACAGCAGTCCTTGGGTGACAAGTGCTCCATGCTTTAGAGATCAAACCTAAGGAGTGGGGGGGGGGGGAAATGGCAACAAATGATCATGACCAAATGAATGAACATTCTATAATGAGAGGAAAATAAATTCCCTCCAGTAATGGAAGTGGAAAGGCTTGACCATATAACCTGGTCTTCTTAGCTGGTGAGAGTGGAATGAACCAGAGAGTAGGATGCAGGGCTGTAGAAATTGTTTGGTCCCACAGGCTGAGCCCCAGCTCTCACCACCACATTAGACTGGAGCAAGCAATTAGCAGGAAGAAGGATGTTCTTAAAAGCAGAGAGCTATCCACTGCATCTGTTTGGACTTAACATTCTCCTAGCTGCTTCAGAAAGGTTTCAGACTCTGACAAGAATTTTGTGCACAAGCACATATAAGAAAATTAAGTCAATACTAGAGTTAGCAATAAAATCCACTCTCTGACCCATGCATTTAAAATGCATCATAGAATCTTTTGAGAGTGACTGATTGGGGGATAGGGTGCTCTTGCCTTCAGTCTTTGGTTCAAAGTCAAACTGAGTTCAGCTTCTTATTCCAAAAAAAGTCAGCTGACCGATTTGTGACATTTTGTGGAGCACAGAGTGACAGCATTTGGTCCCTCTTACCACAGACTAGACAAATCAGCCCAGAGCCATCATCTTTTACCAACTGTGCCGAAAGAAAATAGAAGAATGAACAGCCTTTTTTCCAGAACATGGCATTGCTGAAGGGAATATATCCATCTACAAGAGAAAGGAAACCTAAATAAATATAAACCTTCTGAAAAGATCAAACCCAGAGAACTTTACCTGACTCCACTGAAATGCTGCAGAGCCATACCCAAAAAGGGAGAGCAGCAGGAGGAAGTCAAATGCGTCATCCTGTTTCCAGGAGTAATTTTGATTTCTTTTAATAAACTCCCACTGTAGATCATGTCACAGTGAAAATTGAACACAAAACATTATTATGCACTGTGTGCATAAAAAATTCACATTAATTTTATTTCTCTGTATCTTTTTGCAAAGACTTCTAAGGGCAACAGCATCATCAGACTTCACAGAAGCAAGCTTTAGCTAGTATCACCTGGGAAGAATAACATGCAGGCTCAGGAAAAAAAAATTATCTCCATTTTCATAACAGTTTCCAAATTCACATTCCTTAGTGCACATTCCTAACATAGAAGTCCAATAAAAAAGCGGAAGGGGAAAAAATCAGCGCATCCACACTGACTTAACATTATTGTTTCTATGAGGTTCCACATTTAAGACTTACAACTTTCATAAAACTACTCATCCATCAGCTTGCAAAGTAATGTCAAATAAGATCCATAAGCCACCACACATTTTAAGAAGCCTTTTATCCAGAGAAATAAAGATATCTACTGTATCTTAGATGAACACAAAGTTAAGCACTTTATTTTAAAATTCACAAACTCCTGAAATTATATCTCTATTTCATTTGAGACAGGTTTTTTTAGTTTGACTTAATATTTCTTTAATTTTCTTTAAGCTAAAATAAATTTGAATTAGCAGAAAATATACCAAGATATTAAGTACTTTTATTGACTTGTTTTACACTTGTACACTGATTTTATCCTGCAGCTTTCCATGGTGAGTTACCTAAGGTTATTTATTGCCTTCAGAGAACACCAAAGTTTTATAACTACACTCTCTTCAGTCAGGCAGCAGTGCACAGACATCACAGACCTGCAGAACATCAAACAGGCAATTATGCCAAGGGCTTGGTAGCACCAGAACTAAGTTTGGAACTTGCTGCTTCCAAGTGTCATTTGGGCTGAAGGCACCTCAGTGTGCAGCTCAGAGCAGGGAGGCTGCTACACACCCCAGGGGAAAAAGCACCACAGCCTGACTCATGCTCTGGGTCCAGACACCATCTAATTGTCAGGAACATATCTACTGAAGACAACATTCTCTTCATCATTGTTGCTTTTGGATCACCCACAACTTTGTTTTGGAACAGATCTCAGAACTACAGACCCCAGAGCTGGAACACCCACACCTGTTTGTTGTAAGGGCTCTGTCCATCACTGCCAAATGCAATATGCCAAAGTTGCATGGTGCAGTGGGACACGATGCCCTTGCTCAAGGCTCCAAGCAGCTGCTGCACTCACCTTCACGATCAGGCTCCGGTGCTCCTCAGACTGACTGAAGTTGGTGCCCATCTCAAAGATACTCATCATGCCTTCCTCACACAGGCTCATCCAAGTGTTGTATTCTTCACGCTCTGGCAGTCTGTCCCAAAATGTCTTGAAGACCTCCCAGACTGTTTCCTGGCATACTGAAGGCACGAGAAAGGTCTGGTGTTAGCACAATCGTGGCACAAGTGCCCAGGCTGTTGTTGTCCCAACGTTACAAGCTTGTCAGCACATGAATTCATAGAACACAGCAACCTGACATCTACATGGAAATGTGGAAAGCATTGAGGCAACTGGAAATGAAGATGTGTTGGATCTTCCATATTCATATTATCTCTCTCCTTGACTTTCAAAACTGAAAAAGTTAAAGAAAATTTAAGGAAAAAAAAAAAAAGAGCATGAGAAAACACTTATCTCTTAACAATCATCAAAACCAACAGTATTTCCATGGAGTGAAACTGCCATTTGATCAATTAATCAAATTTTTAGAAAACCTAGAAAACCAAAATGCTATGGCAAATGTCCTCATAGGAAGTAGAGGTGGAGCTTAAATTGTAAGAAAGATGGTGGTACAGATCAAAGTCCAGTAAGCTCAGTCAGCAACAATTCCTTCAGACTCACCTTCACACAGAATTTAAAACACTTATTACCAGAAATTACAACTGCATTCATAATTCAAATAACAAGGCTGGATGATGACAAAAAAATAAGCTATTAAATAAATCAAGCTCTAACTGCACTGTATATGTTGAGAAAGAACTGGACAGCTCTGAACAGTCAAGCTGAGAATTAAGGTTTAATAACACATTCTACACTGCCTACTTTAACCTCCCAACCTTGCACACACTCGTTTTGCCAGCCATAGCAGCTGGTCACATGATGCTCAAGCAAGAACAACTCTGTAACCCAGGATAACTCAAAGAAAGATAGGATTTTCTTTGTGTCCTGGAAAAGAACAACATTAAAAGGTGAACTCTCATTCACACCAAATGGCATCCTGGAGAAGTAGCAGACAGATCTGCTTTTTGGGCTTAATCTGATTTCACTATTTAGGCAGACAGTTCAGCAGAGGAATGCTTTGCATTCTGGGAAAATCCTGACATCATGAGCAAGCCCTTACAGGAGACTAAATCCATCTCCAGAAAGTAATTTTCTTCAATCAGCTTTAAAATTAGCTCTGGGCTTCCAAAAACCAGTACTTTGCTTTATTTCTTCTTGATGCTTTGTTTTCCAAATTCCAAAGTTGTTTAAATGTACATAGATCATATATGGAAAGATTTTCATTCAACCAAGAAATGGACATTTTTCTTAAATGCAAAGGCTTTACAAATAACAACCTTATGGAATTGTTTCCTATGCAGCACCACCCTTAAAGCTGAGCTGATGCTGGCACACTTGATGGCATCATGCAAAAGAAGTTATTTTCTTCACCCTTAATTTTAATTTATCAGAGCAGTTGAGACCATTTCTCTGTTTTGGACCTCCACAGATATAAAGATATTTCTCATTTCTATACCACACTCCCAGGTTTATGACATGGAGATTAGCATTGTAGCTCATCTGGTATGCATGACCACAGAAAATAAAGTCCCCAAACTCTGCATTATTAACTGTCAGTACTATATTGCTGTTCTAGCACCTCTCCATCACCTAGGCAGTTAACTTTATCTGCAAAATTCACTGTTTTGGAAATTATTGTCCATGTTTCCAGTCAGTGTATGCATCTCTATTAATCAGAAACAAAAAGCCAAATTGTCAGAGATCCGTGTACCACCTCACATCCCCCCCTCAAGTTACACTTGCAAACCCTTTGAGACAGAGACCACGTTTCCTTCTGACCTCTGCACAGACCTCAGGCAATGAAGCCATAATCCTGCTCTTGGATTTCTGGCTCCTGCTGGAGAACTAATAAACTTCCTGAGGTAGAATAACATCTGTAATATTCTCTCTACCATCCCTCTTGTAATAGCTAGACATCCAGGAAAAAACTGAAGCCTACACTAAGGAATATCACTTGCTCATATTTCTTTTGGTGGTACTTGTATCCTACATACCTTTCACTCCAGATGCCACATTGTGGAGCAACAATCCTGCAATGAGATTACTCCCTGTGACTGGGATAAGTCCTCAGCAGATTTTCAATAACAACTGAAACCACAGCAATAGCTTGCAAATACAGTAATTTCACGACCATNAGGTGCACCTGACTATAAGGCGCACCTGCTGGGAGTCAGCAAAACTCGCAACATTGTAGATCAGATAAGGCGCACCCGTCTATAGGGTGCACTTTTTTTTTTTTTTTTGCAGCGAGGCTCCACCCCGAGCTCCTCCTGCGAGGTTGTTGCCCGAGGCCCCACCCCCCACCTGGCAGCCATTGGCCCCCGGGCCCGCCAGAACCCGACGGGTGGCGCCGCGAGCCCCCGAGCCTGCTTCCACCCGGCAGCCATAGGCCCCCAAACCTGCATGGCCTGGGAGTGGAGGCTGCTGCGGGCCCCCGGGCTTCCCTCCACCCGGCAGCCACGGGCCCCCGAGCCCGCATGGACCCGGGAGAGGGGGGTGCCGCGGGTGCCCAGGCCCGCATGGACCCGGGAGAGGGGGGGGCTGCTGCAGGCCCGCGGGCCTGCCTCCACCCAGCAGCCATGGGCTCCTAGGCCCGCCCAGACCCGAAGGGGGTGTGCCATGGGCACCCGGCCCCGCCTCCTCTCGGCAGCCATTGGCCCTCCTGGACCTGACAGGGGCGGTGCCGCGGGGCCTGCGGGCCTGCCTCTACCCGGCAGCCATGGGCCCCCGAGCCCGCATGGACCCGGGAGAGGGGCGTGCCGCAGGTGCCCAGGCTCGCCCAGACCCGGGAGGAGCGGCGCTGCGGGTCCCCAGGCCTGCCTACATCCGGCAGTCATGGATCCCCGAGCCCGCATGGACCCGGAAGGAGGGGGTGCCGCGGGCCCCCGGGCCTGCCTACATCCAGCAGCCATGGGCCCCCGGGCCCGCCCTGGCCCACATGGACCCAGGAGGGGGGTGCCGCAGGCCCCCAGGCTCACTTCCATCTGGCAGCCATGGGTCCCCGGGCCCGCATGGACCCAGGAGGGGGGGCTGCGGGCCCCCATGCCTACTTCCATCCAGCAGCCATGGGCCCCTGGGCCTCCCCAGATCCAACAGGGGTGGTGCCGCGGGTACCCGGCCCCACCTCCACTCGGCAGCCATTGGCCCTCCCGGACCTGACAGGGGCAGTGCCGCAGCCTCCCGGGGCCCGCCTCCACCCGGCTGCCACGGCACTGCCAGCCCCCCCCACGGCTCACAGCTCGCACTTTCCGGGGTGGCAAATGTTGCAACTTTGTACTTCATATAAGGCRCACCGGACTATAAGGTGCACTTCCGGGTTTGGGGGAAAATTTTAGTCAAAAGGGTGCGCCTTATAGTCGTGAAATTACTGTACTTTGCAGGGACACTGCCTAGTCCTAGAGTTTTCAAATACCAACAAGCAAAGGACTAGCTTTCCAGTTGCAAGTAAATGAAGGTAATTTTCCTTAATGCTCTTAAACAAGTATAAAATAAATGTGATGAGACAGTGTCTCGTCAGAATACAAGCTGCTCCTGTATAAACAGTTGTTCCAATCGGCTCCCAATAGATTAAGGATTTTCTGTGTGTCCTTTCATTTGGAATTAGACACCCCACTGAATTCCAGTACCAAAGGCTTTGTGCCATCTGTGAGCTCCAAGCCCATTAATTAGACCTAAGCTGTCAACACAGCCATATATTCTGCAAAAGGAGGAAGTGGGATGTGGATAAGGAGTCACATTTTGTCCTCTCTAGATTCTCCCATCTAGGTGAGCAACAAGTTGGACAACATAGTGCAAATTCCTTCTGTATTCTCTTCCTTCCACACAGTAAAGAGTGTGTAAATTCTGACACACAGGGAGAGATTAAAAACTCCAAGCACAGAGCTGACACACAGTCCAGCTTGTCACTGGCCAGTTTGTAAAGCAGGGCATTGCTTTGCAGGATAACAAATCCAGGCTGTAAGGGCTCCACACAAGAACCATCCTCGCATGTGCTTACCTATAGGGTGCTCAAGAGTAAATTCATGGACTGGCTAAGAAAGACTGAAACAAAATTGCTCTCTTTCTTTCTCATTAATATTTTCACTGTTTTACAGTCAGAAGAGAGTTGCCATTTCAAGCAAAGTGAGAGAGCGCCACAATTTATTCAGTATGGTTCAAATAACACCCATGAAATGAAAGAGAAAAGCACAATTCTATCTTCCACCTCTCCTTCAAGAATGTCAAAGAAGGAGCCAATTCCTATCCTGACTTGGATGGCCACTCAGGGAACTGAAAAGATGCCACTCTCACAAGTGCATTCAAGTTGGCTAATAAGTGTGATCAAATTTCTTTTAACTTGAAGGTGGAGCCCACCCGGTCATGGGTTTTCAGCTATCTGTGTGTGAGGGAGGTTTTTCAAAGTTTCTCAAATTCTTGAGAACTCCCATAAAGAAAAACATGTTTTTCGTTATCTAGATTTTAAACATTCTGAGACTGTAGACAAAAGTTGGCGGCACAAAACCAAAGTTAAAACAAGATTTAACTGGAAGCTTCAGGTAATAACTATAACTTAGTGTTTAAAATAATTCACTATCTTTGTTTTCTGTCCTTCCAGAAACTAGCCAGTGTCTGCGTCAAATGCATTACCTAGATATGCTGACAATAAATTAAGCAACATTTGACTTAGATTTAAAATAGAAACTCCTTCAAACCTAAACAGAAAATGAAACGAAATGAGAGTCAGGAGGACCAAAAAGTTGACCACTGAGCTTTTCAACTAGAAATGCAAATCAGTTTTAAATAAAAAAACATTTAAAGGAGCTAGAGAATGGGGGAAAAAATGCTGCATGAGAGCTTATAATAAATTGCCAGGACCCCAATAATTCAGAGTTATGGTTGAAGCTGCTGGGCAGGTTTTGCATTATGATCTTTCCAGGATTTAGTTTTTGAAGACTAGGTGCAAAATTTTTTACGGACAACAAAGCAGGCAGTCTTGCCAGCATGAGGAAGAGCTACTGAGCAGACCCAGCAGGCAGCTCTGCCACTGCCACCTGAAGAGCAGCTCAGCCCCCGGGCCATGTGCGAGGAGCTGCTCTTCACGCCTGGATCTCCCACCCAACTTTCACTGGGCTGCTACAGGGGCACAGATATGTGGGACAGCATTAGTGACACACGGCCCTGGAGGAGACAGGATTTGTGACAAGGCCTCTAATCCCCAGCAAACAATACTTATTAAAACCATCATAAAATCAAGATCAATCTTTAGAGGCAGTGAGCTAAGAGTCTTGAACCCACATGTGAGCGGGAAGGTAAGCGCCCCTGGAAAATTGTTTCCTTCATCCCATGACTGCAGTAATAAATAAATTTTATTTTTAAGTTAGTTGATCTCTCCGCTGCCTTACAATTTTTGTCTGAAGAATTCAAATGTAAAAAAAAGAAGGTTTATGAGAAGAGAAGTTCCCTTCTACAAGGGATGTGGTCAGGTCCAGCTGACTACAGGAAAAGGAATAGTTATGCTGAAGACATGTAACTGACTGGCACAATAAACCAGAATTCAAACCAAGAATGCAAATCACACAGCTTGGTCTGCAGTTTGTCTCCAAAGTATATTTTGCATGCATATACTACATTTTCCATGTAATGCATCCTGAAAAGCCTCACAAGTTAGAAGTCACTTAACTCATCACTGAGATAATAATCTTCAACATGAAAGAGGAGGTAGGGAAAAATTAAAGATCAGCACTTTTGGTCCATGCCCTTGTTCAAGCTTCTATTGAGCCAAGTGCCACAGGTACTTGAAGTAAGCAATGCCTTAACCTTTAAAGGCCATATCAGGTTTCAAAGGCTGCTTCAGAAAGCCAGACATGTCATAAGACAATATCTGCTGCATATCTGCTTCAAAAGCAGAAAAGCCCAGCCCTTGGAAGCTTACGTACTTCCAGTGCAGTGTCTGTGCTCAAGTAATACTCAAAACTAATAGCCAATATCCTGAAAAGTTTAAGATAATTTTATTTCAACCCAAAAAATTCCTCATAGGCAGACACAAACTCTTCTCAGTCCTACTAATCTGCAGAAATGAGTGGGAAAAAAAGTTTATTTGAAATTTTCTTTCCTAAAGGCATTTTCACTGTTTTCAAAACCTCCAGCTAAGATTTGTGATGTGATTAGATGACCTTTCTCTCGCTCTGAAACTCTCCAGTCTGGCTACCCCTCAGTGCCTGGGTAGGATACAGCACCCTTGTGGCTCGAGCTGTACAACTGGGGATGCATTTATCTCTCAAACGAGAGACAGTTAGCCTATTACACTCCGTCTGTGCTCAGTGATTTCTGAGGTTAACAGAGGGGGCACCACATGACAGCACTGAGCACCCTGTAGGGGGTAGAGTGGCTTTCTGGCCATTTGTGTAAGTGGGCAGTGCTGGAGTTTAATCCCAATTAAATCTCATTAGTGCTTCTTAAGAGTTGAATCGTCCGTGGTGGCTAGGAGCACTGAATCAGGCTGAATATTCTATTTTGAGGCAACATGAGACCAACTCCTCTTCCTCTCCAACAATTTCAGCACAAGTGAAAAGCTTCATTGCAGAGGGGTTTGATAAAGACTACAGTCACAGGCACAGACACCTCCTAAGAGGTCATTGCTGCAAAGGCTTTGTTCGCATTTTTGAAACAAATTAATATACACCTGTAGAGAAAGCACTCATCTATTGCTGGAATGCTGTTGTGTATAGCCTATAACACAGCAACCCCTAAACAATATATTAAACAACCAAGGGGTTTACATTGAAAAAAGACTTGAATGTGAATTAGCTAATTCACATAAAAGACTTTTTATTTGAATGCTCACATACTGAACTCTTGCACGTAAATTATTCTCACCAATAATACATCGGTAAAAACTAATGAGTGTCCTTCATGGAAAAAGTCAAGATTCATAGAAGCATATGCTGATATGTAAAAATTCAAATGTAGAGGGAGACAGACCTTCTACAAATAAGCTTCAGAAATTTATTGCTAAGTATGAGGTATATGTAAGATGTACCAGGGATGTGGGGGAGACAGGGAAAAAAGGCACACTCAACCAGATTCTTTATTTAATGTATGCTTTTTAGCCAGGTACTTTTCATTACTTTTGTCTCTTTGCTTTCATTATTATTAACAAGCATTATTAACATCCTTAGATGTTCGGCTTTATCTGAAGCTCTGGCTGATAAGAAGAGTTCTGGCAGAGAGAGATGAACTATCTGATCCACTCACTTGAAAAGAAGATCAGTGCTCACCAAAAAAAAATTACACAACCATACACTGAATAATTTAAAACAGAGGGTCACAGTAGGTAAAAAATTGTAAGGAGAATGCAGGAAAGATAGACATCAGAGTACTCTCAGAGGTGACAAAGAAGAATATTAGCCTGAGCCATGGTGACAAAATCCAGCAGCCCAATTAAGAAGCATGAGATAGCATGGCTTGTACTGTTTACCTATCTTGTAATCCTTATATTGTTTCTGTTTTACATGCTAATTCAACTTCTCAGTCTACTGCCATCCTCTACCAACAATTTACATGACAGAATGGACAGATTCACTGAACTGTGCGCATAAAGTGATAGGTCACAAGAGACTTGGTCTCAGTGGGTGTGTCTGTTTTTCACATGATAAATTGTATTTATCTATGGCTCAGGCAACCATTTCACTGTCAGCAGTAAAGAGAACTATGCCAGACATTAACACGTACAGCCCACTCACTGTCTGAAGTCCCACTATTAAATTTCCACAACATGTTTTTGTATAATCTCCAGCTGCCCATTGGACACTTTGTGTTTGTCACAACAGTCTAGCAATGAACCACCATTACACTTACACGACTCTTCCACCAGCAACCAGAACATTACACCATTTAAAAGGAGACAGGACAGTTCAGACACAATCATAACCCAGGATTTCTCTCAAAAAAGTGAAAATAGCATCATCTGCTGCTGCAAAACTGTTCTGCATGTAATTAATTGTAGGAATAAAGCAGCACTTCAGAAATTTGTCTTCTAGACTGCAGGTGTAGAAAAACAAGTACAACCCTCCCCCGTTCCAGGCTGGTGCTTCTGAATACCACAGTAATAAAAAAACTACCAATAATCATACCATTGATTAGACTTTCATATGTTGAAGGGTTATACTGATGTTTTAGAAAATATTGATTTTTCTCCAGATCCCTGTATTTTGTCGTGCTTTGATGTTTTTATGGTTTATTATGTATTTGTCATATTCTTTATCTTTTCTCTTTTTAAGGCTCAAAAAATCCAGGTGGTGTAGTCAGAAAAAAAAAAAGCTGCACACTGTTAAGCCTACAGCAATATGAAAAGCATTTCCTTAAAGCCTGTGACAGGAATGTTGTCTGTCAGTCTCTGACACTCAGAGGCTTTTGAAAGCTGGCACAAGTAAATAAAGCTATAGGAGCTACAGACAGATAATTATATTTCCACCTGCTTCCTACTAAGGTAGACACAGATATAAAAAACAATCTGGATAATCAGCACATGTAAGCCTTTTCTTGTTTTCTAACAAGCTCTTACATCACAACAGCAATCAACCTTTCCTTCCAAGGTAGTGGCATGGTACTGCTGGCAGTAAAGCAAAACCAAGGAAAGAATAGACTGGTTTAGAATTATCCTTTCCAGACAAAGCATATATTGATATTGAAGTAATCTTACTTTAACATATACGGAATAATAAAAAACTATTCTAAAAATACACACTGAGATTGAAAAATCAGCAGATTATGTCTACATTTATATTTATTCCCTTCTAGGGTCAACTGTTTTCTTAGTCACTCACAGTAGCTGGTTTCTGAGTGTTAAACAGTGACCACACTTTTTCCTAGGATTATTTTGTTGACTGTGGCTATCTGGATGGCTACTAAAAACATTGCAGTAACACTGAATTCAGACACCACTTGCCCATCAAACCTGCTCTATCACTCCACTCTTCAGCTGGACAAAGGAGAGAAAATGTAATAAAAGGCTCATGGGTTGAGATAAGGACAGCGAGAGATCACTCACCAGATTCTGTCAAGACAGGCTCAACTTGGAGATATTCCTTGAATTTATTACCAATGAAATGTGAGCAGGACAGTGAGAGCAGCACCTCCTCCACTGACTTTGGTGTCTGCAAAGCTGTTTCTCTCTTACATTTTCACTCTTCTCTTTCAACAGCAATTGCTGCTGTGCAACTTTTTCCTTCTCAAATATGTTACCCCAGAGGTGCTACCACTGTTGCTGATGGGATTGGCCTTGACCAGCAGAGCCAGTTGGCCTTGGATCTATTGATATAGGGAAAACTTCTGGCTGCTTCTCAGAGAAGCCCCCACTACCAAAATTTAGCCACACAAACCCAGTACATTGCACATGAACTCTCATGATCTCAGGTGCCTACTCAGGACACCACTGCTAATTAAAGTCCCCTCTTCTACTCTCAGACATCTTTTACAAAAGTTTTAACTTAAAAGCACTAACGATAATTACAGCGTCTCTGCTCAAGAAAAGCTTGTGCACTATGAAAGCTGTTAAATCCAGTAAGGAAACAGATGGACTAGGTGGATTTTTGGTTCAGCCTAGGATTATTAAGACCTAAATATACTTTTGCAACCTAATTTACAGATTTCTTTCTTCTTTATTATCACTCACACCATTGCTTAGTTGGTATTGCCCTAATGTACCCCTAGCACACGTAACTGAGGGGTGACTTCAGTTAAAGCCTATGGTATATATGGATTCATTTGGAACAAAAACTGGTTGAGTCATCTTGGGTAGAAATAAGAAACTGGCAAAGCCTGTCAAACCATCATCATCATCATCATTGTCAGCATCCCTTGCAGGCTGGACACAATTAATATTTGAAGGAGGCTATAAAACCCTATAAAATTCCACTTTGTTCTCCAAATGCATTGTTTACGTTCACTTTTATGCAAACACCAAGCTCTAAACAACTCCTGGTTGTCACTGCTTTTCACTTGTCTAAGTAAATAATCAGTCACCAGTGAGAGTTTCTCTATAGGCAATTTAATCTCAAACACGAGTCTGGGAACACCCTTCCTTCTCCTCCAAGAGCAGCTCTGTCATTTTGCCAGTTTTGTACAGACATGTTAAGATAACTACAAATTGTGTGAATGCTACAACACAAAGACATCAGGAGCAGAAAGTGCTGCATGACTGTGATGCCCCATTCCAATGCAGTCAGACAGAAGGGTTCAAAATACAGCATGTTACTGTAATATTTCATCAAGTGAAAGAAGATGTTAGTGGGAATATTGCAGGCCTTCAGAGAAAGCTCTGTCACATCAACTTCCGCATCTTAAAAGAAAGGTTCTGTGTCTGTTCTACTACAGCCCAACACACAGATTGTACACTTTGTACAATGAGCCATTGCCAAAAGTCACATGGCTGAAGTGCCAATGTCTCAGACTTGACTTTCCTGACTGGCCCCTCAGTGAATTCTGCTGGCACTTTAAGAACACTGAATAAACCAAACAAACTCTGTTCTTTAGCTACTCTGTACATAGCACCTGTTTTTCTCAGTATTCAAATTGTTCTGAGAAAAGATTATTTTAATAAACAATGTGGTTTCAGGGAGCAAGAGTTCTTATGATACATGAGTGTAGACAAATGGTGGTGAGGTTTTTAGCCCAGAACAGCTCTCATAAGCAAGAGTATCACAGAAAATTAAGTTTCACCAGTAATAATGTATTTCCTATGGCCTGGTATTTATTGTGTTTCAGTGTGAATGTTCTTTATCAATTAGCCATGAGATGTACTTACCTCGGAGCCTGAAATACTTCAGATGGTTGGCAATAGCCTGCTCAACAGATTCATCAGGGCAGATCTTAACTCCACTGGGAAACAGAATGGACCGCTTCCTTCGTAACTGCAAATGCCTGTGGAACTGCTCAGCATCCACGATGCCATTAGGCTTTTCCAACCCAGGAGGCAGAGAAGGGTTTGCCAACTGCCAGTCACTGAGCTGAGGGGTTGGTGAAACATCTTTAGCCTGTCCTCCTCCTGCAGCTGAATAAGCTTCTGCTGTGAAATTAAAACCACACAAATTTCTCAGATGAGATAATGATGCAATCACTAGTATCTTTGTGCTACTTCTGTGGTCTCTGAAGGACATTGCTGTGCTTTTTTCTGTTAATAGAAGCTGTGTCTGACTGAGATGTTATAAACAACCTTAAGCTCTTTACAATATCCTATCAAATGGTAACATAGCATAAGGCTCTAACCCTTTGAATTCTAATGCTTCGTGTTTAACTTCCCATCTGCTATTAGGCTTAAGTCAATGGGACCGTATTTGTGAACAAACAAATGTATTTGGAAGCTTTCAGGGCTTTTCAGAAGTAAAATAAATAATTGAGAAACAATCCTACTCCATACTGTCTTTCCACAAGAGCAATTTGTATACCTCGCAGAAAGAAAATTGCTTGAACTGACAGTTAACCTTCCATCACTGAGACAGGTCTCTACTCTACTAGAGTGGTGGGGAAAAGAGGAATAAAATGTTCATCAGCTTTATGTTGGGAGCTTTTTGGTGGTTTTTGTTTGTTTGTTTTTGGGTTTTTTTGTTGGGGTTTTTTTGGGTTTTTTAATTCCCTTTTAAATTAGTTGTTCCACATCATTTCAGAGCAAACTTGAAAAATATTGAGATTTAGTCTGTCTAATTTTCTAGCTGATCTGAAATTATTTAACTTCTTTCACTTCTTCCCTGGAAAACATGCCTGAAAAACAATCAAAACCAATCATTTAGAGAAAGATTAGTAATAACTCTATGGCATTTGTCATCCAACAGATTATGAGTTTATTCTGCAACTTCATAATCAGTAGACCTTTGACTTTTATGACTGAAAGATGAAAGGCATGGTTATTTTGGTAATATATTAATAACCAGCTCTATTGCAGAAGATCACCATATGGTATAGCAGAGGCAGAAAGAACACCAAAAAAGGCCACCAAGGCAAACCCCCAGTCTTTTCCCAAACTGACACATATTCAGTGCTGATATGCAGAAGACAGAACCTTACTTTTTAAGACTTAATACAAAATTAATAAAGGAAAAAGAAAAGGGAAAAAATTATCAGTATTTAGCATCTCAAATTTGAAAAAAAAAAAGCCTCATAGCTTCTTTTACACTCAAAACGAATGTGCAGTTATACCACCTGGAAATCAGTGTAAATATTCTATATTTACACTGCTATCACAGCACAGATTTGACCAAACATTTCTCCGTATTAGCCTCCTTTGTTGCAATTAAATCAGAGAGGTATCTCTAATTCTATACATTGCTATAGCTAAATTTGTAAACAAGAACATAAGAAAGATGTCTGCATTACCTGCAAGTATTTGAAGATCAGTGTTAATCATTCCCGGAAGGCAAAGAAAGATTTTCCACATGAAGCCAAACATACTTATTTGATGAGTTTAAAAATATATATATATAAAAGCAAAAAATCCCAATCCCTTTTAGCACAAGTGCTGTTGTCTTTACCGTAGCCGTGAACCAACCAAGAGCATTGCACTTCTTGAAAATGTCTTGATGTCACATATCATTATCTCTGGAGAAAGCACTAGGTAAAAAAACTCAACCAATACATCCTGGCTCTGTTCTTTTCAAAGACAGTATTCTGCTTTAGTGAAGAAACAAGAAAAGGTGATCGAAGTAGACTCCTTGGAGCTAGCAGATGGACTGACACAATTTTTTAATTTTAATCTGGCCAGCTAAGCTCTTTACCAGGGCTTGTCATACCATTAACAGACAGTCCAAACAAGGACAGCACCTTTCACATTTAATTAACCATGGTTTTCCATTGGCCTTTCAATTTCTGCTCTTTTTTAAAATCCTGGCTACAAAACATCAGAGGGAGCACACTAATCTCCAGTAGAAAGTCTCATATGCTTTGTCTTCTGCTTGTGCAAATATAAATACACATATAAATAACTCCCTTAAACACCATTGTATATGTAAACACTGAAGCAACCTCTCTCTGGGACTTTCTTCTGGGTACAGGGCTACTGTCGAGTCTGTGCCAAAGGAGAAAGTCACACCACTGTCCCCAGTGCAGCCCGAAAGCACTGCTTCCTCCAAAGATAAAGCCAGGGCAAGTCATGATTCTTTCATCTCTGTTCAGGTATTACCTGACACGAGCAGCAGCAGGAAGTTAGTACAGATACCTGAAGAAATGATCAGCTAAGGAAACTGCAGAAAGGACGGAGCACAGAAAAGCAGCAGTACTCTCAGTTCCCATCCAGGGTCAGCTCACTGTGGAAATGTGTATGGAAGCTGTCCTACAATGGCAGACTGCATTCAGACTACTAGGAAATCTCCTTCAGTGCTGTCTTCTGCATGGTGTTACTCAGGATTTCCTGGTTACTGTGTTCAGATCAATCTGAACAAACTGCTGGTTTGGCTGAAGTGACTATTTTTGGTAGTGTTTTGTATAAGTATTTCAAAGCTGGATTCCCAGGTGTCTTCTGCAAAGCTTTTACACAGTGCAGTGCACACTTCTCTCTTCTAGCTGCTCTACTGAACTGCCAGCAATTCCCATATCAGGAATGAACTGCAGTATTATACATACAACACTCACAGGAATCAAATGAAATTACCTTTGTTTTTATGCTCTGTCTTCTGACATCTAACAGACTCTCGCTGATATTTTTCAAAACAGCAACATATTTTCTTTGGTTCTCCCTTCTCTGCTCCAAAATTATTAAATTACACTTAAAGCTTAACCACTGAGCTGCTTGAACACCTCCAGTTTTCTTAGAATCAGACATTTTGGATCTATCAAACCATCACTGCAGACTTTGTCTGGCTCCACCAAGGTAAACATGATGCTGGCAGCACCATGCTGGAGCTCTACATAGAACAGCAGAGAGACAACACTGCACTGGTTCCCAGAAACTGTTTCTGAGCCCTATGCAGCGTGTCTGGGTAGAGATAGCAGCCTCTGAGGCTAGCTTGGGTACCTTTACTATGACCCTGAATTCAACACAGACCAGCTTAATTTTTTAATCCTCTGCAGAAATTCATGCTTTCAAAACCATGAATGTTTTTGCTCGCATTACCCTGCAAAAATTTAATTGGATCAAGGTTAGAAACACTACACGCAGTTATAAAGGCAAAAGATGTCTTACCTCCACAAGAAGTGTCAACTAACCCCTTTAAAGACAATTTACAGAGCACACATACTTCAGTAAAAGTATGAAGCCCAGTTAAAAGTTTTCCTGCAGTGTTTTAGATTTACAGCGTTATTGTTTCTTTCATTAACAAAGTACTCAAAGGCACTCAGAATGTGAAGAGTATAAAAATCATCTGTTAAAATTTGTTTAATATTGGTATGGTTACATCAACTTCTGTGACATAAAATAGTTTTAAAATGCAAATTCAGTTTTAATTATATTAGTTTGTTATCAATTTTATATTCAAGTGATTTCAGCACTGAAATGTAGACTTGCAACAGCTGAATATCTCCTACATTTATAATAGCAAAGGGCATATCTAGAAGCACAATAATTTAAAGTTTCTTAAAATAAGCAAAACAACATTTACAATAGATTTCCAAAATAATTGTGCAAAATAACTCCTTGATTTGACAAAAGCCTTTAAAGTAACAGTTTGTATCAGAAAATGTATAATTCTTTGTTTCAGCAGACAAGTTGTATCAGTTCCAAAGTGTTTATAAGAAGCATTCTTGCTGAATGAGAAAATAGGGAAGTGCAATTCTAGTGACACAACACACTAATGTCACTCCAGTAACTCCAAAAATAGTTAGTTTTCTGACAGTTTGCATTTCTGATGAAGAAATATGTATTTTCATATAGCAAATGTAATTAGCTGAATTACAATGAATTACAAAAAGCTGAATTGCTCTACAAAGCAATGCTCACTGAAATACTGATACAGCACACATACCATTCTAAATAATGTCCCTGTTTTTCAAATGCAATTGAATAAAAAAGCTGAATCCACCTGTAACTAAAAAAAAAAAAAAAAAAAAACCAAAAAAAACCACCAAAAAACTCAAGTAAAGGAATATTTTAATGAAAATGCCTCTCAAAAAGCCACATCATGGCAGATTCCCGCTATGTCCAAGCTCACAAGGTTTACTCTCCAGAATCTTAATTGTCTCCTGTGAGTGGACACAGAAGCTGACTTTATGGCATTTGACAGGATTCACCAACAAAATTTCCAATCAGTTTAGCAGAGACAATTAAGTTAGATAAAACCTTGTCACTTGATCAGTTTCTGTGGTTGCTGTGGCCAAGCATTCCCTGTTGTCACTTTTTGCTTGTGGTCCTGAAGAATTCTCCGGTGAGCACCTCCCAAGAATAAACAAGTCCTAAGGCTGTTTAAACTTCCAGCTGATCAAATTCAGCCCACCATGGCCTGTTGTACTGCCACCTCTTCCATCATACAGTACTGTAAGGTGTTTTGAATAGAAAAATTAGGAAGTGAGGTCAACCAAATTAATCTCACACTTACCAATGCTGTCCATATAATGTAAAACTATTCCCAGCATTCCTCCTTTTCTCAACTGCTGACCTGAAATCTCTTACCTTGTTCAACAGCCAAAGATGATCCCAGTGTCTATGCTCCTCCTTGAACTTCAGCTCCCAGCTTCAGTTTGGTTGGGCAGAATTATTACTGTTAGTCTTGATTTTATTCAACACATTTCCAATTCTTTAGACTTTTCAAGTCTCATGCTACAATTTCTGCTTTTTCATCTGGAAAACAGTTGTCTTCATTCTGTTTTTTTGCATTTCTTTTTTGGGTGTTGGGGGGGAGGATGGGTGCCAGAAGCAATATTCTGCTTCTCTGTCTTATCTGTCCTAACCAAGATAAAAAAGTTTTACTACTGTGACTTCAGTTTTTATTATTTTCTAAGGTGTAGTACTTCCTGAGCACTGCAAGCTCATCTCAGGGTCAAGTTCCAGGAGGCAAGTATCACAAAAGCCCAGATGAACTGCAATTAAATCCATGCCTAAATCACAGCAGACCCCTCAAACTTTAAAAAATGAACAAAAACCCCAAAAATCATACTTGCAGATTCACTTCTCCAATTCTTAATGAAAAATAAGTGTCTATTTTTAGATTTTTCCTGGCAGATTTACTTCCTACAAGTTACTTCTACCTTGCTTCTTCTGTTGTGCAATATCTTAAACAGATCTACATGACTTAGATGTCTTCCGGGAAGCCATTTTCTGGTCCCACACAGATAGAATGCAACAGTTTCTTTTAAAGACACTGACAGGTACATTTGGGTACAACTCATGGCCTTGAAACAGAAGTACAGTAATTTCACGATTACAAGCCACACCTGATTATAAGCTGCACTTCCAGGCGTCGGCAACGTTTCATTCTTTGTCCATATATAAACCGCATCAGATTATAAGCCGCACTTTTGTTTGCAGCAAGGATCCACGTGCAACTTCCACAAAGTTGCCAATTAGTAACAGAATCGCGTGATCGCAGGGTTTACTGGCTCGGCTCGGGGCCGTGTGGGCTCGGTCCTGCTCAGGGCTGCCGACGGGGCCGGGTAGCCCAGCTTGGCGCTGCTGCTCAGCGGGGCTGCTTGGGGCTGGCCGGCTGGTGCTGCCGCCGCCACTGAGTGGAGCCACACTGCTGCTGAGTGGAGCCACGCTGCTGCCGCCACCAGGCTCACTCACCACGGCCCGACACAGCCCCACGGTGCCGGCAGGAGCCCACTCCCTCTGCCGCGCAACAGAGTAACTAATTTGTAACAATCAGATGATCGTGGGTTTTACTGGCAGGTGCTCAATTCGTGAGTTTGGCTCGGCCCACGGCTCGCACTTCCGGGTTAGGAAATTTCCAAACTTTGTTCATATATTGGCTGCTCCTGAGTGTAAGCTGCAGCTCCGGGTTGGGACCAAAATTTTAGTCAAAATGGTGCAGCTTATAATCGTGAAGTTAGAGTTAAGAGTCCTACACAGACTGGTTTGGTTTGAAGAACCCAGTCATTTCGCTATCTCAGTTAAACAGGGCTTAACACAGGAAATGCAAATGCAAGACGTGCAAAAAGGTCCACTCCAGTTAAAAAAGTTAACACTGGGGAGTTCCAGCAAGTAAAAAGGAAGCATGAAGATACCTGAAATGTAGCTTCTTCCACAGACACTTCCTAGCATTTACCATATACCTGGTAAATGCAAATGGCTGGAAATGGGGTGGGTTGCAGTTGGTGGTCCCATAATCACTGGGTGAGACATTTGGGTTAATATTAGCATACTTTGTACATACCTTAAAAGCAGTCATGCAGCCTAGCTTACACTGAACTTGTGGGTTATTTGTAGCAGCTGAGAAAAGAATAGCGACAACCACAGCAACTTCTAGAGATAATTTTAATATCTAACGCCTTGACATTCTCATAGCACATATGCAAAAAATCTAAAAAGGCAATCCTTTCGTATTATAAAAATCAATTTAGAAACTTGCATACATTATTTTGCTTTTAAACATCTATAAATCAGTCAATCTATAAAGAATTATTTGCTTGGTAAAATCCTAATTTTACCATAAGAAAAGGCCCAAACTGTTTTTCATAAGGGAACACTGAAAATATTACTCAATTAAGAAACGTGTAGAGAAAGGAAACATTTCTGCCTTTTTTTTTTTTTTTTTTCAATAAATACACAGATTATTCTTGTATGTAATGCTGGTGTTGTGATTTAGGTGCTTGAAGGACAATGCTGGGATGAGAGGGAAAGATGTTGGAAGGCAGGGGAAGAAGGTGTAGTGACAAACTACAGAATTAAACTAGAAAAAAAAGACAAAAACCAAAGTCATTGCACAAGGTTGCTCACAGCTACACAGAAGGTAATTGAAGCATGCTCCTCAGTTTGAGAAACAAATAAGGCGGGGAGTGGGGAGGGATATTGGATGACTGTACAGAACCTGAAATAACTGGATTTTCCAAAAGCTAGGTTTCAGAGTTGTCTTGAGGGAAGGGACCCTGAGAATTCTGCAATTACATAAAAATGCTCACATCTTTGGGTTGCTCTCAATTTTTATTTTAGGTCTTTATTGTACTCCCAGCTTTAAGTGCTCTGGTTTTGTAGACTATTTTATGACACAGGTAGTTTTGGTTATCTGACATAGAGTCCTTCAGAAGAGTGAGATGACAAGTAAACTTACAGTAATTTCATGAATACAAGCCGCACGGAGTATAAGCCACACTTCCGGTGCATTGACAATGTTGATGTCTTTGTCAATAAAAAAGCCACACCCGAATATTAGCCGCACTTTCGTTCATAGCGAGAATCCGTGTGCAACTTTCACAAATTTGCCAATTAGTAACAGGATCGCAGCATAGCGGCGTTTACTGGCTCGGGGCAGGGCCAGGCAGGCTTGGCCCACTCATGGTTGCCAATGGGGCCGGGGGGCCCAGCTCAGCGGGGCTGCTCAGGGCCGGCCGGGCGGTGCTGCCGCTGCTGCCGCCGGGCTCACTCGCCCTCCCCTCCCGTCTGCACCCCCGCGTTTGCTCACCCTGGCTGGCACTGCAGGCCCCCGGTTCTGCTGGGCTCCCCGACGCTGCTAGCCCCGCTTCTGCCAGGCTCCCCTGCACTGCTAGCCCCGCTTCTGCCAGGCTCCCCTGCACTGCTAGCCCTGGGTCTGCCAGGCTCCCCTGCACTGCTAGCCCTGGGTCTGCCAGGCTCCCCTGCACTGCTAGCCCTGGGTCTGCCATGCTCCCCTGCACTGCTAGCCCCGCTTCTGCCAGGCGCCCTGCACTGCTAGCCCCGCTTCTGCCAGGCTCCCCTGCACTGCTAGCCCTGGGTCTGCTGGGCTTCCCCCGGCTGCTGGGCAGCCCCGCCTGCCAGGCTTCTCGCTTCTGCCATGCTCCCCTGAGCAGCCAGGCTCTCCTGCACTGCTAGCCCCGGTTCTGCCATGCTCCCCTGTACTGCTAGCCCCAGTTCTGCTGGGCTCCCCTGCACTGCTGGCCCGGCCTCTCCCACCCCCCTGCCCCACGCTGCTGGCCCCACCTCTGCCAGGCTTTCCCACCTCTGCTGGGGCTGGCCAGGCTCCAGCTTGGCTTGGGGCTGCCATGGGCTCTCACTTCTGTGTTGGCAGCTTTTAGAATATTGTTAATATATTAGCCGCCCTGGAATACTAGCCGCACTTCCAGGTTTCCACCAAAATTTTGGTGAAAATGGTGCGGCTTGTATTCGTGAAATTACTGTACTAGTGGGGAAGAGGAGAAGGCATCCTTTTAGAACAGTCACCTTCTATCATACAGCGAGTACAAAAAAAAGTGCACAAACCAAAATGTGATCACTGTTCCAAGGAAAAGCTACATAAACACAAATTAAGACAATGATGAACTTGTGCTAGTTTATCAAATCAAGTCTGAGTTCAAACACTCAATATTCAGTCATCTTTACTCAAGTCTCCTAAGCAAGGTACAAATCCCATTTGTAAATCACTTATCTTAATTACCTTATTTTTCAGTAAAACACCTCAGATTTTGAGGTTAAGCCACAGCCTGCTTGCCTTGCTAATGCAGGTGATGCCTTTAGATTTGTACCAATTAATTCTCCAAAATCAGGTGAATAGCATTAAAAATCTACTGCCTACACATACTGCATTGGTATGAACTTTGAGAGCAAGTTTGCTTCTAAAATCTGACAAGAAAAAAAACTTAAAAGAAAATACACTTCCAACTTTGAAGTATTTCAACAGTCACTCTCAAACGTCTTCCATTTGTGGAAACACACTTATGAAAATGCTAGGAAGGGGGCAAATAAATTTTAAAAAAATTCATCAAAACTCATCAGCCTCAAATCTTGGCAGAATTTTCTGACACATGCAGATTACTTCTGTATATAATCAGAAACAAAACAAAAATATATCTCTAAATAGAGTCAATATTAAATCCTTAAAGTAAAACAATACATAGTATTCATTCTATCTGCATCAGCTGCAAATCAAGAGAATGCAGGATCCAAAGCCTGCCTTCAGGCTTGACTTCAACATGATCATCCATGTTTATACAGAATTATAAAGAACAGGCTCCAAAAGACCCAAGTATTTTTACATCCTTGAGGCATATACCTTTAGGCAGTTTACATATTCCAAGAATCAACTAACAATCCACATGCATTACCTTTAACTTACATATTTACATTCTTATTTACAACCTTCTCCTTTCCCCCTTCCAGCATCGTAAGACCACACAACACCAGTGGGAAAAAAAAAATCTTTAAATAAATAAATGCTGAACAAAAGGTTCTTCTTGTGCCTTTTTTTCCCCTTCCTTGCAAGGCAGGGAAAGACCAAACACCAGTAAGCAGAGTTCCAGCTATTTTATACAGCAGTGTCCTTTGCCTAGACTGCCTTATTAGATTTATTAGCTGCTGCTGCCACTCTGCTGTTGGAAATGCAGTTGCAAGATCAGGTCTCGAATTTCTTCTCTTTTGTTTCTGATCAGCTGACGAGGGAACCAATTCTCCAGATGCAGTGGTTCTTCAAAATTAACTATGGGATTCTGGCAAGAGAAAAAGGAATATTTATGGAATGGATTTTCTAGCACAACCTTCAGAAACAATTTCAAACCCTTCCACAGCTGCTGAGATCAAGGAGGCACAAAAAAGTTTCCATACAAGACTGACAGCCTTCAAAGTCAAATTGCAGCTCCTTTGTCACAATCACATATGTGCCCTTACCAAAAAGTACAGTAATTTCACGACCATAAGGTGCACTGGACTGTAAGGTGCACCCCCGGGAGCCGGCACATTTCGCAACTTTGTAGATCATATAAGGCGCACCGGACTATAGGGCGCACTTTTTTTTCTGCAGTGAGGATCCGCCCCCAGCTCTCCCCGCACGGTTGCTAGCCGAGGCCCCGCCTCAACCCGGCAGCCATGGGCCACCGGGCCCGGCCAGACCCGGCGGGGCCAAAGCATGCCCGCCGCCGCTCCGCCCTGCCTGCATGGGGCCGGGGCGTGCCTCCCAGGGCTCCGCCCTGCCTCCACCTGGCAGCTGTGGCCCTGCCAGCTCCCCCCGTGACTTGCAGCTCTCACTTTTGGGTTTGCAAATTTCCGAACTTTGTCCATCATATAAGGCACACTTCCGGGTTTGGGAAAAAATTTTAGTCAAAAGGGTGCGCCTTGTAGTCATGAAATTACTGTACTCATGCTAAACACCAAACAGGTTATCATCACTTCTCCTAAAGATACATCAGTATTAACACATATTAAAGGCAGATTTCATGCATTTGGACAAAGTAGCCACACTTTTGATATCTAACAAGGGACAGATGCATTTTAGTCACAAAAATACATAATTACAATCTCTTTATAGCAAAGAACCAAGCATACAGTGGTTGAGCATGCTGAGATTTTGGTGTCTCAAGCATGTATTTTTTCTGTTGTGAGCAGGTCTTCTGATAGAAGACAACAAAAAGTAAGAATACTGATAGCAGTTTTAGCAGGATATGAGAAGGGAACAAAAGAGGATAGCAAAATGAAATAGCTGAGATGTGCTGGCACAACACCACATCTGATTTGCCAAAACGAATCTTTTTTCTTCCTTCCCTTTTTACTCCTTTGCCATGCTTATATTTCACCTTCTCCTTCCTTTAATAAAGTAACATATGATAAATTGAATAAAGAACACATCATGCCTTGCAGTCTTGTCAGTCCTGGCATGTTTAGGACAAGTTACAACCACCTTGTCCCAAGCCTTGTTTCTTCAAGAAGAACAAGTCCCCCTTGTTAGAGAAGTTCAAAAGCTTTGGTAAGTAATTTCATTTTCTACCTACACAAGAGCTCATTACAGAATCACAGAATAGCTGGGGATTGAAAAAACTTCTGGAGTTCCCCAACCAGACCTTCCTGGCTTCCAGCAGAACACCTCTCCTCATTGGGTCACCTGTCACTCAGGTCAGGAACTCTCCAAGAAGCTGTCAGGTTAAAGTCACCCAAAAGGTCTGGGGTCTGTGAATGTGAGGCTGCTTTTACCTGACCAAAGGGGCCTCTTGCACTTGTTCTTCTTGGTCATGTGGCCAACAGCAGATGCCCACTGCTACGTCACCTGTGGTACTGTGCTCTTTAGTCACTGCCCAGAACCTCTCAGATGGCTCCTCATCCAGCCCTAGGCACAGATCCATGCATTCCAGCTGACCTATATGAAGGACAACTCCACCTCCTTGCATTCTGTGCCTGCTTTCCAAAGAGCCAGCATCCATCCATAGCACTCCTGCTGGATACATGATGTATCCAACAATATCCCCATGACCTGGACAAGATCACAGCCTGCAACTGCACACAGAGCTCCAATCTACTCAGCCTCCCCCAATGGGTACCTGCGTACAACAGCTTTGGAATTGCAATCTGGTCTCCTGCAGCAGAAAAGCCTGTCCACTGCCCAAGGCTTTGCATGCACAGGAACCTCTGAGAATGCAAACCACATCCATCAAGCCTCAAACAAGCAAAGCCATTCCAAGGCTAGAGCAAAGGGCAGTGTGCTGATCAGGGAAGGAAGACTTGGGGACACCCTAGAAGACAGTGCCTGAAGCCCAGGATCTGCAGATATTTAAAGGTATGAGCTGAAAAAGAGGCTCCCTTAGCTCTAAATATTCCCTTTTAAAAATGTCCCTTCTCCCTCTCTCTGCAGACCCACTCAAAGACCAATGCACTGACAAGCTGACAAAGTTTTAGATACTACAAGAAAAGATGCAAACTTCTGTAGGGCAGGAGTGTCTACATTAATAGGCTCTAAATACACACAAAAAGTCAGGGATACTGCCATGTGCCAATACAAAAACAACAACAAACTAAAAGGTCAGAAACATTTGAGGATAGACACATAAGACAAACTAGATGGAAAGACCCCTGCCATGACATAAGAATGGGTTTCATCTCCTTTCTCAAATGACTTTGACACTTTCAACAGCTTTTTTGTGTCTGTCTGTTTTGCTTGGAAAATGGGTTTTTGTGGTTAAGATAATTTGGGGGAAAGGGGAAGGTAGTTTGCATTTGTACCTGAAAGAAGCTTTCCACATACTGCAACAAATAGATCCCACAATCACTGCTGTTATCTTGTTTAGGCACTCTGGGATATAGGTCAATCATTGTTGATTGACTGAATTCCCGATGCGTTTTTCGTTTAGCTTCCCATTCCACTTCAAGGTACCTACAAAAGAAAGTAAACAGTTGAAATACTTAAGAAATAACTCCCAAGCTCAATGCCTTTTGTGACACTACACAGCATTGTTCCAAAGCTGGCCAAAAAGCTGAAATAGGCTCTAGCCAAATTATTTCACAGCATTTTCCAAAGAAATTCATATACTATTTCCACTATCCAATATTCTAGTGTACTCAGAGGCATTGCTACCACATAATAGCCAACATACAAAATGCAAGATGTCATTTAAAATCAACTACTTGAGCAAATTTTCTACAAACTATTAGGATACCAGGACATTTTTATACCTTAACTAAAAGAATAATTTTCTTGGCTATCACACATTCTTCCTGGGGACATTCTAAAGAGGCTAGCAGTACTTTTTAAAATCTGACTTAAGAGAATAAATATATGCTTAAGTCAGACCTTGTGTTTGGCTTCTAAAAGCCCTAAGTCCTTGCAGTCATGAGAATAAAAATACATATAGAACACTTAAAAGAGCTTTTGGGGAAAGTGGCAACTGTGAAAAGGCACCAAATATGAAACAATCCAAAGATGAAGACATTTCATTGACACACACTTCCTAGGCACTGCAAGAACCTGTGACTGTAGACTTTCTAATTCATTTGGTTGAGCCTGACCACTGCCCAAAACACAACAAAAATCAACTCAGGGAAAAGGTGTCATAGAATCCCTACATCAGTTTCCTTAAACTTCTGCTTCCAGGGTGTAGATTGGTAATTGAAGGAATAAGAGGTTTGCTTCCCAAATGCCCCTTATCTCACAACTCCATAGGTCTCCACTTGTTTTCTGACTTTTTGTGACATGTCTAAACTCCAAAGAAACCACACTCTGGAATTTCAACCCCAGGAGTAGCTCAAAGAAGAATGCACTAAAATAATACATCACACAGAGATTTTATTAATAAATAAATAAATAGAAATTGCTATTTCATTCTTCCTCCCAAGACACATGGCAGGGAGGCCTTTATTTAGGGAGAAGATGGTTTCACAAATGTTTCCAAATCTCATCTAAACTTTACATAGCATTTTGAAGAATTCATTTTTACAAGAAGCTGATGCTATTTAGTTTACAGATTTTTCTACCTTTCAGTGAATGGAATAGCAAAGAGAACAGAGAACAACTGCATTTAGCTTCAGATATTTAATAATTTTTTTAAAAGTTGTTGATAGACATTAAATCATTAGGAGTGTGTAAAAGTACTGAAAGTTTTTATTACATTCTTCCAATACTTTCATACTTATCACATAGAAAATTGAATATATTTTTACACTTTTCAAAACAAATATTATCCCACTATAACTCTACTGACATATCAAGCTTTTCGAGAGTCTAGTTCTGCATTTTTGCACATAGGAGTGGATTTAACACTAATTCTGCAAGTGTCATGAAAAAATTATCATTCATATTTCAAAGTATTAATTTTTTCTACCCTTAAAAACACCTTCTAGTTACTATACTAGATGGGCTAAATCTGCACCTCCCCTCCCCACCCCAAAAACATCATCAGCAAAAAACTCTCTATTTTTCTTTCTCCACTCTTCACTTGACAGTTTTTGCATATGTGGGTTGCAGAACACAGACAGATTTTTCATGAAAACTCCTGTATTATAATTACAATTTCCTTAGTCATGACTCCTCATGAATTTTCCTTTAGCATTTGAAATATGCACCTCTCTAGACAAAAGCATTTTTTAAATAGAAATATGAACCAGCAGCATCTACTGCTAAAAGATAGAAACTGTAGTTACTTACTCTCTCAAAACCTGAACTGTTTTCTGCACAGAAAACGCTTTCAAGGAATCTAAGATGAGTATACAAGGCCTGTACACAACAAAAAAAAAATAAAACAAAAAACAAGTCATTGCAATCTTTCATCACTAACACTACTGAAGGAAGTATTTTGTTTGCATACAGCCCACCCAAGAGTATCAGTAATTGAATATTTTTATCAATATAGTAAAAATGGATAAGTACTTAATAGTTGTGGTTTCATCACAATACCTGAATTACTACAGGATTTCATAATTTAATGTCACAATATTAGAAAGAAAACAGAAACACACCTTTTACAAATCTGCTTTTTGGAATTACTTAGGGAAATCTGAGAAAAGAAAAAATAAAATTAAATCTTTAAAAACCAACATCAATTATAAACTCTAAGATCTTCATAAACTTAAAGGTAGTTAGAGAAGCTCTCATTTCAGAAAGGTAGAAACTGATAAATTTTAAAAATAGTTGAAATCATATCAGAGAAAATAGGTAAGCAAAGGAGGACAGTGCTAATTCAAAATGCCTTGCACATGCTGCAGGCCATGCAAGCATCAATAACTACTTCATAAAAGATGATGCAAAATCCCTTGGTCAAGTCTCACAGTCTTCAGAAATTCAGTAATACATTTTCCCTGTCAATACAAAAAGGCACTTACTTTAGAAATAGCTGAATATAGAACTGAAGCAGAAGCAGCCATTTTATTGCCACCTAGTACAAAAGAACAAATGAAAAAAAAAAAGTTAAGAAAATAATGCCTAAGAAAAGTATTTTTATTTTCATGGTCATGATTATTATTCAAAATATGAAAGTAAAGAACTAAATTTATAAACCAATTTTTTACATTTCCTACTGAAACCTGGAATAGAAGTTACCAAAGGTCTTTCCTCCTGATAAAATTCTTACTGAAACCAAACAACTTTCCAAACATCCCTGATTTTCCACATCTCTTCTACTGTTTTCCAGAGTTGCAGAAAAGTCGCAGTCCTTACTATGCAAGGGTGTATAAAACATACATCATCAGTCTCTGGAAGTTTTAGAAATTCTCTTTCACATAATTTCCCTTCTTCAATGATTAAGTCACTTAAAACTGTTTATGGCTTGACATAACTTTCTCCTAGATTATGTACCTTTAGAGAATAAACTTCTGTTGCCATCCATCCTTTCTTCATCCTTGAAAAGCACTGAAGCAGCTCTAGTGTTCTCACACTCTGCCTCAAGTGGAGACTGCTGAGATAATGAGTTCTGAGGGGGACACTCCTCATACACAGCTTCTTCTAACCAAGGAAAACAGATAACTGCAATGTACCAATGAGACCTGCCAAGCAGCGAGGAGAAGAGGAAAAAACATCAAAACTCTGTAACACTTGGTTCTGAGAAGGCTATGGGAAGCTTTTATAATATTGAGAACTAACTGACAACTGTTCTGTAACACACAACCATCACTGCCATGCTCTTTCCATGGCATCTCATACTAATCCTCTCCTTAATTTTTTACTTTGCATTGTGCCATAACAGCAAAAGTATCAATTCCTTTAAAAACCCCAAGAAGCCCACCACAGCAATTTATCAGTGTTTGAGCATCCATTCCACACTTGAACTAAATTCCAAAATATAAAAAATACCAATAATCAGTGATGGTGATCCTAGTTTTGATTATAGTTGACATCCTTCTACAGCTATTTCACATGGTAGACCTTTTAATGACTATTCAATTTTACAGGAGTTTCTATGTACAGATCAATTATTTAGTCAGGCCAAGGCAAAGACTATGGAAGTTCTACTTTTATCTATTAGCACTGAGTTGCTGATTTCTTTATAGAAATATTACTGAAGTGCACAAGAATCATCATAATGACACACAAATCATTCTGAAAAATACCTAACAGTAATTTTCAGTAAAACAAAAACCAAAAGGTAGGAAGTTGACAGATGAATAAATGTTTTATCTTTTGAACACTTTTCAAAAATTACTCCTTCCACATGAGTTACTTCTACTACCATAGGCAATGATCCAACTTCACAGTTATAAATTTTTACCACCACAATATTCATTGAACTCTTTAAATATCAGAAAAGGTGTTGAAAACAGACTTACTCCTCATTCACAGGCACAAAGATATAATCTTTATTGAAGATATTTATATGGCGAGTCCATGTTCTTACTCTTCTGTGTCTTCTCTGTGCTGCTCTGAAAAAAAGAACAATGACAATTGTTTTTTGGTTTTGTTCCTTTTAGTTAAAGCAAGGCATAGGGATTAGTACTCCACATCTCCCCAGCCTCTCAATGGGTTTTTCATTTACTGTAGAAATTTCCTAGACAGATTAAAAATAAATCAGCACACCATTGACCCAAGTGACTAGTGAGACATTTCTGAATCATCTTAAGCTTGTCTTGAAAAAACCCACAAACATTCATAGATTTGAGTGGATTTCTTACAATTATTACTTACTGCACTAAATGCAAATTCTCATCTAAACACCAGTTAGTGTAAATACTGATCTATAATAATTTAAAAACATCCATGAATTAAGCTTCACAATACCACTTTTGAAAGCCTATCTGAACAACCTTATCTTTTGAAAGGAAAAAAGCTAAATACCTTGCAGAGGATCATGCAGCACACCTACAGCAAATACTGAAGTGAAACACATGCCCTCCAATCCTGAGATATAAATGCTCAACCAAATTTCCAGCTCTACAGGCAAAGCACAAGGACATAATACCAGGAGAACAAGAAAAAAAACTGAGAAGCTATTTAAGTTTAGATTTTCAGCCTAGTTTGCACAAGCTGAAATAGAAACCAACATTTTACAGAACATTGCTCTAATATGAAAGCAAAATTCACTCTACTCAGCAGACAACTCTTATCATTGTGATTCCATCCTCATCTTTGATTAAGAAGTACAACTTCAGAAGGAAGTAGGAACTGAAGAAAATAAGTAAGGAGTGGAAAACTAGGCTGGTGTAGGACTCTGCATTAAGTGAAGAGCTGCTGCCAACTTCCTCTGCTACATGACATTAGAAGCACTGGAAACTCCAAAGGGGAAGGTTTGTTTATAACCTGGGAAAGCATCCTTTAAAGCAACTTTCTCAATCCAGTGCCTGAGAACTCTTGTGAACAAAGTGAAACAAAGTGTCTTAAGTAGCTACATCTGTTGAGATTAATTTCATTCACAACAGTACAGAACCAGGATTTTCACTAGCCATTTACCCAAAAAAACCCCACTGAAACAAACTAACAACCCAATCCATCTGCAGTCACCAGGTGAGTATCCAGGCCAAAACACAAAACTAGAATTTTCAAACCCATCTCCTAATCCAGAAAAGCCACAGTCCTTGAAATATGGTAAAATAAGAGCCATTCCCATTCCTCCACATTATAATGGACAGTCCAGCCTTGCAAAAGAAATTGGATCAAGGCACAACAACATTATTATCACAGGTAATTTTGTCTTTCCCTCAGAACATTCAAAGTCAAAAGACAGTAAAATCATGGAAGATGTTCTTTCAAATACAGTTACATTAATTTTCAAGACATCTTTGAGACTATTACAGAAGTGTCACTTTTCTTCCCTTCCACACAGCTTTCAATGACTGTCACCAGCAGTGATTGTCACCTAAACAAGATGGCACACACACACCTCAGTGCAGATGGCCTTGTTTGTCAGTAGAATTAAAAACCGGGGGACGTCATGGATAACAAAAGGAAAAAAACTCACTTCAGAGAGAAACAAAAAAGCCTTCAATAAGCTGAAGGATGATGCTTATTGATCTCTGTAACAACCTGGATGGTTTTAGTGAGGTGGGTGTCATTCTCTTCTCCCAGGTAACGATCAACAGGACAAGAGACAACAGGCTCAAGTTGTGCCAGGGAAGGTTTAGATTTGCTATTAGAAAAATTTCTTCACCAGGAAGTTTTCTAAGGACTGGAAGAGGCTGCCCACAGAATTGGCTAACTCACCAGGCTTGGGGTATTTAAAAGACATCTAGATGTGGCATTTGGAGTCATGGTTTAGTGGTAGATTTGGTAGTGCTGGGTAATAATTGTTGGACTATGATTTTAGAGGTCTTTTCCAACCTAACAGATTCTGTGACTCCATGAAGACAGAATGAATGTTGGTGACCTTGCTCTCAAACATCAGTGTTGAGAAGAAACTGCAAGTGACTTAAGAATGCTTTTACCCTTCAGACAGTTAGCAGGAAACACACTGTGATACAAGGTTCCCAGGCTACTAATGATATCTTTTTGGGAAACTCTCCAGTTCAGTGAGCTTATGTGTTAAAAAACAAATGTGTAAGCTTGATGTAAAATAAATTTTTCTTACTAAAACTTTGGTCAATACTTTTTTACCAATATGTAACATGAAATATGTGGTAAATATAAAAATATTATTAGCATAATTTCTTAAAATGTTGCATGTCTTGCAAAACTGAGCATAATGAGTATGATAAAAACATCTAATAAGTAACTGTGAAGTAAATATTCATATAAAGTTGAAGAAAGGTGATAACATTTTCATTCATATTCAGCATGAATCACATTGATTTTAAGGAAAAACATCAGTGTGCTTAAACAGTGAGTTACAATATTTAATCACTAATCCGTTGGAAAACACCAAAAACTATTTTATGTGCTGTTTAGGAGATGATGTCCAGAACTTCCCAGTGGCACCAATACACAGATTGTTTCTGGTCATAATGGCATCTAAAATGAACTTACGAAACTTTGACGTCCCCTTCAGAGTTTTTTTCTGTTCTGGTCAGGCACTTGTAGAAGAAACTGCTGAAAATGTGCGTACGGTCAGCAACATGTTTTGGTACTTTCTCCAATAACAGATATCTACCAAAGAAAACAATCAAGAAAATTATTAAATTCTTTTTCTAGAAAGTACTGTCACTGCTAAAAAGAAGGGCAGTTATTCTAATGACCTATTATACTCAGGTTATGCTTAGTACCAGTTGCCTTCACAGTCACTAATCATGCCAAACATTTATATTTTAAGTGTTCACGTTGGGTGCACATCAGACTATGTAACAGCCAAGAATCTACTAAGAATACAGTTATTTTTTTCTCCATTTTTTTCTGATTTTTTTTCTCCAGTTTTCAATCTTCTGACTTGATTTTGAAAGTTAGGTACCTAGCCCTTACAATTTAGAGACTAGAAAACCTAACAAGGTATAAACCTGTGGAGTGCTATACTTGTACATAATCAAAAATCATTAACAGGTCAGTTAAATTGCCCATTTCAACTTTGCAGGTTATGCATGGAAAAGCTAAGTACCTATTATTTCACTGCTGATAATTTTATTATAAACAACAGCTTCAGTGTTTATTTTGTTACTCTAGAAGGCCAAAGTTCTCATAATTGCTGTTATCCTACACAAGGTGCCTCCAGCTTCACGTGATGAATTAGGTAACACAGTCATACATGACATTGCTTTCAACAGAATGAAAATTGATAATGTAGGAAATCTTAAATTTTAAAAGCAGAGGGATTTCTACAACAACTGCATTAAGTTCTTTTATTGAAATCTTAATTTTCTGTTGAGAAGCTACAGCTATTCAGAGGACCATGATGCATTATTTAGTTCTAGTTTAGAGCAAAATACAAGGGTTTTTCTTGTAAAACCCCATTGAAACACTGTTACACATTTCATTTTCCTATCCTCTAAACAAGTCTTCCTATTGCTCACAGTTCTTGCACCCATCTGGATGCCAAATAAAATGCAATTCCTGCTGCCAAGCTTCTAAAGATCCAGAATTCTTAGATCTAAGTCAGCAGAGTAAAAATAAACCACAGCTTTAGGGACTGGTGGGCACAAGGCCAGCTCTTGAAAAACTGCTTTCACAAGCAACTTTAGCAAGATGGCTTGGAATAACTAAGCCAAGCACAACTTCCTCAAGATGTATCAGCTGTGTTCCTTTCTGCAGATCTGCATCAGAAGAATACCCAAAATTGCACAGAATAGAGGATCCTCCACTTCATGCAAACTTAGTAAATAAAATACTACTACAGACCCTCTACTTTTTTCAACTGCCTACTTAACACTTTCTGTTCTGTAGGATCAACAATAAGCATTTTTCCTACAGTTATTATTATTAATTTTATCACAGCCCTTCAGAGGGACAAAACCAATGAAAATAAATGAAACTGCTAAGAACACAAAAAAGCTTTAAAAAAAGTCCAATATCCAACATCCAATCCATCACACTGTTACTTCTGAAATATTTAGCAACCAATATTTGTAGCAGCATTGAAGTCCACATCATGGTCCAGAGAATGTGAAGAGTACAAGAAGGGCTGAGATTACTTACTTAAGATAGAAATCAATGATAACATCATTGAGAAACTCTCCATATTCTAAGCACTCTAGGTCTTCTCTTGTGACTCCCAGTCCTCCTTTAGCAGGTGGGGGTGGATAAACAATTAAACTAGAAAACAAACCATGTCATAACAGTGACAAACTGTTTTACATAGCATTGTTCTGAGTATGGCTGTCTTATATGTAGATGATTTTTCTAGAGAACCTGTGAAAAGGAGTAGTTCTCAAAACTTTACCATTTTCTCTTCCAACATTTAGGTGTTACAAAAGAAATATCACCCCAATGCATCCTAAACTTCAATAAAAACTTATGAAAAGCAGACTAATTTTTGCCTTCATACTGGCTTTGTATTTTTGATCAAAGTATTTGAAAAATTACTACACAAAAAGTGAAGAAATACCTGAGGACAAATGGTTATAAAAAGATTGAGTGTGACAGAACAGTAAAAGAATATATTGTTCAGATTTTATAAAAAGTTAGCTTGCTAATAAGTTTTGCTACGATAGACTTAAATGGATACTGACAGAACCCATGAGCTCCCCACCCCACTGCTGATGCAACCCTGAGATGACATTGTAGTCATGGACCAGATTTGCTCTAATTTCTGGGAGACTGTCATCCTATAGCACACTGATATTGTCTTTCAACCGGTAACTACACCGGTATTTGCTGATATTTTAGATTTGAAGAATGACTTTCATAGAACATTTTCAAATCAACTAGAGAATGACAGGTGAGGACTTTCATATATTCCCTTTCTCATTTTTATGAAATACACTTACTTCTTAACTGCTCCCATTTCTCTTACTTCTTTCCATTCCTCATTCAGTGCAGAGGACAAATAGATAGAATAGCAGCCACTATTCTCCTTCTTTGCAAGGGCATAACTGGGCCTGATCACTTTTAGCTTTGATTCCTACCAGAAAAAACACAGACAATTGTAAAAAGCTTTATACAGTTTGATACATAAAACACAACACACAAAATCCAAGTCTAAAACCCATAGGAGTACCCTGCACCACTAAAGAGTATTCTTGCTGGAGATTCAAAGTATAAACTTTGGTATTTGGGCAAACATGCCATTGCTCAGACAACTAAAAAGTTATGAGCATTTTAAAAAATAATGACAGATCTTAATTCATAATCTCTCTCAAATTATTCAAGCATTATTCAGCCAAGTCAACCAGAATTGGTTTTGGAGAAGAAACATGAAAGCATGGAAACAAGTATCAGACTGTCTTACTAGGAGCTGTATATGCTTGGAAGGTTTGAAAATCTAGTCCTTGAACAATCTGCCTAAAAACAACGACATATTTGAGCTGCCTGGCTCCCTTTTAAAGTTTTCATTCCCCAGTTTTATGGACCAGCTTGATCTGCTGTCTCTTGGCTTTTTACTGGTGGGACAAAGAGATGCAGTTTCTGCATGACAATGATGTGGGGTTGGGTTTAGGCATTTACTCAGGAGATTAAAGCAAGACAACACATTAACTTGCCACAGACTCATCTCCCCAGCAGTCTGAGGAATAATTCAACATTTTCAAGCAGTGGTGGCCCCTTAAGTACATCTAAAATTGTCTGGAGAGCCATCTACACAGCTCCTCCTCTGCTGCACTTCCAGCTCAACTGAAAAAACACTTCCATTACTTGATTAACTTCCTGCTTCCTGCCCTAGAGACACCACAAGGGCAGAACATCCCTGTGGTTCTAAATTTACACAACATGAATCAATCTAAAGCATTGGTACTTGTCCCTTACTGATGAGGTCTATCCCTCTATAGACACAATATATCTGACTGCAAATTTTGGAGCAATCATGACTGGATTTTTTTGAGCTAGGAATTAGAAAGAAAGCTGACCCAAAATGCACTCAAATGCATGAATGCCCACCAGTGGTGATGAATGAAGTAACAGCTATCCACTAACCTGAATTACAGACTCGTGATCATCTGAGGTATTCTCTTTTGGCATGTATTGCTTTAGTAGATACTTATTACAAGTCAAGAAAGAGCTTTCCTCAGGAGAAAGATCCTTAAGCAAGGGTAATGCTTGCTCCAAAGACAAAAACTCAGCAAGATCTGGTGCTCTGTTCCTCTTGCTGACACGTGTAATCACTTCAGTCAGTCTGTCTTCTTCCCATTCTGTGAGTGGTTGAGACAGTTCAAAAAATACAAATTCATTGGATTTAGCTGGGAAAAGGAGAGAATAGATAATATTAACTATTAGATTATGTGACAGAAACTTGTCTGAACACCCAAAAAGGAACTTAGAGACAATGGCAGGAGGAGAAGCCCAAACAATACCCTGCCAGGTTCATCACAAGGGCCATCAGCGCCCAGGAGTCCCACTTTCACAGGCCCAGAGATGCAAAATGCAGGTAGGAACCCAGATTAAGGACTGAGGAAGAGACACAACCAGAGCCCTTCCCAGGGCTGTCCCGGAGAGTCTCAGCCCAAAGGTCCAGACCCAAAACCCATCAAGATAACTGAATGCCAGAACACTTTTTGGACTGAAAGGGGTTGCTGCTGAAATGTATAGCACACATGATGGGATGCAGGGGAAGAGCATTTTGGGATTGGCACAGGACTAAATATAGGTTGTTTAAGGAAAGACCTAAAGGAAGCAAAGAGACATTCAGGTAATTCAGGGAAGAAGAATTATGTGCAAAGAGAGGGTCAAGGGCATAAGGACCAGTCACATTTAAATACTTTGCTGGTCAGTGCACTTGTCTGGCCATGCCATAAGCATGGACCAGCACAGCCTATCCTTGTTTTCTTATTAAAGTCCTTTCTAACTCTCCTGGCTGAGAAACTCGTCTGACCCCTCTCAGGCTGTCAGATCCACCATGACATATTTTCCTCTGGTATTAACATACTAAGGCAGCAGAGCAGAATCATGGTAACCATTTCCACAATCCACAAAACCACCAGTGGCTTTTTCAACAGGTCTCTAAAAACATGTCACAACATTCACATTACTATTTAAAATTAAGAAGCATAAAACAGTCAAAGAGAAATTTAATAGACACTCCTGATAGTTTCTCCAACAAGAATGTAACCAATGCAAATAAACCTAATATTAAAAGATGCACTGCATCTTCATACTCACATTCTACTCATTTCACTGAGAACTGTGTCTACAAAAGGTAACACTAACTTCAATAAACTTGAATCAATTAAAGGTAGCTCTCTGCTAAAATTCCATTCAGTATTTTGCTTCAAACTACTTGTACTCCTTATGCAAAACTCCATTACTTATAATTTTTCTTCATACAGGTGTTGACTCTATAGGGAATACATACCATTAAATGTTACACAGACGATGCTGAAATCATCTTTTTCATAGATGCTATTTGCAATGATTTTGCTTATGTATGCTTATGTATTGCATGATTGTGCCATTCTGAATATGAGCCAAATTTACACTCTTTTTTTACAGGGTTTCATGCTAGAAAACCAAATACAATGAGTCCATAATATCCTAAGACTAAACAGCCCATTTGGCCTTTAGTGAAAATTTTCTTCAATCATAATGCACTGGCTCACTGCAGTCTTGTCAAAGGTCAACTCAATCTTTACTTGCTAAGCCTTTTGTTTAGCATATACAATACTCAAGAGTAAGGATACTTAAAACATCCATATACTTTAAAGGGACAGATGCTTGGAGAGATGCTTTGTATACAAGTCTAGTTTTAGAAGGCCTTTTGACAGAGACTACAATTAAATTGTTTTGAGTCTTTTTATTAAATAGCAATACTTTTGAATCACATTATATTAGTGTTTTTTCTTTCAACTAAAATTACAACAAAGCATTCTAGAAAAGAACTACCAACTTATCTACACTGGTACAGCCTCACCTTGGGTACATATGTGCAATTCTGGGCACCACAGTATAAAAATGGCATTAAGCTGTTAGAGAGTATGCAGAAGAGGGCCACAAAGATGGTGAAGGGCCTTGAGAGGAAGGCATACAAGAAGTAGCTAATATCACTTGGTCTGTTGAGCCTGGAGAAGAAAAAACTGAGGGGAGACCTCATTGCACTTACAACTTCCTCATGAGGGGAAGAGGAGGGGCAGGCACTGATGTCTTCTCTGTGGTAACCAGTGACAGAACCCATAGGAATGGCCTGAAGCTGAGTCAGGGGAAGGTTAGATTGGATATTAGGAAAAGGTTCTCCATCCAGAAGGTGGCTGGGCACTGGAACAGGCTTCTCTGGGAAGTGGTCACAGGACCAGCCTGACAGAATTCAAGGAGCATTTGGACAATGCTGTCAGGTGTATGTTGTGATTCTTGGGGATGACGCTGTGCAGGGCCAGGAGTTGGACTCCAACTCAGCATATTTTCTATTCTGTGATCTTTAAAATGCTATAGGCTTTTCTCTGCATTCAAAAAACACAGCTGTAAAACAAGCACTTTACTAACAAGACCTCTTCATTGCACTTAAGGAAAACAATTACTCACATGGCTCGCTGGTAACTAACTTTCCCATCTGTGTTTCAATCTTTTCTACATAATCCACAGACAACCAAAGAAAAATAATTGTTGAAGAACAGCCACCATCACTCTTCCACCAGCCAAATCTTCTCAGATCCAGTGTATCCACTGTCAGCTGAATGTTCTTAGAAGACACTGTAGAAAACAGAATTAAAAAAAAACATGCTCTTAACAGCCATAGAGTCATACATGTTACAACAATTACATGGTGAGAAGTATGACCAGAGTGTATTAGCACATTACTTCCACATTTTATTCCTTGCATTCCATAAAATACTGAGCATTCAATATTTAAGTCAGTTTCAAACTGTGTAAAATGCAGTTACCAAATTTTAACACAAAAATCTAAACACCTGCATGCAGAATTCTTCCTGAAAAAAGTGGGTTTTTTTCCTCAAAATAACTACAGTAAATATCCTAACACTACGGAAAAAAGAACACTGTTATTTGCTTTCAGTCAACTCAACTCAGAACTGCTCATAAACCTTTTCCTACCACACATCCTCTTGGAAAACTGACTGACTGCAAATCTACAGTTATATTCCTCTTAGCTTTAGTCTACTCATACATTTTTGTGAACCTAAGGATCTAAAATGATAATTTAAAAAGTTCAATGATTCACCTCAAAAACATGCACAGTCGTATCTACTATAGTCAACACCTAAAATATGCAGGAATATGGGAGGCAAGCCACTAAAACTACAAATTCACCTTAAAAGTACCAGAAGATGCCAAGTTATCTTCTAATATCTAATTAGATACTATCTAATATCTTTGTGAAAGACTATAAATTATTCATAACAGAAATACATACTTGGTGTTTTAATGCAATACTTTAAAGATACAATTAAGAAAAGGCTAAAGAAAAGAAAGTTCTCTTACCCTGAAATGGGATCACAATCTTTTTCATTGTGAACTGAAATAAGATTTTTAAAAATATAAATTAGTTTGCATTTTACAAATTGATTAAAACAGTATATGGATTTTTAAAAATCTGCACATTGTTCCTTATAGTGAAATAAACAGAAAATATAGAATCATTCAGGGTGGAAAACACCATTAAAGCTCAAGTGCAATATGCTTAATTTGAGAATTCATATTGCCTATAACACCTAAAAACATTCCTAGAGACATTGCAGAACCTAGATGACAGCAAGAAAGTTTCAGAGATGCAAGGAACTGAGAAATAAGCACAAAGTTGCAGAACTGCATACAGGCTCCTTAAAAAGAAGGGAAAAGAACACTTGGGACAGGAGGAGTTAATGCAACCTGTGAGAAGCTGTCAGATGCCCTGCTTGCAATAAGGACATGATAGAGATTGTTCAACTTTATGCTCGTATTACTTTACAATAATATTTGAATTAAAGGCCTTTAAATATTCCACTTGCACTGCTGCTATGTTAAAGACACTTTGCTAAATGAAAAACACTTTATTGTTACTTTGACAAAAGGTTATATATATATTAATAAAGGAGGTTTCCACTGTGGCACCACAGTAGGCACAAAGTTGTTTCCCAAGGAAAATTTCTACTTTACACCTAACAGCATTGCATCCAAAATTATTTCAACTCATCCTTCAAATTATTTTTGCCTATTAATTTAGAAAATTTACATGAACTTTTTTTGTAACTGCTATTTTGTGAGAAGCTGAAATGGTTATTACAATCCAAGACTTCAAAATGTCTTACTGAAAATGAAAGAAGATATGCAGGTTCAAACATCTCCTTTTCAGTTGCAATATACAGAACGAACCTGTTGAAACTCCTGGAGCTGGAGCTCCATTTAAAAAACATCTTCACTTACATTTCTATACCCTGTGAGTAGCACACTGTCTAAACACTAAAGCTTTTAGTGTTGTTTTTATGCTCTCTAAAGCCACAAAGCAAGCAATTTTCTGTTTAAATGGCGAGAGCCTAGTATATATCTCAACTCTGATCATTATGAACTACTTTGTCAGAACACAATTATTTCTGAGAAAAGTAATGTGCCTTTAAGTGACATTAATTGGCCATTAATATGGCTGTTGTTTTCTGTTCAAATTCATTAAAATTTCATCAGTATGACTTGTGTTCCAGTACAGCATTTATACAGAACCTTTATACATGAAAACTACGTCCACAGAAAATCAGTTAGCTTTTCTACTGACAGCAATCCAAACGCACAAGGCAATGGACCACACACCCTATTGTTTAGCCAAAGGAATTTAATGCAACAATAGTAAGAACTCTGTGCCTCCACACTAAGTATCACTGACTTCCTTTAACCAGAATTTTTAAATAATCACAAAATAGCATAGTAGAACAACTTACCCTAGCAGGACCTGTTGATAAACACTTAAACTTCCCAATGTGTAGTCTATCAAATTCAACATCCAATGCCAGGTTTGTCTGCTTTCTAGGTGTGCTTCCACAAGGTAAGCTGAGAGGATATTTATCTTCAATTAAAAACTGAAAAAAAAGTGTATTTACTGCAGGACTCGTTATATACACGCCTCCTGTAACCTGAGGAATACTTTTCCTTCATGTTTGTAAGAACTGACTCACAAAGCCAGCTTCCACATAAATTCATATTAAGCAGCTCTTAGTGTTATTACATCCATCACTGACAATTTCCTTAAGGGTCTAACAGTATCTTGCTACACCTCCATTACCAAGACACGATCTGTGCTCTTGACTTAGTTCTAAACTTCTAAAAACTCAAACAACAGAGCAACAAAATAATACCCTTCTTTTCATAGCAAAGCTCCAGGATCCATTTCAATGTTTATGGTTGAACTGATTCATCTGTGAGAAGAGGCAGCAATGACTCTTCTGACTTGTTTCAGGACTACAGAGATAACTCAGATCCAGGTCAAAGCAGGGAGCCAAAGGCTAATCAAGTCCAAAATGGGGCAAACAATCCTTATGGCTACTTTTAGATTCAAGTTCTACAGTTAGCCCATAGGAAAGGGAACTTCACCTTATCTCTGCTGTCAATGAAGATCCTTGAACTTCTATAAGCACTGAATTACAACAGAGGATTGGATGACAAAAAGAAACTATGACCAACATAAACAGTGAGCAGAAACAAATTTTTCCACAGATGTATCTTTATCATGTCTTTTTCTACCTCGAGTTACTATTTGATCTTCCTATTTTCTGATATTAAATATTTCCAAATGTTTATTGTCAAAACAGGAAATAGGAATTGTGTGTAGCAAAAACACCCAAGCGTCAGAACCAGAGATATTCCCTGAAGACTCTAGTATTCCACCTGTGAAATAAATTACTGCAGCTTCTGCTGCTGGTTGGCACCATAATCAGCAATCATTTTCTACACCAAACATTACAGAAATAAATTAAAAGCTCGCCAAAACAATACACAGGCCAAAAACCAGACTACCTCTTCTGTGTGACTTTCCATCTTGTCTTCTGATTGCCTGGCTGAGAAACAGAAGTCAGACTGTTGGTCTGTTTCTTGATTTTCAGTGGTATTATCCTGCATCAGCTCTGTGCATTGGGGTTCAGAAGGTCCATCTTCATCATCACTGGAAAGGATAACTAAAAAGGAAGAAAGAAGTGTACATATACTACAAATTATAGACTTGAGAATACTTAATTCCTTGTGGATTTCAGACAAGTAAAGAATTCTTTCTTGTGGTACATGATATCAAAGCACACTGCTCAAACCAGTCAGGATCTGTGTGCATACAACAAACACTGCTCTGCATCTTTATGAACACCTTATATACTAGATCCTCAAAATTATTTAGCTATTAAATGAAATAGAACACAGCACAGCTGCTTCAAAGAAGACAGTAATTTTTCTCAGTTTTAGCATCATTAAAAAGTGAAAGCTCAGTTTTTCTATAGCCACAAAATCAGCTGAAAAAAGAGGATTGGAATCTGAAAGTCTTGCTGCCTATCCTGCTTCTCAAGTAAAACATCCTGACACTAGGCACTGTTCTCTAACCTGTACAATGCGTTCCAAACAACAGGATGGCTGTCTTCAATCTTTTGTTCCCTGTGTCTCTACTAGCCAGTTATGCTTGAGTTCTCCTAGTACCTAAGTATACACCAGTAATTGTCATCAGCACAGATACAGTACATACTTGGGTCAATGGAAACAAGGTGCTGATTACCCCTGCAGATTCTGTTCCGCAGCTCGCTCAGGTACTCTGATTTGTCCATCTTTAATTTCCTGATCGTACTAACTTGTGGTGAAATCGCATCCTCAGTGGCAGCAGAAAGCTGCTTCTTTGACAAATTTCTGGAATGAGACTCTGAGGCGGAATCCTCTCTGTGGCTGTGAGCAAGGCTTAAGTGGTTGTGCGTAGAAGTGTCTTTAGAGTCTCTCTCTGCTGGAGAGTCTACCAGAATAGGATTAGATCTGTGATCTTGTCCAACCTCACAGGGTATTCTGCGGCCGGGAAACTGAGATGAACTCAAACTTTGCTTTTCCTAGAAACAGGAATCAGAGATGGGATGCAAGTTTATTATTTGACATTTATCAATGGTTCAGATCAGTGATCACTGACATTAGCTGTTTGCTAGAAAAAAATCATTACAGCTTAACACAGTGACATTTAATGCTCAATTCAGGATAATTTCTCCCTCCTCATACTCCAAAGACTATCCTTACATGAAGGAATGAGGGACAAGCTTTTAGAAGGTTACAATGACCCCTATTCAAACTTAACAAGGAACTATTTTTGATTTTTAGCAGCCCTGCCAGTGTCAGACATGGTGAGGCCAATAATGAATGCTGTTTTTTACTTCCCAAAAGTGTGGCTTAGTCAACTGGGTTTAACAGATTTGGTAACCACCTGTCTTTGCAGGGTTTAAATCCCAAGACTACAGAGACACTTTTATTGTTTATATTCAAATGCTTGAATATAAAACCACACTTTGTACTTGACTCATTCCCTCAGTCTTTTATTTGTTGAGTTTTTTCCAAATCCTAATGATGGATAACAAGAAAACTTCAGAGAATAGTACAACAGACTAGAGAAGGAAGCAAAAAGATGACATCTGCAAGATTTCAATAACCTCAGGTATATTTTGCAGTTTTGCTCTAAATGCCCCTAATTAGTCCCTAATTCTAGATCATCTGTGAAAGAAGTTTCACTTAAGTAGTTAGATGCCTTATTTTCAAAACTGTTTGAATCCATGCTCCTGTCTGAAGGAAACAGTCATGACTTTCACCTTTCACAACCTTTCTAACTATAATAAGCACATTGTGATGATGTGGGCAGAAGAACATTTATTCACTCCTTGTGATGCATCATTAAACTATTTTCCCTCAACAGGTAATACCTGCTAATATACCTGTATAATAAATCCTATTTATTGGCATAATCCTTTAATTTGGGATGCTGCTGCTGAGGTGTGTGTGGACGCGTGCATGCAACTTACAGAGAATACAAGTGACTTTTGCGGAATGTGTGCATTACAATCATCAGAAATATGGCCACTGTATCTTCTTTTCCTTTTCTCAGAATAAAAAGAGCCTGATTCCTTCTGACTAAGAGTAGTGCTGTTCATGTGTCTGCGCCTCTTCTCCAGTTCACCACACTGATTGTTTTCTGTGTCACAAAAAAAAAAGTAATTTAACATATTACCCTTAACCTTTATATTTCTTCATATTGTCTATCTTTATATAAAAATGCATGGAAGCAGGTATCCTCCACAGTAAGTTCTTTATTAATTGTACGTGGCTGCCAATACACATTCCCTGAAATTATTACTATTTTTGTATAATTAGTCAAGGATATAACCAAATTCGTACCTCTCTTCCAAACAAAAATTAGCCCTTTATATTTCACAGTCTTTCTTTATCTTCTGACAAATGCAATATTCTCAATTTCCTGTTGTAATCTGCAAATATTAGTAACCAGCATACAAAAAGACAAGCACATTATCCCTGGAGAATGTGCAAAGAGGTCGTAATTCTTCAGCAGTAAAAGCAAATATTGTCTAGCATTAATATTTTAGCAGGGTTCACAAACCATTTGAGGATTCTTAATGGATTACATTTTTTATTATAAGAATTTTTAGAAAATAAAGACTATAACAACACAGTGAGACTGCAGAGTCTCATTTTTCTTCCATAGATTTGAGTCACCCTAGCTTTATTCCTATTTAAAACCAGGCATTTTTACTGTATCTGTAAAAAAAGAAGGCATTCTGAGGAAACACATACACTGTGTGCAACACCTTAATTTATTTCTGTGCTGTCCTCAAAATACTAGAGTAAAAAAAGAAAGTATTTCAACACTCTCCAAAATCCATACTTAACTGCCAGATGACTGCTCACTACAGACCTTTTTTCTGCAGCTCTCGTCTTCTCAAAGTGACAGCATTAGGTTTTTGTAGTTCCTTAGATGCCTTAGTCAATTTACACAGTTCATCATCTGTCTTTCTAGTGCAGCATTCAGACCTGTAAATAATATTAACTATGACTTATCTTTAATTTTGAAATAAAAATCCCAACAGAAACAAGAGTTGGTCAGACTTCAAACTTCTGCCTCTTCCATAAACATGTGGACCTTGCCAAACGAAACACAAATTCAGTCCAGTCATGGAAATACAGAGATACTCTAACAGTTTTAATGAAACAGATGCTTCTAAAAAGCACAGTATGAGAATCTGACATGCTTGAGATCAGACACTGAAACATTATTTTGCTGTAAGGAATGACTGCAATAAGAACACATTAAAAAAAAAAAAAAAAAAGAGAGAATAGTCAGTTGACTATCTTTGTTTTTGTAATGAATATGGTAGAAACGTAGCATATTTTTAACTTAGACTCAGAACTACTGATAGAACCCATTGAATAGGACCCCAGCATGTGAAATTATTTGAACTAGAAATTCCTTCTCATAAGGGCCTCAAACAGTAACTTTAAAGATGGTGGAGAAGGATAGGAGACAGAAAGAAAGAAAGAAACAAACAAAAGAGGATTACAGTATTTAATCCAAATGGATTTTACGTTCGTTTCATAATGTGTTCCACTCAGAATATTGTGGTCTCAAATCTAAGTGATCATCACAATGCCTGATATCACTGACAGCCAAGCTTCGACTCCTAAAAATCATCACCCACCATGGCAAAAACATTCCTGACATCTCTAACCAGGCAACCAAAACTGCTGAACACTTTTGGAACAGATGATTGCTCTGCAGTGGCCTGTCTGTAAACTGGAGTATCAGTCCCCTTTGGGAATTTGGTACAAAGATTTTTGGAGTGCTCCAATACTACAGTGATGAGCACTGTGAAAAAATTACTGATGATCTTTCTGTTCACAAAGAATCATGAACTGGACCACATACAGAAGGAATTTCCAGTAAGTGCTACCATTCATTCTGTATGCAGAACAAGACAGTCTTCCATAGACTAGACAAGTCAATACAGAAAATCTCATTTTGGAACCCATGCTTTTCTCTCAACTAAAATATTTGTATGCATAACAGCTGTACAGATTTGACCATCTTAAAGGACCATACAAAACCATCAAGTGTTTTTCAGCATTTGTTTTACACCAACATCACAATTCAGGGCATTTAATGACAGAAAGCACCTGAATAGGGCTGTTTCACCTAACAGACTTTCCCAAACATATTTGCTTTATACACAAATTCTGCACATTTTATTTTCAATTCCAGCATTGCTGATAACTCAGTTTAAAATGCACCCCTTGACAGATATATGCATCACCTATGAAGCTACAGCAATATATATTGCAAAGTGTTCTTAATAACCATGAGAAACAAATACTGTAAACATTTCAAGTTTCTTCACATTTAAAACATACCTCAAACTCATATTGACAGGTCAGCACTCAAATAAATGCATTTCACATTGGGTTACAGTAAAGAAACAAAATTCCACCAATGCTGTAATACAAAGAGCAGGAATGGAAAGAGAAATGGAAAGCAGGAAAGAGAGAGCTGGCACTAAGTTCTAGCTGGTAGAGATAAGTTAACTTACTATCACCCTGTTCTGATGACACAATTCTTTGACTTGACCTAACATTTCCACAGTACAAGACTAGCACAATTTTTAGCAATACAAAGCATGCATTCTAGCTACTCTGATGGTACAAAAGACTCTTTGTATGATCACGTGCACGTATATGCATAACACTTAGAAGGGGAGAGCTTTTATTATTCTCCTCCAAAACCCAAACTCACAACAATCCAAACACCCCACACTTCAGCCAGCCTTAAGTTACAGAAAATTATTAGCAACAAATATGATACTTTAAAATGAGACAGCCTAATAAACTGTTCTCTCTAAATCTCATTTAAATTGAAGCTTTGTCAGGTTAATTTAAGCAGCAATGGGCAACCCAATAGGAAAAAAAGAAAAAGAATTGCTATTAATTTCAGTTCTTTAAGATGTTTATGTATCAGAATGAGGAATATGATTGACTTTTCTCAATTGTAACCTGGGAACCGTTAATCACTTGTGCCTTCAAAAAAAAACCCCACATCATTCTTCTCTTCATCTTTCTACTGTCTTCCTCAGAATTTCCTGCTGTTTCTTCCTGTGGAAAATTTGCTGTTGAGCAAAGATACAGGCATAACGGACAAAAGGAGACAGCTTACTTTGAATGCAACTGCCACCTTAGACCAAAACAGATGTTATCTAATTCTAATATCTGATTTCTCCCAGTTTCATATGTCAAACATTACTGTGATGCTCAGTCAACCTAAATATAGGAAGAAAGATGAAAAGTAGATGTTCACTGCTAAGAGGACACAAATAACCCTTAACCAAAGCCAGCTGTTAGGAACACTGAGACCACCAGTGGGTTAATGTGAAAAAAAATTAATTTTCACAGAGAGGAATTTGGAGATATTTTGCAAAAGAAGTTATTATAATATCATGCTAGAACACTTTAACACCAACAGGAAAGCAAGATTCTGGTTCTGGACACAAAACCAACTTGCATGAGTTTGAAATACGTGTGTTTCTTCCCAAATCAAAACAGTGATGCACTGCAAACAGAAATTCCTTCTAAGAAAAAAAAGCAGCCTTTTACCAGGTCCAGCAACCCAAGAACAAATGCAATGTTAAAATGGCTCATTGGAGAAGCTTATTAATTTGCACTCAGGAAACTGATCTCCTGATTCAAGGAAAGAGTAGAACAACTGCTGTTTCAGGGAAATTAGTTTCCATTGTGAAGTTGTGTCATTTCAGGAAGACTGGCAAAATCAGCAGTGAGTAACATACCTTTGAGAAAGAAAAGAACTTTCATGAGGAGAACTTAATATTTGACATGTCTGCAGGCTGGCAACAGCTGATGAGGGTAGTTGGCCCGATTGCAATTTGTCAGCAGCAGGTAAATTTTCATCAGTTATAAGATGGCTGTCTATGTACTTTCTTCCAATTTTCGTACTCAGGACATTCGTCAAGACAACTTTGGGTTGCCTGCCATACATATAACAGTAAATCATAAGTACTGCACTGAAATCTAGAGAAACAAACTTCTTGTTAAATTCACGTATCCCAGAGGCTTGATAATTAAGCATCAATATTTTTAGTCCCTCAGAGGCAAAAAACCAAAAAAAAACAACAACAACAAAAAAAATTATTAAAAAACTTCAAATGCAAGGAGTGCAGATAAACACAAAGACCAGGGTGCACAAACTAGCCATGTAATTTTTCCCTAGCCAGATACTATGCACACTGCATTGCCTCTAACATATCATGCGGTATTGTTTAAAAACTGGTAAATATTCATCTCTAAATAGCTTTCATGTAGTATTTGCACACATTTCTCAGAACTCTGGAAGAAACAATCTTGATTTTCCTGTGAACAAGAAGCCTCCAGTAAAACAGAGCAAATTTTCTAAAGCACTTAGTGAACAGGTAGAAAAGTAGCATGTACACAAAAGGTAGCATTAGATTTTATTCCACTCCTCAACTATGAGGTAGCACTCTGCAGTATAGCAAGACCCAGAAAAATACCCCCAGGTGTTGAAACAGACAATCATCAAAAATAAGCCAAGCAGAAATATAAAGATGCAACTTCCACACATGATGTTTAAGAGCAACTCAACTTACTTCATACAATGTCACAGCAGCCAGCTTGTTGTACAGCCCATATCCACTTCCTTTCTCAGACTGGGATTTAAATTCTACCACTTCCATTGCAATTTATTTTGCATTAGCTTGTAAGGCTATGGTCTTTTTGAAGGTGTTTTGAACAACACTACCTTTTGGGCATTGACTGCATAATTCTCCTGTTGTCTGTGTTCATCCACAGAGCATACTCCAGCTGTCTGGAGACACTCAGAGCTCCTCTTGCTCCAAGATATAAATTTGCTTTTCATTGGAAGACTACCTTCCAGACACAACTGCAGAAACCCATGGGATAAAAAAATCAAGTGATACACCTTAAAGAGGAAAATTCTAATACTGAAAAACATGTAGACTGGATATAACCTTCAGTAAAGGAAGCCCTAAACTCTTTGTCATCAGAAGCTCAGACAGAAAACCCAGGGAATAAAACATTCACTCTAGCCATACCTTTTCCTGAATACAATTGACTACTGGGGTGAAAAGATACTGGACTTGATATGCTTTTCTTCTGATCATTTATGCAGTTTTCCTGTTTTCATGAGTAGTCTAAAGCAGTAACAGTGAAAATACACCTTGCTACCTTCCCTGAAAAAAGGGCTGCAGTTAAATTCAAGTGTATTCTTTACATGATAACAAAAAAAAGCCAAACATTTTGAAAATGTAATGGCTAAATTATAATTAATTGGTCTTGACAATTAAAAGTCATTTGATCAGAAAAAACACTACAGCATGCCTGGCACCATCTCTCTCAATGATTATCAAAAGGAACCAGGTACAAGTGAAATCAGTGAAGTCAGATACAATACAGTTCATGCACAAGGCAGCTGCAGTACAACAAAGAATATTTTCTCATGAATAAATAATTGCAAGGAAAATTATTTTGTTTAGTGACATGAGGCAAAGACAACATACCTTTTAGACAGAAAAAGATTTTGGAGAGTAGGGTTTAAAATCTGCCATATCTTTATGCTGGCAGCAGATGATGAGGGTGCTTGATCTGACTGCAGCTTGCCAGCATCAGAAAAATTAACATCAGTTTTAGAGTGCGCCTGCATGTATTTTCTTCCTATTTTCGTCCTCAGGACATTCGTCAAGATAACTTTGGGTTGCCTGCCACACATATAACAACACATTAATAATAAGGTGCTGAGAACTTTTTAAGTTACATGAATTCACCAAAGATATTTCGTGAATTTGCTGTCTCTCCATTGTACCATGTAGAATTAAGGTCACTGCCCTGGCAATTTACAAAGCAGTTCTCGTTGGAGAAGAGCAATCACAAGCGCATCTTTTGATCAGGACAGCCTTTCAAGGTTTCTTCTTCTGTCATGAATGACTAACATAAGCATATGCCATTCTGAAGAGATAAACTTTCAGTGCAGAAACAGTGAAATGGAAATGTTGGTACATCTTTTATCACAAAGTGTTGGAAGTGGTGTCCCTATGGCCTTAAAAGCTATTCTGAAAATGCACATTTGACCATTTGAAGAATATGAAAATAGGCATTCATTTTGTGTCATCTATTTTAAAACCATGATTATTATTTATTCCCATATAGCACATTAATTATGATCTTGCTGGAGAAAAAAACACGTTATTACAAATCTCCCCATTCTGAAGCTCCAACTATTTCTATTCTATTTCACTAAACAAATTACTTAGAATTATGAATTACAAAATCAGTAAAATGCCCCACTGAAGTTCTTAAAAGAAGTATTGATACTTTAGTAATTCTGCTATATTGGTACTGAAGTCCTCACATAAAGAATTATTTCTGCATTATGGCCAGTAATTTGGACAGTTTTTTACAGAATCATAAGGGTTGAAAAAGATCTCCAAGATCAACAAGTCTTCAACTGAATACCACCATGCCTGCTAAACCACACTTCCAAGTGCCACGTCGACTTACTTTTGAAAACTTTTGGGGATGGTGACTCCATCTCCCTGGGAAGGCTATTCCAGTGCTTAACCACTCTTCAAGAGAATAAATTTTTCCTGATATCCAACCTGAACCTCCTCAGCCTAACTTGAGTACATGTCCCTTTGTCCTGTCACTGGTTGTCTTGGAGAAGAGACCAACACACCCACCTCGCCACAACATCTTTTCATGTAGTTCTAGAGAGCAGTAAGGTCTTCCTTCAGCCTTCTTTTCTCCAGACTGAACAAGCCCAGTTCCCTCAGCTGCTCCTCATAGGAATTATGTTCCAGATCCTTCACCAGCTCCACTGCCCTTCTCTAGACTCGCTCCAACACCTCAATATCTGCCTTTTAATGAGGGGCCCAGAATTGGACACGGCACTCAAGGTGTGGCCTCACCACTGCCAACTACAGAAGGACAATCACTGCCCTGGTCCTGCTGGCCACACTACTGCTGACACAGGCCATGTGTCACCGGCTTCTTGGCCACCTGGGCACACGCTGGCTCATGTTCACCAGCACCACTAAGGCCTTTTCCACCAGGCATCCTTCTAGCCCCTCTTTCCCGAGCCTGCAGTGCTGCATAAGGTGGTTGCAACCTAATGGCAGGACCTCAGCTTAGGGAATTTATAAGCTGATAAGCACTACAGATCATAAATTTGTCAGGATTTACTTTATTTTCAAACCTCTAAAAACTGGACTTGTTTTCCAAGAGCTGGTCCTACAAAGACACTGAAGTTCAGGCTAATTGGTTTTAAAGATTACTGAAGCAAGAATTGGGTTTTACCCTACTGCATGTCTCGCATAACAAAAAAACCCAATTGTTCTCTCTGCAGATCAAGTCTCTTTTTAATAGCTAGGAAAAAAACCTTACTACTCATATAGCTGTTAACACACATGCTACAGTAGCATTTCTTAAGCAAAGGACTCCTATTCCTCAGTGGGTTTACAACTCTGCAAGCAGCTGTAATTGTCCTGCTGACAATGCTGCATTCAGCTCAGCAGCCTGGTTACACGGTGCCTAGTGGCAAATGCAGGTATGGCATGGAAACTTTTGTCGCTGAAGGACAGACATGCTTGAACCGTCACGCTAGCAAAACACCACAAACTCAAGGCAGGTGTTCCACATAAGCCTTTTAATTTGCTCTTTGAAACTTGACATGGCGTTTTCCTCTCCCTAGTTACTTACCATATTCACAAGACACTGACCCTGAAAAGACAAATGCTTCTGCCCACAGCTTGGACAACATGCCTGTAAGCGGTGGATGGCTGTGAACCTGATGAGATCTCGGCACCCCTAAATGCAATAACGTGTATGCCATGAGCTGCTTTCTCCTAGAGCTCTGCTACTCCTTTCCCAGACCAGCAATCTCCAAGATGTTTTAATCACACACTTCTACTAGCACCAAGTATTTTGAGCATGTATGTATCTTCTACAAAGTTTATTTACAGCGATTTCACGACTATAAGGCGCACCCTTTTGACTAAAATTTTCCCCTGAACCCAGAAGTGCGCCTTATAGTCCGGTGTGCCTTATCTGATCTACAAAGCTGCGAAATTTGCCAAACCAGAAGTGTCAGCCGCAATGGGGGGGCGGTGCCGTGGGAGCGCAGAGTCGCAAGGGGGGGCGGGAGCGGGCAGCCGCAGCTGGCAGGAGCCACGTAGGGAGGGAGGGGACGCTGGCCCCGGCCTGGGCGGAACAAGAAGATGAGTGGGGCCACCCTGGGCGCGGAGGGAACGAGAAGACAGGTGGCTCCGGCCCAGGCGCGGGGGGAATGAAAAGTGCGAGCCCGCAACAGCCCCGAGCCGAGCAGAGCCCGCCCGGCAGCAGCATCGGGGCAGCGGCAGCGTGGCCCGGGCGGCCGGGGGAAAGTGGCTGGGTAGTGCCGGGCACGGGCGGAATGGGAAGCTGGGCGGAATGAGAAGCCGGCCGGCACCAGCCCCGGCCCAGGCACAGGAGGAAGAAGCCAAGCTGCACCAGCCAGCACCGGGCAGGAGTGCTTGGGTCTGCGGCAGCTGCAGCCGCCAGGCAGAGGAAGCCGGGACCCGCAGCTGCGCGGTGGGAGCCAGGAGCCGCGCCAGTCGGGGGCAGGCGGGAGTGCCAGGGCCTGCGGCACTGGAAGGGCACCTGGGGCTGCTTTTAAAGGCTATACCAATCGGTGAAAAATGTTTGCAAACTGAGCCCCTGCCAGTAATTCATTACTTTGTTGCATTCGGTGCAGCTCCTCACTGCAAAAAAAAAAAAAGCGCGAGCGTGAGCTGAGCCGCGAGGGGGGGCGGTGCTACGGGAGCACCGAGCCACAAGGGGGGGCGGGAGCGGGCAGCCCCTGGCCAGCAGCAGCTGCACAGGGAGAGAGGGAGCGGGCAGTGCCGCGCCGCCCTGAGCTGCGGATGGTCCCGAGCCGCCCTGAACCGCTGCAACCCTGAGGTGTGAGCCGTGGCCGCCCCAAACCGCGGCAGCCGTGAGCCACTGCTGCCCCAAGCGCCACCACACCAGGCGGGGGCGGGGAGGAGTGCTGGGCCCTGCACAGAGGGAGGGCACTTGGGGCTGCATTTAAAGGCTACATCAATCTGTTAAAATGTTTCCAATTTGAGCACATGCCAGTAAACTCCACTATCACAGGATTCTGTTACTAATTAGTTCCTTTGTTGCACGCAGCACAGATCTTCGCAGCAAAAAAAAGTGCGCCTTATAGTCCGGTGCACCTTATGGTCATGAAATTACTGTAATTGAAATCTACAGAGGTACTAATGACAGTTGATCTTAAAGGTTTTTTCCAACCTCAGTTTCACGATTATAAAGCACAGGAATTTTGAAAGGAATAGAATAAAGATGATATAAACATTTAATAATTGTACAAAAAGATTTCCTTCCTGTACCCCAATGTATTGTCTCCAACAATTCACCACACTTTGGAGACCACTACCTAGACAATGCACAATAAATCTAAATGGCTCCTTTTCAAATCTAAGTAACTTAAGCTCAACTGAAGGCAGTTTCCTTCACTGTCTGAACCTCTATCAAAAATTTCCCCCCCAAAAAAAAACTGGTGGAAGAGGTAATGCTTTATCTCANGGGGGAGGCACCAATAATAAAGAACCCCAAAACCCACTTAAGGCTCTCTGATGCCAAAGATACGGACACAGGACAAAGCATTACGTAACAGACTGGTCCTAAATTATCTGCTGGGAAAACAATACAGGGTTTATCAAGTGAGACATTAGCTCTGTGACAGCAATACAAGTCACGTGTGCCAAGACAGTCTGATTGGAATACCAACCTAAAGCACAGTAGTGCTCCAGAACGTTTTATGCAGTCTGGAAAAGGTTTTCACCTTTCTTTTCTTGCACCTAGTTCTGCGTATAGTCTATGAACGCTAATGCAAAAAAGTGTTCCGAGAATGTGTCTCAAATACTGTAGATGTCAGAGAGGTTTGTTATACACTCTGAGGATCCAGTGACTGGAGTTTCATTTCAAGATATGCTTTAATTACTGAAAAGCTTAGAAAGTGAACACAGAGGGCCAACTTAGTAACATTAATGTCTTAAATGGTGGAGTTCAACTGTAGCAGCTTAGAGAGCACATCCCAAGTCTGGCAAGTGTTCTTGATTTAGCACAGGAAACAAGATACTTATTTTCCTATAGAAATCCCCACTAAATCAGAAGTTTTGGCTTACTTCGGGACTTGCAAAACATTGAGCTCACACATGAATCATAGTTTAATATCTCAGAAGAGCTTATAGCAGCCAGACTTCTACATCATCTGTGGTTTGGCCACTGTAATGCATATTAGAGATAAGAAATAAATAAGCAGTACCTAAGGAAATAGAGAATACAGTAATTTCACGATTATAAGCCGCACCGAGTATAAGCCGCACTCCCGGGTTTTGGCAACTTTTTGTTCTTTTGTGCATATATAAGCCGCACCTGATTATAAG